>CM049317.1:35886900-36486900 GCA_026874595.1 Sipunculus nudus | reverse complement strand
GATGAGTCTAAATAATGAAAACACCAAGAACAGCATACCAGCAGTCTTGGCAATATAAATATATCGAAAAGCAGTGTTTTACACACTTTTTTTTCATGAAATAACAATAGAGAAAATAGCTCTTATCATGACAAAGCCATTGCCATGTAACCGTAGATGGCCTTGACAAACCTATCAGCCGAGCCACGAATTACATAATGTTAAATTACGAGATTTTTGTTTCACACTTATGAGCAGAATTAATCCTCATGCTACATGTTACACCGAGAGAGAATCACTAGAATATTTTTTTAACCACATATCTATGAAATAAATCATTTAACCATATGTGGACAGTCAGTAAACAAAGGTCTTTCCCAGTATGAGTGGATCAAATTTGTTTTCTTGTGATACGAAGGCATCGACCAGTTGGATGTTTAGCGCAACTGAATGTTTATTATTACAAACAAGAAACTTCATTTATAGACAGACATAAATTAAATGTCAGTTGCGATGTGATTAATAGTAGCAGATACATAGCAAAAGAACAAAACAAAGAAATAAATTACGACTTACCTTGTACCCTCACTTACCCTTACCCTATTTGCCTCACAGTTTCCCTTAATATATATAATATGCAATTGTGATCAAATTTTATAATAAACCAATTGTAGACCTTCCTTTCGCCACTAAGAGGTGTTATCTGAGGTGGTCAGTTGTATTTGATATGTTTATGCGCTTAAAATCATAAGCGCACTTTGATAACCCTGAACTGCCTAGAATGCTGACCTATTGAAATAAAAGGGTTAAGAACAGGTCCGGAAACACATAATGGTTTTACTGTTATCACCTTATATTTTTTCCTATGTTTCCTGTTCCATGGTCGCACAATTACAAATTACCTCATTAATTTAAGAAATATACTGGTCATGATAATAACCCATGTATCTCCGTTTTAAAATATACAAGTAGGAATATAAATTCTTGCTTGTTTCAGTGTAACTCATTTAAACATGCAGAGTACTAATCATGTTCAATCAAACAGTTCCGTAAGCCTCTCCCCGTTGTGACACGATGTTTACGCAGAGGTACCACATGGTACTGGTGGTGCTGACCGACTGATTGAAAACATTTGTGTCCATCTTAGGACGTTTCCGTAGTAGGTATTAAGCTTGAAAATTGACTCAATGCTCACATCCGATGAATGTACCATTAAATGTTACCGGGATCTCATTTTCTATCAGTACAAAGAAGGATGCAATGCAGACGGTTCATTATCGGACCCGTTCACCATAGCATGTTGCATTTTGTGTAACAGGGAAAATAACTCTGTCGTGGCTGATCCAGTGACCCAGTGCCCAGTATTAGATATGAAAATATCATTAGACTGGGTACACAACAGGAAGTACTCGTATTGCCGAGAGATTTGGTTGCAAGTAAGAATAATGGAGACAGCATATGTTATTGGCAAGTTTTTTGTATTGATGAACGTTTATAAATAAAAAATGATACCATAAGAATGTGATGGTGACAAGCTGTTGTTGGCTAATATGGCGAATGCGACGGTCTCTATATATATATATATATATATATATATATATATATAGAGAGAGAGAGAGAGAGAGAGAGAGAGAGAGAGAGAGGAAGAGAAATATCTGTATGCACCAGGACCATGAAAGTCCGGATGACCATGATCAAAAGCGTCTTCTGTAGAGGCTCGGATGGACCTATATGCCTATCCCATTGATATATGCGTGGAAATATGAGATCCCAATTTAATCATGTATGATTAAATATCTGATGCCAGTCATGACACTTTCTCGATCCACTTCAAGCAGACGCGTTTTGTATCTATTATTATTGAATTATTACTATCAACAACTGCATTACACGTAAAGCCGAATCGCACAGTGGGTTTTGAAGGTAGATTGTTTGATATAGCGCACTAGCTCGAATCTACATTTTACTTCCTCATTTATATGAAAAAAATGTATTTCAAGTGCACACAAATACATTTACATTTATATAACAAACCAATTCTTTACCGTATATAACGAACAAACCAATTCTATCAATCAACATAATTCTAAAAGTCATATTACAATTACATATTACACAAAAGTAATTTTCATACATGGTCATAGACTGTTTATATACCGCCATGCATGATGTAACTAACCTTGTATTTGTCACCGTTAGGCTAGAGTCACACATTCTCGGTTTTAGCGTCACGGTGGCACTACGGTTTGACTCCATAGTTAATCGTGGCCAATCCTAGTTAGACCTTACTCGTACCTAGTTACCCGTAGTCAATCCGGAGAAGCCTTCTTCAATCGGCAACGTGTCCGGGTGGAGTTTTGCGTGCAATACTTTGCCGGGGTCTATCGTAGAAGAAAAAGAAAATCGTAGTAGAACGCTACCAGTGCACTGGTAGAACTCTGGTGCCACCGCCATAGCCGTAGTGGTCCGTGGGGATCCCCTAGTTCCACCTTGCGCGTACCGGGACACTGCCAAAATAACCTTATCAGTACGGATCACGTACGTCTCACCATGACAGCACTCCGAGTTTTCACGG
Organism: Sipunculus nudus; assembly: GCA_026874595.1. Taxonomy (NCBI): domain Eukaryota; kingdom Metazoa; phylum Annelida; class Sipuncula; order Golfingiida; family Sipunculidae; genus Sipunculus; species Sipunculus nudus. Next base: position 36,484,346 of record CM049317.1, on the reverse strand, counting down.
TTCTTGAACGGCCCAGAAGGTTCCAGGTAGGGTTTTGCCACGGTTGAACTACGATCGACCAAGCTCAGGTACGACTGCGCCTCGGCCATATTAGGGCTTACTAAGGTTACGTCCCCGGTGAACTACTATTAGATACGTTTTATGACGTCTTCCAAGGGTTCAGGAGGATTTTATTAGGAACTTAGGAGGGTCTGTAAATATTAGACCAAGTCTGTTGATTGGAAATATTGACCAAAACTAATTTAAATTATATAAATACCAGCATCCTCCTCTTCAATTCTTGATTAACCAGTATTATGTCTTAACCTTGCTGTATGGCCCCTTGTTACTTTTTCTCTTTTTTCCAGAGTATATTTCAAGTGCAGTTGACCTCTATTTGTGGAGTTCTAAACAAAAAATGTGCAGTTGTAATTATGGATTTGTGCTGTTATAAAATTTAAATTGTTCTTCCTCTCACCGAATGGAAACCCCTTCCATGTCCATGAGTCATAATTGAATTCCGGCACTCATTCATAACAAGGCTATGCGCCATATAACTGGCTCTAGTACAAGTTTGATAGAATTCTGTTATAATTATGTAATCATTGTTTATATTATATATTTTCTACATTTACTTTCATGATCCATTTATGATATTCAATATAATAATCAATATATTCAAAGTCTAGATCAGCTTTATAAGGCCTCATTTTATGCTGATGAGGAACTTTTGATTAGAGGTTTGTTCATTTCTTACATTGCCTTAATGTATTTGTTGTTTTGTCTTTGAAGCGCTGAGAGTATTCCTCCTCTTTGTTTCATGCTTATCGGTAGAGCTTGGACACCTCATGAGACTTATTCCCTGTCTGGGACTGATCATTAGGAGCTACATTTCTGGTTTCGCTTTACGTATTGTGAATATCTAACTAAGTACCGGGTATTTTAAACAGATCAAAAGTCGAAAGATCATAGATATGACACATGCGCGAGTTCTCATGGGCGTCGCGCGTTCGCCGGTAAACACCGTAGTGAACCCTAGTAAACAGCAGTTTAACCTACTTATACCGCACTGGCACATTACCAATACTGGTGACTTTTTGGCTACTGGGGCCATTGTTAAGCGTGGTTAATCGGCATAAAACGTACTATAACCCTACTGGAACCGTAAACAGCCCGTGCTGCGCTCTGCCACACCTTAGTCTCACTACCTTGTTGTGGTCAAAAAACGCCCTTCTCCTACACGGAATCAACTTCACAGTAAATCGGGTCGTGTACTTATTTCAGGGCAAAGGACGGGAGCTGTGAATTTTTTTCACACTCTCCCAAACTTTCTGCTTTCGAATAATTCAGCGTACTGATGAGTCACAAATAATTCCATCTCATGCCAACTACGAAGAGTTTGATACATTTAACAGATTTCCAACGGAAAATTTCTGATAAAAAGACTTGTATATCCAGCACTTGAGGAATCAAAATAAATGACGTGTATATACATCATTGGGCCTTAATGTGACTTTTTAATTCAGGGTTCAATTTAATTCTACGGGATATAGAGAAGGCGGAGTTTTGGATGCTGCTCTGCCGCCTCCTGTCGACTAAATTTGTCTGAAAGAGATCTAAACAGAGAAACCTTCAGGTGTGAGGCAGACTGGGAATCCTGCTTTCAAGCAAAATACAGGGTTTGTAGTTCTTAATTTTGCACAGAATCACCATATTTGAGTGCAAAAAAACTTTCTACAATTCAAAAATTGTTTTCCTTGACCACACATTACATAGTGCTATAATATTATCTAAACTGCAAAAACCAAAGGCCTAATTTATATCAATATTTTGTATAGCGACACATAGGTCTACAGCTTTATTAATAATCAATAAATGTTTTGGTGGTCACCTTTATTTACTGAAAGCGAACCCTTCACATTTAAGCCTGGTATGCATGATGGGCCATATCTTTAGTGAGAAATAAAAACAGGCTTGTCGGGCGTTTTAGCCAAATGGGGGATGTTAATTAGGCCTATGTCACATTAGCATCCCAGATCTGGTGGATTTTCAATATTGACCGAGCAGCGAGCTCCTGGTCCACTTTAAACCCGGCCGACATACTCCGTTTTTTTTACGGCTACATTAGTATCGAATCCTGGCCGAGTCAAACGATTTTTCTACACCTGAAACGTGAAAAAGCCAGGCAGGACGTCGTTGGAAGCACGTCCGATTCTCTACCAAAATGTTGGAAGTTTGGAACTTGTCCGACGCTCTTTTACTCAAACGAGGCTCCTCAGTAGTCCGCCCAACCAGTTTGGACTTGCCAGCGGTGTACTGGTTAATTCAAACGACTAGAAAATCGTACCACCAAAGGTGCTTGCTGGAGGCCCAGGCGATTTCGTTCCTAGCCGCTTCCAAGCAATTTTTTTGCCAAATTCTCAGCGAGTTCTCGTCCCTCTTTAACTCCGCGCTAAGGAGCGACGAGCTCCCCAATAAGCTGTTACAGTACTGACGAGGCTCTTCCGAGTGAATAATATTCGCTCTTAGCAAGTCCAAAAAGTCCACTTGTTGGCCAAAGAAAACAACTCGGTAGGGGCTCGTTGACCTGATGTGACTGGGGCTTTAGTAGGACGAATATGATCCTCGCAATTTTTTTTGCTATTTCGCCAATCATTTGGTCCGACTGATTGTAATTTATGGATCATATATGCCGTAACGCATGGCCTTCAGACGTGAAAACATTACGAACAGTACGAAGCTTCACCTTGTCCCCGTAGAACACCGGTTGAATGAACATCATGATACTGTCAGTTGTATACGTTGCACGCAGTCGAACGAATGGAATCAGTTCAGCATTAAACACACGAATTTTTTTGTGGTGTTCTGAGGTAATTTGTACGTATATGCACCAAGACCGAATTATTGTGGTGACCGACTGATTTAGAACATCTTCAATCTGTTGGATGGGCTAAAATGAACATGCATACAGCGGGTGCAAAGGATAGTCTTTTCATCGAGATAGATAAACGATTAACAAGTGTACCGGATCCGGGTAAGCAATAAGCATGTCACCTTCGTGAATGATTATCGGACAAAACAGTCATATAACTCACTTTATTATATTCGGAGAAAACCACGTTATTTTATTAACGCACCTGTCATCTGCCCTAACGCCAGCTACATATGTATACATGAGTTATAGAACGAAAACCACAGACGCCACCATCCGTCCATTAACAGGGCACATATCATAATCCTGAAACCAGCAAGTATACGCTTCTCATGCTTACGGTTCCAGATAATTATTCTAAGCTACCTTAAAACTAGTAACTGTAACTATGTCATTTGCAAATATGTGCAGAAGCTTAGAATCACCCAGTTAATGGTCATACTTATTTATTGCTTAGGAAAGCTTGAATGATTTTTTATGGAACTGGGATTGATAATTAATTTTATTATTAAAGCAAATATATCAAAATGAAAAATATTCTAGTCAAAACATAGCCACGCGAAAGACCTGCTTTATATATGCTAAATGTTTGTCATCAGTTCTCAAATGCAAAAAAATGCATCCGAACAAGTATAAGTAAAAATTCTGAGTGGTCCACACACTTGCTAAGCATTCCCGATGAATAGTAGAAATGTTCTGTTGACGTGGAGGCAATTTTCATCTTGCGTAAGCAACAGAAAAATATTCCCCATCAATCCCGTGCATCAGGACAGCCCCATGTCCGGTTGAAGATGCAGTTGTTTGTAAAACGAAGGGGTAGCTGAAATGAAGCACTGAAAAATTTGGAGGGGGGGGGGGGTGTCCCAGGGTTTGTTTTAGAGTCTGAAACACGATCAATTCTATAACACTTCTACATAAAGAATACTTCTGTATAAATGAGGGGTGGATGCGGCTCATTTTGAAGACGAAATGTAGCCCTATTACGTTAATTCTGAATCACACTGGTGGATAGGAAACGATAATAAAGTATGTTGGTCGTTTGCTCAGTTCGTTAATAGAGAGATAGAACATGAGTGCAATAAGTTCGCCTCAATGATACCATAAGAATGTGATGGTGACAAGCTGTTGTTGGCTAATATGGCGAATGCGACGGTCTGTAGGGAAAATCATTCTCTCTATGTTTGTCACATAATTTTGACACACAGGTCCAAGCCTGACATTGCATGCCGATAGTTTGCTTGCTGATGAGAAAATATGTAAACATTTTAGATCGCTTAGACAAGTAACAACAATAAACTTGAATATTTGTGCTGATTAATAAGACCAGTTCCCACTACCCTGGCGAACATTTTAAATTGCATTTACTTGTTCAACCTGTTTATTACTGTACGCACACAAAGACATACATACAAACAAACACACACACATATAATTATATATATATATATATATATATAGAGAGAGAGAGAGAGAGAGAGAGAGAGAGAGAGAGAGGAAGAGAAATATCTGTATGCACCAGGACCATGAAAGTCCGGATGACCATGATCAAAAGCGTCTTCTGTAGAGGCTCGGATGGACCTATATGCCTATCCCATTGATATATGCGTGGAAATATGAGATCCTAATTTAATCATGTATGATTAAATATCTGATGCCAGTCATGACACTTTCTCGATCCACTTCAAGCAGACGCGTTTTGTATCTATTATTATTGAATTATTACTATCAACAACTGCATTACACGTAAAGCCGAATCGCACAGTGGGTTATGAAGGTAGATTGTTTGATATAGCGCACTATCTCGAATCTACATTTTACTTCCTCATTTATATGAAAAAAATGTATTTCAAGTGCACACAAATACATTTACATTTATATAACAAACCAATTCTTTACCGTATATAACGAACAAACCAATTCTATCAATCAACATAATTATAAAAGTCATATTACAATTACATATTACACAAAAGTAATTTTCATACATGGTCATAGACTGTTTATATACCGCCATGCATGATGTAACTAACCTTGTATTTGTCACCGTTAGGCTAGAGTCACACATTCTCGGTTTTAGCGTCACGGTGGCACTACGGTTTGACTCCATAGTTAATCGTGGCCAATCCTAGTTAGACCTTACTCGTACCTAGTTACCCGTAGTCAATCCGGATAAGCCTTCTTCAATCGGCAACGTGTCCGGGTGGAGTTTTGCGTGCAATACTTTGCCGGGGTCTATCGTAGTAGAAAAAGAAAATCGTAGTAGAACGCTACCAGTGCACTGGTAGAACTCTGGTGCCACCGCCATAGCCGTAGTGGTCCGCGGGGATCCCCTAGTTCCACCTTGCGCGTACCGGGACACTGCCAAAATAACCTTATCAGTACGGATCACGTACGTCTCACCATGACAGCACTCCGAGGTTTCACGGTTCTTGAACGGCCCAGAAGGTTCCAGGTAGGGTTTTGCCACGGTTGAACTACGATCGACCAAGCTCAGGTACGACTGCGCCTCGGCCATATTAGGGCTTACTAAGGTTACGTCCCCGGTGAACTACTATTAGATACGTTTTATGACGTCTTCCAAGGGTTCAGGAGGATTTTATTAGGAACTTAGGAGGGTCTGTAAATATTAGACCAAGTCTGTTGATTGGAAATATTGACCAAAACTAATTTAAATTATATAAATACCAGCATCCTCCTCTTCAATATTGATTAACCAGTATTATGTCTTAACCTTGCTGTATGGCCCCTTGTTACTTTTTCTCTTTTTTCCAGAGTATATTTCAAGTGCAGTTGACCTCTATTTGTGGAGTTCTAAACAAAAAATGTGCAGTTGTAATAATGGATTTGTGCTGTTATAAAATTTAAATTGTTCTTCCTCTCACCGAATGGAAACCCCTTCCATGTCCATGAGTCATAATTGAATTCCTGCACTCATTCATAACAAGGCTATGCGCCATATAACTGGCTCTAGTACAAGTTTGATAGCATTCTGTTATAATTATGTAATCATTGTTTATATTATATATTTTCTACATTTACTTTCATGATCCATTTATGATATTCAATATAATAATCAATATATTCAAAGTCTAGATCAGCTTTATAAGGCCTCATTTTATGCTGATGAGGAACTTTTGATTAGAGGTTTGTTCATTTCTTACATTGCCTTAATGTATTTGTTGTTTTGTCTTTGAAGCGCTGAGAGTATTCCTCCTCTTTGTTTCATGCTTATCGGTAGAGCTTGGACACCTCATGAGACTTATTCCCTGTCTGGGACTGATCATTAGGAGCTACATTTCTGGTTTCGCTTTACGTATTGTGAATATCTAACTAAGTACCGGGTATTTTAAACAGATCAAAAGTCGAAAGATCATAGATATGACACATGCGCGAGTTCTCATGGGCGTCGCGCGTTCGCCGGTAAACACCGTAGTGAACCCTAGTAAACAGCAGTTTAACCTACTTATACCGCACTGGCACATTACCAATACTGGTGACTTTTTGGCTACTGGGGCCATTGTTAAGCGTGGTTAATCGGCATAAAACGTACTATAACCCTACTGGAACCGTAAACAGCCCGTGCTGCGCTCTGCCACACCTTAGTCTTACTACCTTGTTGTGGTCAAAAAACGCCCTTCTCCTACACGGAATCAACTTTACAGTAAATCGGGTCGTGTACTTATTTCAGGGCAAAGGACGGGAGCTGTGAATTTTTTTCACACTCTCCCAAACTTTCTGCTTTCGAATAATTCAGCGTACTGATGAGTCACAAATAATTCCATCTCATGCCAACTACGAAGAGTTTGATACATTTAACAGATTTCCAACGGAAAATTTCTGATAAAAAGACTTGTATATCCAGCACTTGAGGAATCAAAATAAATGACGTGTATATACATCATTGGGCCTTAATGTGACTTTTTAATTCAGGGTTCAATTTAATTCTACGGGATATAGAGAAGGCGGAGTTTTGGATGCTGCTCTGCCGCCTCCTGTCGACTAAATTTGTCTGAAAGAGATCTAAACAGAGAAACCTTCAGGTGTGAGGCAGACTGGGAATCCTGCTTTCAAGCAAAATACAGGGTTTGTAGTTCTTAATTTTGCACAGAATCACCATATTTGAGTGCAAAAAAACTTTCTACAATTCAAAAATTGTTTTCCTTGACCACACATTACATAGTGCTATAATATTATCTAAACTGCAAAAACCAAAGGCCTAACTTAGATCAATATTTTGTATAGCGACACATAGGTCTACAGCTTTATTAATAATCAATAAATGTTTTGGTGGTCACCTTTATTTACTGAAAGCGAACCCTTCACATTTAAGCCTGGTATGCATGATGGGCCATATCTTTAGTGAGAAATAAAAACAGGCTTGTCGGGCGTTTTAGCCAAATGGGGGATGTTAATTAGGCCTATGTCACATTAGCATCCCAGATCTGGTGGATTTTCAATATTGACCGAGCAGCGAGCTCCTGGTCCACTTTAAACCCGGCCGACATACTCCGTTTTTTTTACGGCTACATTAGTATCGAATCCTGGCCGAGTCAAACGATTTTTCTACACCTGAAACGTGAAAAAGCCAGGCAGGACGTCGTTGGAAGCACGTCCGATTCTCTACCAAAATGTTGGAAGTTTGGAACTTGTCCGACGCTCTTTTACTCAAACGAGGCTCCTCAGTAGTCCGCCCAACCAGTTTGGACTTGCCAGCGGTGTACTGGTTAATTCAAACGACTAGAAAATCGTACCACCAAAGGTGCTTGCTGGAGGCCCAGGCGATTTCGTTCCTAGCCGCTTCCGAGCAATTTTTTTGCCAAATTCTCAGCGAGTTCTCGTCCCTCTTTAACTCCGCGCTACGGAGCGACGAGCTCCCCAATAAGCTGTTACAGTACTGACGAGGCTCTTCCGAGTGAATAATATTCGCTCTTAGCAAGTCCAAAAAGTCCACTTGTTGGCCAAAGAAAACAACTCGGTAGGGGCTCGTTGACCTGATGTGACTGGGGCTTTAGTAGGACGAATATGATCCTCGCAATTTTTTTTTGCTATTTCGCCAATCATTTGGTCCGACTGATTGTAATTTATGGATCATATATGCCGTAACGCATGGCCTTCAGACGTGAAAACATTACGAACAGTACGAAGCTTCACCTTGTCCCCGTAGAACACCGGTTGAATGAACATCATGATACTGTCAGTTGTATACGTTGCACGCAGTCGAACGAATGGAATCAGTTCAGCATTAAACACACGAATTTTTTTGTGGTGTTCTGAGGTAATTTGTACGTATATGCACCAAGACCGAATTATTGTGGTGACCGACTGATTTAGAACATCTTCAATCTGTTGGATGGGCTAAAATGAACATGCATACAGCGGGTGCAAAGGATAGTCTTTTCATCGAGATAGATAAACGATTAACAAGTGTACCGGATCCGGGTAAGCAATAAGCATGTCACCTTCGTGAATGATTATCGGACAAAACAGTCATATAACTCACTTTATTATATTCGGAGAAAACCACGTTATTTTATTAACGCACCTGTCATCTGCCCTAACGCCAGCTACATATGTATACATGAGTTATAGAACGAAAACCACAGACGCCACCATCCGTCCATTAACAGGGCACATATCATAATCCTGAAACCAGCAAGTATACGCTTCTCATGCTTACGGTTCCAGATAATCATTCTAAGCTACCTTAAAACTAGTAACTGTAACTATGTCATTTGCAAATATGTGCAGAAGCTTAGAATCACCCAGTTAATGGTCATACTTATTTATTGCTTAGGAAAGCTTGAATGATTTTTTTATGGAACTGGGATTGATAATTAATTTTATTATTAAAGCAAATATATCAAAATGAAAAATATTCTAGTCAAAACATAGCCACGCGAAAGACCTGCTTTATATATGCTAAATGTTTGTCATCAGTTCTCAACTGCAAAAATGCATCCGAACAAGTATAAGTAAAAATTCTGAGTGGTCCACACACTTGCTAAGCATTCCCGATGAATAGTAGAAATGTTCTGTTGACGTGGAGGCAATTTTCATCTTGCGTAAGCAACAGAAAAATATTCCCCATCAATCCCGTGCATCAGGACAGCCCCATGTCCGGTTGAAGATGCAGTTGTTTGTAAAACGAAGGGGTAGCTGAAATGAAGCACTGAAAAATTTGGAGGGGGGGGGGTGTCCCAGGGTTTGTTTTAGAGTCTGAAACACGATCAATTCTATAACACTTCTACATAAAGAATACTTCTGTATAAATGAGGGGTGGATGCGGCTCATTTTGAAGACGAAATGTAGCCCTATTACGTTAATTCTGAATCACACTGGTGGATAGGAAACGATAATAAAGTATGTTGGTCGTTTGCTCAGTTCGTTAATAGAGAGATAGAACATGAGTGCAATAAGTTCGCCTCAATGATACCATAAGAATGTGATGGTGACAAGCTGTTGTTGGCTAATATGGCGAATGCGACGGTCTGTAGGGAAAATCATTCTCTCTATGTTTGTCACATAATTTTGACACACAGGTCCAAGCCTGACATTGCATGCCGATAGTTTGCTTGCTGATGAGAAAATATGTAAACATTTTAGATCGCTTAGACAAGTAACAACAATAAACTTGAATATTTGTGCTGATTAATAAGACCAGTTCCCACTACCCTGGCGAACATTTTAAATTGCATTTACTTGTTCAACCTGTTTATTACTGTACGCACACAAAGACATACATACAAACAAACACACACACATATAATTATATATATATATATATATATATATATATAGAGAGAGAGAGAGAGAGAGAGAGGAAGAGAAATATCTGTATGCACCAGGACCATGAAAGTCCGGATGACCATGATCAAAAGCGTCTTCTGTAGGGGCTCGGATGGACCTATATGCCTATCCCATTGATATATGCGTGGAAATATGAGATCCTAATTTAATCATGTATGATTAAATATCTGATGCCAGTCATGACACTTTCTCGATCCACTTCAAGCAGACGCGTTTTGTATCTATTATTATTGAATTATTACTATCAACAACTGCATTACACGTAAAGCCGAATCGCACAGTGGGTTTTGAAGGTAGATTGTTTGATATAGCGCACTAGCTCGAATCTACATTTTACTTCCTCATTTATATGAAAAAAATGTATTTCAAGTGCACACAAATACATTTACATTTATATAACAAACCAATTCTTTACCGTATATAACGAACAAACCAATTCTATCAATCAACATAATTATAAAAGTCATATTACAATTACATATTACACAAAAGTAATTTTCATACATGGTCATAGACTGTTTATATACCGCCATGCATGATGTAACTAACCTTGTATTTGTCACCGTTAGGCTAGAGTCACACATTCTCGGTTTTAGCGTCACGGTGGCACTACGGTTGGACTCCATAGTTAATCGTGGCCAATCCTAGTTAGACCTTACTCGTACCTAGTTACCCGTAGTCAATCCGGATAAGCCTTCTTCAATCGGCAACGTGTCCGGGTGGAGTTTTGCGTGCAATACTTTGCCGGGGTCTATCGTAGTAGAAAAAGAAAATCGTAGTAGAACGCTACCAGTGCACTGGTAGAACTCTGGTGCCACCGCCATAGCCGTAGTGGTCCGCGGGGATCCCCTAGTTCCACCTTGCGCGTACCGGGACACTGCCAAAATAACCTTATCAGTACGGATCACGTACGTCTCACCATGACAGCACTCCGAGGTTTCACGGTTCTTGAACGGCCCAGAAGGTTCCAGGTAGGGTTTTGCCACGGTTGAACTACGATCGACCAAGCTCAGGTACGACTGCGCCTCGGCCATATTAGGGCTTACTAAGGTTACGTCCCCGGTGAACTACTATTAGATACGTTTTATGACGTCTTCCAAGGGTTCAGGAGGATTTTATTAGGAACTTAGGAGGGTCTGTAAATATTAGACCAAGTCTGTTGATTGGAAATATTGACCAAAACTAATTTAAATTATATAAATACCAGCATCCTCCTCTTCAATTCTTGATTAACCAGTATTATGTCTTAACCTTGCTGTATGGCCCCTTGTTACTTTTTCTCTTTTTTCCAGAGTATATTTCAAGTGCAGTTGACCTCTATTTGTGGAGTTCTAAACAAAAAATGTGCAGTTGTAATTATGGATTTGTGCTGTTATAAAATTTAAATTGTTCTTCCTCTCACCGAATGGAAACCCCTTCCATGTCCATGAGTCATAATTGAATTCCGGCACTCATTCATAACAAGGCTATGCGCCATATAACTGGCTCTAGTACAAGTTTGATAGCATTCTGTTATAATTATGTAATCATTGTTTATATTATATATTTTCTACATTTACTTTCATGATCCATTTATGATATTCAATATAATAATCAATATATTCAAAGTCTAGATCAGCTTTATAAGGCCTCATTTTATGCTGATGAGGAACTTTTGATTAGAGGTTTGTTCATTTCTTACATTGCCTTAATGTATTTGTTGTTTTGTCTTTGAAGCGCTGAGAGTATTCCTCCTCTTTGTTTCATGCTTATCGGTAGAGCTTGGACACCTCATGAGACTTATTCCCTGTCTGGGACTGATCATTAGGAGCTACATTTCTGGTTTCGCTTTACGTATTGTGAATATCTAACTAAGTACCGGGTATTTTAAACAGATCAAAAGTCGAAAGATCATAGATATGACACATGCGCGAGTTCTCATGGGCGTCGCGCGTTCGCCGGTAAACACCGTAGTGAACCCTAGTGAACAGCAGTTTAACCTACTTATACCGCACTGGCACATTACCAATACTGGTGACTTTTTGGCTACTGGGGCCATTGTTAAGCGTGGTTAATCGGCATAAAACGTACTATAACCCTACTGGAACCGTAAACAGCCCGTGCTGCGCTCTGCCACACCTTAGTCTCACTACCTTGTTGTGGTCAAAAAACGCCCTTCTCCTACACGGAATCAACTTCACAGTAAATCGGGTCGTGTACTTATTTCAGGGCAAAGGACGGGAGCTGTGAATTTTTTTCACACTCTCCCAAACTTTCTGCTTTCGAATAATTCAGCGTACTGATGAGTCACAAATAATTCCATCTCATGCCAACTACGAAGAGTTTGATACATTTAACAGATTTCCAACGGAAAATTTCTGATAAAAAGACTTGTATATCCAGCACTTGAGGAATCAAAATAAATGACGTGTATATACATCATTGGGCCTTAATGTGACTTTTTAATTCAGGGTTCAATTTAATTCTACGGGATATAGAGAAGGCGGAGTTTTGGATGCTGCTCTGCCGCCTCCTGTCGACTAAATTTGTCTGAAAGAGATCTAAACAGAGAAACCTTCAGGTGTGAGGCAGACTGGGAATCCTGCTTTCAAGCAAAATACAGGGTTTGTAGTTCTTAATTTTGCACAGAATCACCATATTTGAGTGCAAAAAAACTTTCTACAATTCAAAAATTGTTTTCCTTGACCACACATTACATAGTGCTATAATATTATCTAAACTGCAAAAACCAAAGGCCTAACTTAGATCAATATTTTGTATAGCGACACATAGGTCTACAGCTTTATTAATAATCAATAAATGTTTTGGTGGTCACCTTTATTTACTGAAAGCGAACCCTTCACATTTAAGCCTGGTATGCATGATGGGCCATATCTTTAGTGAGAAATAAAAACAGGCTTGTCGGGCGTTTTAGCCAAATGGGGGATGTTAATTAGGCCTATGTCACATTAGCATCCCAGATCTGGTGGATTTTCAATATTGACCGAGCAGCGAGCTCCTGGTCCACTTTAAACCCGGCCGACATACTCCGTTTTTTTTACGGCTACATTAGTATCGAATCCTGGCCGAGTCAAACGATTTTTCTACACCTGAAACGTGAAAAAGCCAGGCAGGACGTCGTTGGAAGCACGTCCGATTCTCTACCAAAATGTTGGAAGTTTGGAACTTGTCCGACGCTCTTTTACTCAAACGAGGCTTCTCAGTAGTCCGCCCAACCAGTTTGGACTTGCCAGCGGTGTACTGGTTAATTCAAACGACTAGAAAATCGTACCACCAAAGGTGCTTGCTGGAGGCCCAGGCGATTTCGTTCCTAGCCGCTTCCGAGCAATTTTTTTGCCAAATTCTCAGCGAGTTCTCGTCCCTCTTTAACTCCGCGCTAAGGAGCGACGAGCTCCCCAATAAGCTGTTACAGTACTGACGAGGCTCTTCCGAGTGAATAATATTCGCTCTTAGCAAGTCCAAAAAGTCCACTTGTTGGCCAAAGAAAACAACTCGGTAGGGGCTCGTTGACCTGATGTGACTGGGGCTTTAGTAGGACGAATATGATCCTCGCAATTTTTTTTGCTATTTCGCCAATCATTTGGTCCGACTGATTGTAATTTATGGATCATATATGCCGTAACGCATGGCCTTCAGACGTGAAAACATTACGAACAGTACGAAGCTTCACCTTGTCCCCGTAGAACACCGGTTGAATGAACATCATGATACTGTCAGTTGTATACGTTGCACGCAGTCGAACGAATGGAATCAGTTCAGCATTAAACACACGAATTTTTTTGTGGTGTTCTGAGGTAATTTGTACGTATATGCACCAAGACCGAATTATTGTGGTGACCGACTGATTTAGAACATCTTCAATCTGTTGGATGGGCTAAAATGAACATGCATACAGCGGGTGCAAAGGATAGTCTTTTCATCGAGATAGATAAACGATTAACAAGTGTACCGGATCCGGGTAAGCAATAAGCATGTCACCTTCGTGAATGATTATCGGACAAAACAGTCATATAACTCACTTTATTATATTCGGAGAAAACCACGTTATTTTAATAACGCACCTGTCATCTGCCCTAACGCCAGCTACATATGTATACATGAGTTATAGAACGAAAACCACAGACGCCACCATCCGTCCATTAACAGGGCACATATCATAATCCTGAAACCAGCAAGTATACGCTTCTCATGCTTACGGTTCCAGATAATTATTCTAAGCTACCTTAAAACTAGTAACTGTAACTATGTCATTTGCAAATATGTGCAGAAGCTTAGAATCACCCAGTTAATGGTCATACTTATTTATTGCTTAGGAAAGCTTGAATGATTTTTTATGGAAGTGGGATTGATAATTAATTTTATTATTAAAGCAAATATATCAAAATGAAAAATATTCTAGTCAAAACATAGCCACGCGAAAGACCTGCTTTATATATGCTAAATGTTTGTCATCAGTTCTCAACTGCAAAAATGCATCCGAACAAGTATAAGTAAAAATTCTGAGTGGTCCACACACTTGCTAAGCATTCCCGATGAATAGTAGAAATGTTCTGTTGACGTGGAGGCAATTTTCATCTTGCGTAAGCAACAGAAAAATATTCCCCATCAATCCCGTGCATCAGGACAGCCCCATGTCCGGTTGAAGATGCAGTTGTTTGTAAAACGAAGGGGTAGCTGAAATGAAGCACTGAAAAATTTGGAGGGGGGGGGGTGTCCCAGGGTTTGTTTTAGAGTCTGAAACACGATCATATGCGCATTTCTAAATTAAAATTTAACTGGCCTACCCGTTCTCAATAATCGAGCGATGAAAAACTGGACATTCATTTTCTATATTACCAAGCAAATCACAAGAATGACCTCTTTTTATCTTGGGGTTACCGCCGGCAGATACGTTTTATTTGACAAACTGGTATCACACTTGACTACATTCCACTTTTTTCAGAACATCAGTTCATACATCTGCATACCCTTTCAGTATACTGCATACTTTAAATATGTACAGGTTAATCCAGACTTATTTTTTAAGTAAGTCTGAGACGACGAATAATGACCTATTCCATCGTTATGATCTATCCTGACATCTGTTTATGTTTTTGAAGCAATTTTATTTATGATAACCCTGGAGGCTACAGCCACTGGACACTGTCACCTTGCCCGTTATTATCTTTGACGACGTCTAGCACACCTAGTGATGATACTTCCTTTTTGTGGTACTTCTTGAGCATGTTTATCAGACAGTAAAATATTTGTTGTGTAAATAGAAATATCTTAAACATGAATGCTTGAAAAGCTTAAAAAGAAAATAGTGAGAGGAGTAAATGAGAATATGGCTGATGACCTTTGTAGAGTGTTGCATCGGGTTTCCTATATATCGTATGTGCATACAAGCTGACGTGCACATCGATGAGACAAGCATCACTCGATGCATTAGAATTCGGAATGATCCTATATTTCTTTCGAAATGCGAGGATTTTTCCCATGTTAAGTGTGGGTGATGTGAGCTTGTTTCTCATTGACTGTGATGAAATTACTTTAGAACTCTCTCCTGTTACTGTTCAACCTAATCATGCAACCTTGTTTCGGCTTTCCCTCCCTTGATGTGAACACTCTGAGAACCATTTTCCATGCAAGATATAAACTATTTTAACACAGTGCCTCGAATTCCAAAATTTGATAATGCTGTCTGAAGACAGTGGTAATCCACTGTGTCAATTTCAGCTGAAAGGTTCAGGAACACGAGCAGCGTAATTTTGCATTTGCAAGCTGCAAGGATAAAATCGTTCTGGCAGCGAACAAGGGCTGTCTCTGTGCTATGCCTCATTTTGTAGGCGGATCGATCAGGCTCTTAAAGACAAAATTATTCACTGAATCAACATCTCAGGATTGATAGTCAACTGTGTTTTGCACTAGAGTTTTTTTTCTGCCTGTTTTTGCCCCACATATATTATTATTAATAATTAAAATAATAATAATAATAATAATTATCAAAAGGCCTAGCAACATGGAAAGGGTGTCCAGGTATTCTGTAAAATCACAGAAAAACTGGCTGTCTGAGAGGCCATTTTCCTTTTATGATGGAGGTCCGAAGACAGGCGAACGGTTTGCTTCGTGGTGACCAGGCACTCCAATACTTCAAAGTAATCATACACAGTTGAGGTACTGATGCCTGAGCACTGTAAGCTTCTATGGTGTATAATTACTCCCTCGTTTGTTCTTGGGCAATATTGTCAATCATAATCTGGGGATGCAGTTCTTGATGATTAATTTGTCATTTTCTGAAAAGGCGAGCGAGGATTCTGCCAATGCAAGATGCTGTATAACAATGAAATCTTGCAAGCTGGTGGTTTTGTTACAAACAGACCTCCAAATAAAACTCCAGGGCCAGGACATCGTTCATGCACAATTAATTTGAAGCTCTGCTCTTTTAGTATTATTCATATTTACATAAATTAAGTTGTGATTAACATGTTTGTTGTGTAAACAGACATTAAGCAAATGGGTGTCAAAAGCACTTAGTGGCACCCTGTTGACTGGTCCACGTACAGCTGACAACAAGCCTAGAAGGAAACCTATGGTGCACTGAACCATTGTCAAGGGGATCAAGTGCAATATGTACAGGTACTGAAAGTCCAGTTTCCCCAGATCAATATAAGAACTGTAAAAACATTCAAAATCTTTAAAAAAATGGGGTGATTATCCTTGCAAACGCTGTAGCCTTCCTAATCAGAAAAAAAATTTCCAAGAATGTAGTGTCCATTATCAGAAGTATCCCTGCATACAATACTGAATAATTTAGAAATATTTGGAGAGCAGAAATTTTGTGCAACCCCTTGGATGCTGACCTTATTTTTTTTAATAACACAATATATCATTTATCCAATAAAGCCGCACCGACATCACACTCCTCTAATATTACACTGCTTCATTGTGACTTGCACATGAAAAAAGGCGTCATTTTAATCATTTTATATGTGCAGATGTTTTGGTTTCACAAGAATGGTAGTCGGAGGCATGAAAACTAATAGGTAACCAAACGTGTTACTACGGCGCATTGTTCTTGTTCTCATATATTCCCCAATGCTTGCAAAGCATCGTCAATTCTATAAGGGGTAACAAGTTGTATTCTCAGTAGAATTTGCCCTACCTTTTTTTTTTAAATATTAAACAAAAAAAAAAAAAATCGGATAATTTAAAACTCATCCTACACGTATCACCATGGTATTCTTAATGAAACCATCAACACATCCGCATCCACTTGCCGTCGGACCATATTTGGCTGCGCAAGGTTCCGTTTTGATGTTGTTCCTTACTCTTTGTTCATTTATCTTTGACAGAATTAGATTCTTTGTATGTACATACATACTCTGTTATAATCGATTATGCATAATCTAATCGATATTAAAAAAAAAAACAATCATCGATTTAATTGAATAATTGGCACACCATTAATTGGCCTCATTACGGCTTCAGAATTGAGCTGTGATTTTAACCCCAACAGGCTTCCATTATACTACAGCTCTATACAATAACATAATTTAAAACCCGTGAGAAATATAAATTGGAGAAATTATAATTTAACAAATCAGTGAGAGCCAATTTAACAACAAAACTACATGTATTTTCTTTTCGCCTATATTTATTACTAATTAAAATGTTTACGATTTTCCTTATACCTTATAAAGGTGTCTTGAATTAAAGTTTGCAGTTTTCGTCAAACACATAATTTTCAGTTCACCATAATATAAATTACATGTTATTTTGGCTTATGCAAGTTGGTGTTTTTAACCTTAAAACTGATATTTGGGACTATACATGATAGTCATAGAAAGGACCAAAGCATTTATGTATTTTGATCTATCCCTTATATATTTACATTTCAAAAATAATGTTCATAAAAACACTGAGTTTACTATTAAGACATACAGTCCCATGATACACTGTTATTCATTGATTGTGTTATCGTGTGTCCTACCACAAAACCGTACACAAATAATCGGAAACCCGTTCCCAAGCTTAGCGATTTATTTCGATTGTATAATTAAACAGTGAGCTGTATGTGGCGGACAGTGGACGCTGATATATACTCTCTGTCTGAATATATTATGATTTTTTTCCTGCACAATCTGTTCAACACATTTATAGCCACTGAGGACTATCTGTTGATTAAATGTTGTTATTGTTGATTAAAATTCTACCTCTGCTACGACTTTACTACTAATAATGACACTCCTAATTAAATAATAATAATAATGATAATAATAATACAATTACAAGAATAAGGAGAAGAACAAGAACAAGAAAAATATCAGTTTACGTCAATAATACTGTTATCCGATCGAAGGTTAATCAGTGTGTTAAATTTAAAGTGGTCTCAGGAGCTTTAAAGGCTGAATACACATGAGTCTAAAGGTCTAGGGGAATTAAATTATTTTCCTGTTGCTTTTATTTAATTTTATAAACAGAAAGACTTATTCCCATTCATAAAAACGAATGAGACTTTTTTTTCGTACAATATTATATTTTAATAATTTTTATTTTATATGCTTGATAATATCCGAATGTGTTTCATGGGCGAATTAACTATTTCTATCCATCAGAATAGCTTGCACATGTTCTTTTCTATGACTTATCAAACACACCAGATGGTGTAACTAAACAGTTATGCAAATTCATTGCCAGAACTTATTTTCTGTGACATATTTCCCTTCTCGCTCAAAACAGTCGAATCTTAGGAAATTACTTCGTTACATTAAATGAAGTACCTATTAAGCGACGCATAGCGGATCCTTATCGTACAGGGACCAAGGATTGAAATTTTATTGGCACCGAACAACTTTGATAATTGCGACTAGCGCCCTGTTGACATTAATGTTGAGAAATAATATTATCAATACTATCATTAAATAATGGTCACTCACTGGTATTAATAATAATAGGAACAATAAGTGTTATCATTAGTATTATAATGATCAGTTTTATAATGATTATATATATATATATATATATATATATATATATATATATATCTTTTCTAGTTCTTAAATTTGATTTATACGATTTACACGTATAAAACATATAGAACCATATTGTTCTAATTCTAATAATCTAAATCTAAATAATCTAATGTTATTATTATTATTTGTATTCAATATGAAGCAGAAAGTCTAGCTGGCTTTGAGTATAGTCCACGATTTATTAGGTTTAAAAAGTAATGAATATTGTATTCACTAAAACTGGTATAAAGATACTTACAATATTTGGTCGATCCAATAATTTAAGCAGGGTGAAATTATAGAAATGTATTGATAAAGATATCTGGCATCAATTTCTTTCCAATAGATAAACAGCAATCTATTCACTTTTCCCAGAAAGTTTTGTATCTGTTATTGGTTATGCTGCTTCATTTGACAAATATATATATTAATATTACTCAACTGACATTAGTAATTCATGTATGGTTATGGAATAAATTTTGTATAGTATCTTGTAAAAATGGTCAAAACCCGCCAAATTCCAGCTTTGTGCCTTCGGACATTATGGTAGAATTACCTCTAAGTGTTATATTAATCGAGATCAGTCGTTAAATAGATCTCTCTTCTGCCTCGGTACATTTGTACTATTGGGCACAATGCTAATTAGCCAACAGTAAGTCCTACGATTTCTCCCTTTTTGGAAATGTTTTCGCATACGTACCACGCGTGTTGAACGTATGTTTGAACACGTCCTCTCTTTGTTAAATTTTAAACTTTGTTAAATAAATCTGCACCGTGGAAGTCGTAGATAATCATAGGGAAGTATGATGACCAAGTTAGTGTATTTTTTAGTGATATTGATCCCCCATTACTGATCATAATTTTTATGGTTGGAAGATATTGATACCAGTATTAGAGCATGACACCCTTTTCTTTTCTGTAAAATATATGAAGGAAGTTTGTAATGGTATACGCTTATAATATCCTAGTAACAGAGAATAAATTATACTCTCAGAACCATGCTGCAATGCGTAAGGTTGTTTAGACTATTTTTAAACCATTTTAGTTATTCCCCAATTACCGCATTTTAACCGATTATTTGTTCTCTAATTCCTCACTGAGAAATAATTAGAGCTTGGAACGCCTTGCAATATGAAAGACAAATAATTAAATTAAATGTAATACTTCATACCAGTATCAAGTATAAAACTTTCTCTTGTATCCCTATTCTCCATCCACATTTTAATACTGAGTTAAGTTTTCTTCTGCATAACGGTATATCTGCTCCTTTTTAATTTGTCCCTCCAGATTCGGCACACGTAACGTCGCTTCCAAGACAAATTTGATTAATTTTCCGGAATTTTTCCCACAAGTGACTTTCTTTGTTAAGTGATTTAATTGTATCAACGCAGGTCAATTATTACCTGGAGGCGCCTTCGGGACTTTCCTACGTTTAGAGCTCCCTGATCACAGAATGCGTCATGTACAAAATGGGTTTACTATGCGGGGATCAGTAAAATTCGCGATCTCAGATCACCTATAATTCATTTTGAGTCTAATGTCCATCATAACGCATCTAAAGGCCGTGTAACACTTTTGGCCTACGGGGTATGGCAAGTTGCGACTCGAACCAACTCGCCAGGTGTCGTTAAGGCTAATACCTATGTCTTTGCATGTCAAACAGATGTCTCTTCATGCTACCAGTTCTCGACATGCAGCGGCCATAACTCTGTATGGTTTAAACTTCTCTTGCGGGTTTTCGTCCCGTATATTTGTCGAACACATGTTGAGGGCGTGTTGCCCAAACTGGAAAACGTGTGATCGACATAACGTCGCTTGTCCCAGATTCTAAAGTGGGAAAGTGTCGCCAGCTGAGACTTTGGGAAACAGGAACACGATCTGCTGCAGCGAGTTCATACGCCTTCTCTCGGACATCCGTATCAGTTTGTACGTGTTCTATCAGATATTCCCACGACATTGTTACGAATTGTGGTGAAAATATAAAAGGTGGATTTTGACATCAACTCCTGCAGTAGTGTTCAACTTCTAACCACCAAGTGGACGTGGTTGAATTTTGGAGTAATGCCGAAAAAGAGAAAAAAGAAAGTTTCAGCTTAAAAGGCCGCTTCAGCACCGGAAGCTGAGACTTCTCAAACACCTCTGCAGCCAGACCCACTTGAAGGGGAGCCAATTCTACAGCCGAGGCCACAACCAGGGTCAGCGTCACAGCCATCTTTGGATCCGTTTGCGACACCTAAGCCTGATTGTCGTGATGCTGAAAGCCAAAATATCAGGCCTAAGTCAAAGCGAATATATAACTTTACAGAAAGACGGATAGAAAAAAAGGAGCTCTTGGTAAAGTGGTTGCGGGAAAACCCCTTTGTGTACAACAAGTGTCCGAAGGAGTACAACGGCAAGGAAAATAAGGCGGCCATGTGGACAGAAATAGCTTCTAAGTTGGATATTCCTGTTATGTATAAATATGCAAATTTTCAACTACATTTATATCAGCGGCGATAGTCGAAGATACTATGACTTTAGCCAGGTAGGGCCGCCAATGCCGCAGTATTATTGTCCCCTACAGTTTTCTATGGATAACTATGAAATGTAGTGAGTACAGAAGTTGTTACTAATTTGGTCTTAATATACGCTGTAGATCATATTTTTCCGAATGGGTGCTTTTGCTTGACCTACTTTCAGTTGTAAACATCATTTATAACTTATATTCATTGAAAATGATGCGCTGTCATTGAATTAGTAATGGGAAATTACATATAGATATTCCAGTGGTGTTGTCATTGGTCCTCTGGACCTAATTTTACAATGTTGAGTAAGTGCCTGGTCCAGGGATATTCTCGAATTACATGCGGTCGACAAATGCTAGTTGCTTGTACATGTGGTCAATTTACTGAATATACTAATACAGTATAATTGATATTTAAAATTATATTATCATATGGTCACATTATTTTTTTCATAATTGATATTTCATTTCATTATTTAGATAGGCTCCTTCTGTAATCGTAAAGAGAATATGCCTAACACCATTACTAGCATGTGTAAGTTTGAAAAGGAGGGTGTTTTATGAGGCTCTAAATGACTGGTTGCGTGGGAAATTAGTAAACCTCATAATCTGAAAAGTGTAGTCTATACAAACATCGCTTAATACATTGTGCTGTTGTTGACCATATGAGAAAATACTACACTTTTTCAATTTTATACTTTCAGAGGCCCAACTGCAAGTCGTACAAAACAATTAGGACACATTTTGCAAAGCTCATCCTAAAGGAGTGTGGTGATGGTGTCCGTGATTACACACGTACCGGGAGAACTGATTTATGTCCAAATTCGCGTCCCTAAAGAGCAACATCATCCTGGTTGCCAGCAGTCAAGTAGTGTTCCAAAAGGGCAAGCTAATCAGTACCTCCTACTCCACAGCAGCACCATCTGTTGAATCCGACATGGGAGAAGAGGACTAGAAATTTCTCGTAATGATTGACTAGGAGAGTAGAGAAGGACCAGCACAGTCTTCCTCTGCTGCCACCACCACTCCTACCCTCCGCCTTCATAGATGCAATCCTTAAGACGAAGAAGGCATCCCAAGACCCAGAGCTGTAGAAGGTAATGAACAAGCTCACGGTGAGGGTTAAGAACAGCCGGAATATGCAGAAGAAGGTTGCTCAGATGTTCAAGGCTTCGTAGAACCTCAACACATCATATGCTAAATATTCGCCTCCCTGCACCAATCGAAACACCCGGACCTGTAGAAGGATTACCTGAAAATGAATCTATGTTAACGAGTCAATGCGCATGAGGAGAATCGATGATCAGCGCAACCTGCAGCAACAAAAGCAGTTACAGATACAGCGGTTTGGGTCCACTTACACCCAGCTTCAGTCAATGGTGGCACAGCCAAAGCTGTCTGAGCTCAGCTGGGTAGCTCTGGTGATATGCGGGAGACAGGTTCACCAACATATGGGAATGCTGTGTCATGAGAGTCATCGAAAGTAACTTGTCTCAGTCTTCCATTAAATATTTTATGAGATAGGCAGCACCACACAGAGCACAAATCCTCAGAAGGCCTCAGGGAGTCAACAAAATCAGGAACGGCATTTATGCGTCATGAATTGTTTAACCTTTACTTTATTTGGGTGATTTTAAATAATTGTTTGACACACCGTTAATTTTCAATATTAATTATAGTTTCTTTTATTGTTTGTTCTTATTGTGACATTTATGAATAAGAAACGACTTGTAAATGGTATATTTTGTGATCAGTTTATGAAAACCAAAATATACCATTATATTATTATTATTTTACCAAACAAAAAACTACCATCATATTACCATTGTCGCCAGCCTGGTCCATGTTAGCGTCCTAGGCACCTGTATAACGAATCTTAATCAGGCTGTGAAGAGAGGAACATGCTAGTGCGATGGCTTTCAATGCGTTAGGCTTTCGGCGCATGGTGGCACGAAGGCACTGGAAGCGATTGGCAAATATGCCAAAGGCAATTTCCACTTCTCTCATGGATCTTGACAGCCAGTAATTGAAATGCTTTTTTCACTTGATGAGTTGCGTTTAGTGAATGGCTTCATCATCACTGTCCTCAAGGTAAACGCACTGTCTCCAACCAGGAAATAGGGCATGTCCACGTCATCATGATGCAGAGGATAGAATTCTTGGAAATTGACTACCCAGAGAAGCTTGTAGTCTGCATCACAACTGAGGAGAAGCTTTTGTAGATGAAGTACAAAGTTCCACTGTTTCCCAGAGTTTTTATGGAAATTTGCTACCCATCTATTGCTTCCGGCGCCTGGTGGAATTTTCATTGAATTCCAAACTAATATGCAACTTCTTTTCATTCTTGTTGACAAGTGAAACATGTTATAACTTCATCGCTGTACTTCCTATTGAGGGTCTCACAAACTTATGTTGTGTGGCACTCTTAACAAGTATATCAGACTCTTGTAGCTCTCTCCAGAAGCCAAATAGGCCATTAGAATTAGTAAAAAAGGTCAAAATAATTGCAACAGATTTTCTGTTTGCACAATGCATTTTCGAAAAGCATGAGATGGATAATTAAAAGTCTACCAAAATCAACCCATTGGAAATATCAATATTTCGCGTTTTTCATATACCCGGAGTCGCAATTTTCAAAAGATTTATATTTTTACATTAATGCCATTAAAAATAAACAAATCTTCATTTCCGTTATCCCAGGCCAACCAAGCTACTAAAGTAAACAAAACTAATGGTATGATGACATACGTTAATAAAAAGTGTCAAATTAAATGTATTTATTTCATTAAAAAAATGCGTATTTATAGGGTCACTTTACAGACTTCTCTAACATAACTAACATCCATGCACATATTGTTGTATGTTAGACCGGGATACATTTGATCATATCTGGGCTGTGTTTTAAACAAATTTTGACAAAATACTAAATTTCTGTAGAGCGATATGACCGCTTTAGTACTTAAAAGTTACCCCCATAGTGATTGATCATGGTATTAGGGCATCTAGTCGAGTTGCCAATAAGGGGTACTTAGAATAATCTGTATTAAAATGTTTTTAGATGTATTTGTAATGGGTGGAGTCAACTGATAATTTTGAGTTGGATTGTGCTCACGACCACCTTGGACAACTTTTGTAATATGCAAATTAGGGCCGCTATTGACAAACATTCTATTTTCTTTGATATCGCAAGAACTAACAATGATAATTGGTCGAATATTGTGTCTAGACCTAGGTTTTTATAGTCAAAGATCAAATAAAATTATAACAGTAACGGTTACTTCATATTTAAAGTTTAATATGTAAATTAGAGCCGCCATTGATAATAAATCTGCTTTCCTCAATATGTGAAAGACTAACCATGATAATCGGTCTCTTCTTAGATTTGCCATATATATTGTTATTGTTTGAAGAATTTAAAATTTACAGCGGCTGTTTCATTTTTACCAAAAAATATTGTTTCATACAGTGTTTCTGCAAAAACCTCAAATAGTTTTCCCTAATAGACTATTCTTGAGCAAAGCATGGTTAAACAGATTTCAATATACTGTTGACTGATCTAACAATTATTTCTGAACCATGCAAATATTTTTATTTATTATTTAGTATCTATTAATATTTAGTACTATATTTTGTATATTTATGATTAATTCGAGAACAAAATTGATTTTTGGAAGATGTTTTTAAAAGCATGACTCTTTTTATCATAAACATTCTCACATTATCAGTAATTTTAACCATGGTGAATACATTTCCAAACTGAATAGTTAGATCATATCTTAGATCCCTGAAGCAGGAACAAATGCAATCAGAATATCATGGTGAATTGTCAAGATAGGTGTCGTCACCAAACTTTGTGTAGTTAACCCTTTTTGCACAGAAAACAATCGAACGTTATCGATGACAAAAGTGTAAATTAAAATACAACGCTTCCTTTTCTTAAGCTGAATTGATATTAATGAGCCTCCCGTGCTCTACTCTAGGGTTTGATGACTAGATATCATTATCCAATCATATTCACCATTTATACAAACATTTATATATTATGATTCTTTTGCTTCTTTTAAATATCCTTATTAATTGCAACTTCGGCCTTGTTAAATGGACTGAAAGGCGTAGGTGTTAAGACACAATTACTGTCCAATTTACATATTTTAAAAGAAGGTATATCAAATTTGCATGAAAATCAAAAGAGGTGATATTGTGAATAAGGATAAACCTCTAGGCATATTTATTCCAGTAGATCTGAAGTGGTCCCGGTGGAATTGTGTTATATATAAACTAATTGTCACCTAGACAAATTAGCCATGTGCTTACATTCTATTAATGTTATTTAAAACATTTATCTATATATCTTGAAATACTCTCCATATAACATTTATTGACCGTGTTAAGAAGATAATCTATTAATAGGTATTTTATGTTCAGTCCTACCAATTAAGGATGTATTAAATACTTGAAAAAAAGTATAACATTGTCGGGAAAAGGAATGATAAAGTACAATCAAAGCCAAATAGTTTTCTTGATGAGCTTAATTTATATATATATATATATATATATATATATATATATATATATATATACATATACATATATATATTCTGTATCACATTATCAAGGTGGCAGAAAAAAGTAATTGCTAATAAAATGGCACTATAATGAAATATTCAATCTACTGAATCAATTGGTGCAGGTAAGCAATTTATAATCACCAAATGTAGATTAACCCCTAAAAAGTATGAACATTTATAAAACGAGTAATGACTGAAAAAAGTATGGTACTTTAAAAAAAAGATTGGCATCACCCTGTGTCAAACAGAACTTCAAGTAGAACCGTTACAGAAAATATCCATTGCAATTCGTGAAATATAGTAAATATAGTACAAATGATTAATGTACTATTCATTTTGACTCTATGTCATAATATTAAGCATAGAAAGTACAGCCCGTCTTACTCCTTGATTAATGCTAGTTTTTTTTTAAACTGATCTTTGACCAAGAAACCTCAGGTTTAGCAAATATATTTGACCATTTATCAAATATTAAATATATACTGGATAAACTAGGTTTTACGGCAATGACTACCATAATTTGCATTTTCAAAATTAGAAAAAAAACTTAACATCTGGCTTTTTTTCGGAAGGTCTTTAACAATCTTTGAAGATGAAACCATGTCTAGATTCCATGTAATGCCATCCACATTTGCATACTAAATTTTAGTTAACCCATTGTACACATGGTTTCAATTGAATCTTTGACCATGAAAACCTAGGTTTAGACACAGTGTTCGATCAATTACAGTGGTTAGTTTCTAAGATATTGAGGTAAGTAGATTTTTTTTATCAATGGCGGTTCTAATTAACGTATAAAAATTTAAAATATAGATCCAATCTTTGTTAATATTTCAACTTAGGTTTAGACACAGAGTTGGACCAATTACAGTGGTCAGTTTCTCAGATATTGAGGTAAGGAGATTATTTAATCAATGGCGGCTGTAATTTACATATAAAATTTGACATTTGAAATTAATCTTTGTTAATATGGTTTCATTTGAATATTTGGCCGTGAAAGCATAGGTCTAGACCCAATATTCGGCATATTATTAGTGGTTAATCTGTCTGATATTGCGGAAAGTAGGCTAGTTGTAACACGTCTACTGCATTTGTCTTGGACCCATTCATGGCCAGCTATAAAATGCATTTTCTAACTCTGTTGTCTTAATAATTTCCAAGATTAAAAGCACTGTCCATAAGAATACCTTCTTCTTTACACACATTACAAAGTCCACTTTTGGATAATTAAGTTGAGCTTGCGTGTTTTGTTTACTTAATTCTCATTTTCTGTAACATACTAATATTGCTGCCATAAATCCTTTCTGAAACTATTATTTATTCTTCATTATTTCATTTATATATGACTGTTAAATACACACGGAAATGCTAATTAATGTAATATTTAAATTGCGTAGCATTCTTCGATACTTTATTTATTGTTCATTTACCATGCAAAGACAAAAAGAAGGAAACAGTCTTGACGTGAATGTATCATACATGGCTGTAGAGTATACGACTCTGAAAGGGTATGATATCATAATTTAATACATTAACTGCTAAGCTTATGTTCGCACCCTGTGCAAGGGTATACGCGAGGACCCCATCCACCGCGGCCGCTGCATTGGTATTAAGACTAGTTGCTAATTACCTCATAAGAAGGTTAGACTTGACCTAACACAGGGGCAATAAAACTCAAGGGAGGCATGAAGTTTAGCACTGCGCTAAATGAAATATCCGAATCAGAGAAAGCTTGCGTCACTTATTGTCATAAAGCATTTACATTTGTACTAAAAACTAACCAATTATTTAAACAAAGGTTTCATTATATTTAATGTATACGTTGAAACAACTGAAAGAGGTGCAAGATGATGCGAATGCTGAACTGAAAGGAGTGAAATGACTGGGAGGCACTGATATATATGTATAAAACTAAAGTTATACTGTAATTGCAAGCATTCATCGTGTCGTGTGTGTGTTTCACATACATGTTTTACAGGGTTCAATACTCTTATCCCATTTATAATATATATGTGTGCATATACAAATAAGTAAGGTCTTTCTTCTAAGCGATACTTAAATAGGTATTCAGGGATGTCGTGGTAATGTAAAATATAAATGTAATAATGTATGATCAAATTTCTGTTGCCACATGAAACCCGCACCCTATCCTCTGGGGGCCCGCGCCATTTTAAAATTTTAGACACACACACACACACGCATATATATATATATATATATATTGTTACGGGGTGACATAAAAGCAGAACGAACTGTCTGGCTAGTGAAGCTGGCTTTTCCATCGAAGCGGTTGGAACGCAGGACACTATAAACACTTGTCGTGAGGAGAAGCAACGCGGCAACACGGGTTAAAGTGGAAGTTCACTGAAATAATTAGCTGACCGAACGAGATCGAACCTAAACTTTAATGTTAAATGTTGTTTTTCTATTTATACTAGCTTTGTAATTTCAATACAAAAAATAATATTGTTACCTTAAACAATATAATTCTAAAAATGGAATTATTTTCTATAACGTAATTTTCCTGCATAGTGATAGATCTACAGGCATGAGTTACGCAACTGACTTCGTCGCAGTAACAGTCACGCGTAGTTGGGAGTTGCAAGTGAGAATAATATAACCTATTAAGGTTAATATTCATCCACTTCTGAGGATATAATACTCTGATAGGGATTACCTAAGTCCTATGTTGAAGTGTGGATTGTGTCTTGCGATCAGGCGTATATATTCCCGCAACAGAGTGACAGATTTGCGTTCAGAATTTAGCAGTTAACCAACACATGTTTTGTGAGGCCACACTCACTTTGTTGTCGATTGCGCAATTCCCTGTCCTCGTGATCCAATAAACCTTACACCTTGCTATCTCGAGTCCACTCCCATGGAGCGATTTATGACACATTGGTCTCACCGCCGGGTTTGCCGTAAATATTTGGCAAAAGTAGGCTCTAATATATAACTAGGTACATAGTTCTACTGTACTTGCTTTTGTCAGATTTTCCTACAAGGAATCAACTTAATACATAAACTTCTAAGTCATCTGCGGAGCATTTATTGATGAATTGAAGGGAATTCCAACTGCGAACAGCTGATAAATAAATGAAGTGGATATCCCGTCTTTGCTTTGGGGGAGTCATAATAGTTGACGGATATAAGCAGTGAATGTTTTAAATATAAGACTAAAAGGTTGAAATTGGACTATATGGGAATCAACCGCGGTGCTGGCCTGAATATGATAGGGAAGGTCACCGTTCACCCCACTTTGATTTCAAGTACATTTGTCTGAGATTTTTTTGTACGTTAAATGAAATAAAATAGGAAAATTGATTATTTGGGATACAATACAATCTTAGGTTATTTCAGACAACCGCATCATTACTTAGGATACCCTCCGAAAGTTAACATTGGTAAGGTTCTAGTGATATGTGGTATTATGGGCTGCTTAATTTTTGCATAGACACCAGTAACTAACTGGATTGTGTTTTGCAATGTATAGATCGTGTGCAGTCCTCCGGACATTTTCTGATCCCTTATGTCCATAATTTTGTTACAACCTATTCCTAGTTTGCGCATAATTATTTCTTGAGAATCCTCGTACACTGCTGTATAAAGATCTTTTGAACGTGTACATGATTTATAAATACTTTATTTATTTTATAAGATCAGCGATAGTTTAATGGTATGTTTGAACTGTAACATTTTTCTCTTTTGACATCCTTTATTTTCAGTTTGATGCTTGACTTACGTATTATTCCGGTAAGTACGGTTGTTTAAATTAGGTTAAAACAGTTTACTTTTCTCCTCTACTATTTTACATTGTTCACATATAATCATAAAAGAATATCTAAAAACTGCCAGGTTTTATATAATTCCAAATGGAATCGTATTATAAAGTTTCTTTATCTTAATATTCAGGAATATTTTTATCTATGGTGCCAATTATTTGTGTCTATTTTACCTAGCACTGTATTTAGCAACACGTTTATCCGCTTGATACTGCATTTTTGTTCATTTGGTTAATGGTTATGATTCATTAAGTGTAAAAACCCAACAAGCATTCATCGCACATATTATTAAATTGTCAATAATTATCTTGATATTCAGCTTTTTGTTCGTTTTATTCTTTATTGTTGCTAAACAATTAAGCAAAGAGGAATTTTGTTAATCCCTATGTTGTGAAGTATTGCTCAAAAGGTGAAGGTAATATAAATATCCAGGTAGCTAAAAATAAAACACCTGTTTTTCCGATAAAAGCAGTATGCCATAGCTGGAAGGGGAGCATTGGTAGCTAAAAGCTAGTATTTAGCTCGATAACCAGCCATAGTTTATCTGTTAGGTAGCTGTAACAAGCACTCTGAATCCATCTAATCAGGAATTGTCCTTTTCATGACCGTTGTTATACTGATATACAAATTATCTCATTGTGTTATAACGGAAATGATTTCATCTATCAGAGCTATCTCGGAACTGTTAGAGGCGACTATTTCGTCTGCGGTAAATAACATGGTTTACATTCCCTCTTGTAAATGACCTTTTTTTAATCAATCGGTCAGCCCCATAGCATTCTTTGCGTGGGATACAGGCGACAACAATACCCGAGTATGACTGACTGGTACAAATGTCACTGTCTAATGATTAAGGCTAGCTATAGCCTCTTTGAGATACCGACATACTGATTTCAATTATTTTCTAAAGAGGAGACAAAATCTTTCAGCATTTAATAAGACATTCAATTAGTATAATGAGATACTGCTATAATAATTAAATTAAATGCTACAATTTAATTCTACAGACATTTTTCTTCAAGGTAACAATGACTCTTTGTGATAATGCCTATGCTTAGGCACAATTATTACCTATAAGTGACCAACAATATGCAAGTGTTATTTCAACTATGTATTTTCTTTTTGGTGTTTAGGTTTTTTAAATGGGATTTAAACATTTGTTTAACGTACTTATAATAGAACTTGCTATACCATATGCTTTGTATACGAGATAAAAACGAAAAAAACTCTGAGACTTTAATTATCCAGGAAGACTTCGAGTATAATAATTATAACAGGAATATCTTATGATATCTTATTGTGACGAATTCACAACATAGTCATTTACAAAAAAAGCACATAATTAAGGTTAATATACAACAGCACCCAATTTAGCTGGACCATGGTGGGTTAAAATGCGAATGAGTACACTTAAATACAAATATAAATGTGAATGTTTCAAGTCATTTTTCATGTAAATGTAAAATGTTAATTCAAATACATATAATCAAATCCGAAATAAACATTCAATTATATGAAATGAAAATGTAATTGTAAATGAAACACTATTGAATAATACAATATTTATCTGGTTCACTAAATGTTTTCCATTATATTGCATTACTTTCGGTTACGATGGTCGAATACATTATTACAAGTGTTTCAAGATTGAAGGGAAACATAGGGCCTATACGGTTCGTCTTTTAATAAAATTGAAAATATTGCATGCATTCAGAAAATAACTAATAAACTAATAAACGTATCGAAAGGTTCACATACTTAAGTGTTGTAAATTCCATGTCCCTATTAGTATTGTAATTTATGCAGTCACACTAAAGAAAATATTGTAAAATATAAACAATTTGAAATCGGTATATGAGCAGGGGGCAGTGTTTTGTTAATTGGAATCTTTAGCTGGTTTAGCTGATCCCAATAATTGTGTTTTGCAAAGATTGTACTGTTTTGTTTATTTACTCCCTGTTTAGTTTTTAGTAAACAGCCGAAGTTGCATTTGGTACTCGAGCATCCAAACTTTTCCAAACCTTTCCTTGTACCATGTGTAGTGTCCTTATAATGCCACAATGGAAATGTGTAGTTGCTGAAGTAGGCCTGCATGCTAAGGTCTAAGTCAGTCCACTTAGAATCGTAGCTTACACTGTAGTGCATACAGGCTCGTGTTTCCCTTAACGTAGAAAACACAATGAAGCTATAGGAAGTTTACGATTGAGAATATTAAGAAAAAGGATTAACAGAATATATCATATAAATGAGTGAAGATTGATGTTTAAGTCTGAATTGAAATTGGACTGGAATTGATGGTAAAAGTGAATAAATTGTAATTGAATTGGCATAAAATAAAAGTGGAATTGAACTGGAAATGAAGTCTCAGATGAATGAAACTAAATTGATGAAAACTGTTCTGCTCTTACATTTTCTTTATTGTTAGTTTGTCTTGTGATAGTTTACTTTGAAATAATCCTTGTATCAATAAATTTGATAAATAAATTGTATTGTTTATATAGCGCTCATTAATAAAATTGTTTTTAATTTGGCTTCAAAAATGTTAAGAGTGTCACTGTTTTACATATATTAGGATATCATTCTAGAGTTTGGCCCTGAATTCCGAAGTGATGATTTTCTCACTTGCTCCAAGTTAACCTGCACACATGGCAGCTTTGTATCATTCTGTGATCTTATTGACCTTTGTTGATTATATTTTTAAAAAAAGAATGCATGCCTATTTTGCAGCAGTTCTGATACATAAAACTATATATATTGCTGCAATGATTGGGACTGACCAAATAGTGCCATTATTGGAGAGAACATGCAGTGTCCCTGAACTGTCAAACAACAACAAATAATTTTATCTGAATTTTGATGACTGAATCCTCTAAAAATTTACGCAAATTGTCTGTGCTGATCTAATACAAAATCAATTTAATTGAACCTACTATGCTGAGATGGCGCATACGAAAATAACATATAAGAACCGTTCATTTGGAATCATTTTATAATATGTATATATTATGTATCATATTTTATCCTGATTTGGAATTTCAATCTGACCGTAGAAAACAATTACACATGAAACTTTATTTTTATTTTGCATACAACATACATACAGACAGTTAATACATAGCATGTTTGACAAACATCACTATATTATCATACTTAAATGCATACATATACAAACTTGCGCCACGCGTCATGTATCTTTGTCTCCGCTAACCTATCTAAATTTTACTTCATATGTATAATACATATCTACATATACCTGACCAGTTACATTAAACAAAACAAAACTAATAAGACAAGTAACAAACACCAACACCATTCACAAAACATATCCTACTCAATAAATAAAATTATGTAAATATATGCGATGATCGCTTTAGTAGAGGGAGGATTTTCTCCTATTGTTTTCAGTTGGAATTTTTGCGTATTTCTGTTATTTGCTTTTTTATACTCATTTTTTTCAATGTGTATGAATTTTAATCTAAAAATACTAAACTTCAAAACCTCACATTCTTTTGTGTTGAATAAAACATATTTATAAATAAGCAAGATTGAGTTGATCAATAATTTCAATGGAAATGCTGTCATGCCGGGCATTATTTCCCTCGAATTTTCTTCCGGCAATTCAATACAACATGTCCCCGCCATTAGTGTATTCGCCAATACAATAATGTTGAATCTTTACAGTGCATAAAAAGGTGCTCTATACTTTCTTAATATAATTTACACGATCTGCATTTGCCTGAAGTAGTTATGTTCCATTTATGCAGTTTTTGGTTCATGCCAAGAATATCATGTAATATTATGAACTGGAATTCTCGCTGTTTAATATCTAGAGTAGTTTTATAAACAGACATATACAAAGCTGACCAATCAATTATGTTATCATGATTTTACAATGTTCTATTCAATGTTTGCTGACTTGCTGACACACATTGCGTTTCCTTAGTACATTATAAATATATTTTGAAGTTTAAGTTGTCACCCGTTTTTCTTCTTTTCCAATATTAACAAGGCCTATTGTATCATTCAGAGAGGGAGTTTCATTGTCTGAGCTTTTAAAAATCGAAATCCACTCTTTTGGGGTTTCATCTACTATACCCAGCCACTCTAGATATAACCTGGGTGTAGTATTTTATCCCTGAAATCTTTCAATCTTCCCGTTCAGTGTAACTATATCCGATACTCTAATACAACCTAGATTTGCCAAACTTTTGTTGTATATAGAATTATCACCTATCTGGACGTCGATGTTATTTCACAGATGGTGATTTAATATTAATTCAGGCGTGTCAGGTCTATTACAAACTGTGTCAGCCCAGTGACCTAATCCCACCCTATAAAATTCTGGTAATTTACAAAAAGGTAGTCTCACTGCTAGCTTAAGTCGCGCCATCATTACTTTGATTGAAAATAAAAAAACAGGACGCGATACACGAATTATAAAGTCATGACGACCAATAAGCCTGTTAAATACATATACAAAAATTATAAGTAAAATACTGGTTTCTCGTGTAAAGCCATTTCTAATGAAAGTCATAGATCAGAATCAGTTTGCCTATGTCCAAGGCAGATATATTGGAGAGCCTGTACGTATTATAGCAGATATTGATTTAATACACGGCAGCTGAAAATATTCCAGGTTTATTATTGTATGCAGATTATAAAGCTGCATTTGACTCCATTGAACACATTTTCATACTTTCCATGTTACAAAGATGAGGTCTTAAAGATATTTTCATTAACTGGGTCAGAATTTTACACAATCGCGCGGAAAGTTGTATTATCAATAATGGTTTCTCCTCGAGTTATTTTTAGCTCAATAAGGGGACAAGGCAAGAGGATCCTCTTGTTGTTTACATATTCATTATGGTCATGCATGTCCTTTCTGCATTAATCAACTATGATGAGAACATAACGGGTATCAATATTAATAAAATATAAATAAAAAATTGTCCCTAATGCAGACGATTCTACGTTTTTTCTATAGAGGATTGGGAACCATTCTATTATCCAGAAATTCATTTAAAAACATCTCGTTACACATCACTCGCAGTAAACTATACTAAATCAAAGGTAGCATGGATAGGGGTAAGTAGAATGAATGAAAATGTACCGAGTTCTTATAAATAGAGAAATTAAAAAAAAATATGTAAGTATATGGAAAATTAGGGGTTTTACATTACACATGAAACCTGTAACATCTATTTGCTTGCTATATAAATGTTAAATTGTAAAACATATTCTGTTTAATCAGAACTAGAACATAAGTTTTGTATTCTGCTGCTGAATTAAATTTTTTATTGCTCCAAAACCAGAGATTCTGAAGAGATTCTTTTAGTTTCCAACAGTGTTATCCTTAGCTAAAAAGAATATGTAGACTGAAATTTACAACAAAATAGCCTTGCTGCAAGTGGGACCAATTAAGTTATGAAGTCGCTTTAATTTGCAAAAGCGAAATAATTAGATTTCACAATATTTTTAATAAAGTCATCAACAAGGGCCATGATAAGACGGCTAAACTCTACAATAATATATATATATGGTAAAAATTGTTACAGGGATCACGTTTCAGTTAAGATAGTGGAAGTGATAGTAAGAACATTAATTTGAATTAATACCAATAAACCAATGAAGAATACTGTTCTATGTAGCACACACACTACTGAACTTTTTCTTCATGAGAATCGCTTTTAATCTGTTTTATATGAATCGCGAGTTGATTTGAAGTGAACATAAATTGGTTGGCGTTGAATTGTACTTGCTTTTATCAAACACATTGAATTGTGTTGCATTGAATGTAATATCTCATCAAAATAATTCTTTAAATGAACTGAACTTGAATCGAAGGAGAAATGAATTGATCCTTTATTTGACTGGGATCACTGAATTGCATTTCCATTTAAAAATTAAATGTATCGTAAACCCTAAACCAAACGCAAATGAACCAAGCTCATCCCGGCAAGCTTACCATTAAAGTGTAAATGCCAATTTTACTAACGGCTCTGCAATTAAATGGATATTTAAAGCTTTTAACTTGTATTTGATCCCAACCATGAGACTCTCAGTATTCAGTAGATAAAACGGCAAAATATCACATGTGGAGTGTGGAATAAAAAAAAGAGTTTAAGGTCTGGAAAACGTTAGTTAATACTCATCATTGTGAAAAATAGTATGTTTTGCAATATAAGAAGCACAAAAGAGAAATGATGGAAGAAATTATGAATATCATAAAACTGGAAATGGGGAAATAGGGTCACTTCATATATAATGGTATAGGACATGTACAAATAAAATTTGACAAATATACTATAAAGGTGCCCCACATGATAAATACCATAGAACAACAAAAAGTATTCCTTATGTTTGATAAACTATTCAAAGTTATTGAACTGGTTAACATGAATGAAAAACATGAAAATGTGTATCTAGTGATTCAGACTAAATATTATGATTTTCTTAACTCGAGCACTTATACATTGTCGGATACCCTACTAGTGCACTTCTGACGATGGAGACTTATCACATAAGACTGAGTTAACAGTCAAAATAAACATTTTTTCCTTTTCCAACAGTATAAAAAAAGATAACGTGACCCGGTGATTGTACATTATTAAAGCATGTTACTATTTTTTTTCCTGAGGGTGAGAACGCGGAAAAATAGGTTTAAACGCTTTATTCCGATATGCCTTTTATTCCGATAAAGCGTTTGAAAATGTTTCGGTGGGTAGATGAAAATATCGATGAACATATTATTATAACAGCCAATATTGTATAAAATACGACCATTAATGTAATAATCATACCATACCCATATAGTAATGAAACGGGAAGTGGGGAAAACAGCCTATATTGTAATAACATGTTTAAGCTCAAGAATGAATTCAAAATCTAACAGGCGATATGTCGTTTGAGAATACCTTCTAAATGACAGCCATTTTGGTTCCTCATTGGTATAAGAGATGCAATCATAATGGAAATCCAGTGAAACAGTCAACATTTATGTTGTCTACGTATATTTAATCATAAGCTTCTAAACAGCATTTTTTACAATATTGTCATTTTAGCCCATTTTAGCCCCCACCATGCTGATAACAGTAAAGGTGAGGTAAAGTTATTACAATGTTGCTAATTTATTATCACGGTATTGGCCATTATTATAATATTGGCCGTTTTTGCAACAAAATAGGCAAATTCTACTACTATATTGACCATTGTCACAATATGGGTGTTTATTACCATATGGGTCGTAATAACTATCCATAATGTAATAACCGTCCCATATTGTAATAATGGTCAATAAATAAATAAATAAATAAATATATATATATATATATATATATATATATATATATATATATATATATATATATATATATATATATATGTGGAATAATAACCAAGGAAAACCCCTAGCAACAGGCCAATTGGATTGGGTGAGGCATATTGTTTAGATTCATTTTGTTATTCATTTGCGACATTTCTTTATTCCTTTGAAGCCACGGCATTTGCATAATGCTATGAATAGTAATTAGCAAAAAAAGCAAATAGCAATATAGCATAAGACTGACAAAGTAACTGGGGAGCAAACTTTACTTCTTTCCTTTTCCCGCGCATTTACTATTACCGATCATTTGCGGGTAGCCGGTGAGGGAAGGGGGAAGGCGGGGGAGAGGGGGGGGGGGGGGGGTTGACCGTGAGGGGTGGGTATGGGGCAGGGATAGTGGGTTAGGGTAGAGAAGGCTGAGAGAGGCTTCCCTTGCTATCGCTCGGCGATTGCAAACATCTGATTTTTCATGGATTGTACAAACAGTTGTAACACTTACTGGGAGGCACTCTCAATGGCTCAGAAGTTGGCGTTCGGTAGTCTTTATAGGTCTTTATAGTTGTTCGTCTATCCTTAACGTAGACATAATACTGTCACTCTTTTCCATTAAAAAAATTTTTTTATACTACTGAGATACCTTCTCTGTGGGATGGTTCCGAGTT
This sequence comes from Sipunculus nudus, assembly GCA_026874595.1. Taxonomy (NCBI): domain Eukaryota; kingdom Metazoa; phylum Annelida; class Sipuncula; order Golfingiida; family Sipunculidae; genus Sipunculus; species Sipunculus nudus. The sequence goes on along the minus strand of CM049317.1, from coordinate 36,446,799 downwards.
TGAAGGAATAAGGTATATATAATTGTTTTGTGGATGTAATCGCTTTTTTAACTAATGTTAACCTGTTTGTACATCTGTATAAATCTATCTCAGTTTGGAATACGTGACAGGGCACACGCTTAGTGTCATTTTTAAAATATCCTAGTGTCAGGAAACTACCGCACCTACGGGTCCTAGGTGTGTCAAAAAAAAAGGGAGTGGGGGTTGGGCTTGGGTGGCGGCGGGTAGGGTGGCGGAGGCCGAGGGAGGCTTACCTTGCGATCATTCGGAGATTGCAAACATACGCTTTTACATGGATTGTACAAATAGTTTTAATAATTACTGGGAGGCACTCTTCATGGCTCAGATGGTGGCGTTCGGTAGTCTTTATAGTTGTTCGTCGATCCTTTAGGTAGACAAAATACTGTTATCCTGCTCCATTAAAAAAAAACGTTTTTATACTACTGAGTTGAACCTTCTCTGTAGGATGGTTCCGAGTTTAAAGGAATAATGTATATATATATATATATATATATATATATATATATATATATATATATATGTGTGTATTTTTGTGGATGTAATCTCTTTTCTAACTAATTTAAACCTGTTTTTACATCTGTATAAATCTATCTCGGTTTGGAATACGTGACAGGGCACACGCTTAGTGTCATTTATATAATATCCTGGTGTCAGGTAACTATCGCACCAGCGGGTCCTGGATGTGTGATCATTCCCATTACTGAGTCATAACATGGAGGAACTCGCCAAATTTGCATTCGTTTGTGATACAAATGTGATACACGCCTTTGGGGCACAGCCTTCCAATAATGCAGAGCGCTCACCCTGGATGGGGGCCCCGGTCGTATCCAGTACTCGACGTCCTTTCGGAATTTCACTTTATCTAATACCAATATAAGTATATATATATATATATATATATATATATATATATATATATATATATATATATATATAATTTCACAATTTTCGTGATTGATTTTTATTTTTATATTTCTTTTTATTAATAAGCAATAAGATTTTACTTTTTGACTGCAGTTTATTACTTTCAAATTCATTAGTTGAGGATGAGGATATTTATGAACAGCTGCAGAACTACTGCAGAGTACCAGGCCCTGGTTGGGGTTGACCGTGAACACTCTCACGCTCCTCTTGTGATACCGGTACTCGAACCCGCGATATGTGCACTAAGGAGTCATGTGTGCTGTCGAGACCATGGACCCCGGTAAAAGGCAAAGTTTACCAAGAAAATATTTTGCAAGCTATTAACGAAAATGCGCCTACGCGCCTTTGACTTCAACATGTTGGAAAAGGTGGAAATTTTAATATTCTAATGTTGAAGAAATATAAATATTAAATATTGAACCTCTCTATAGTTTGACTACATAACGCAAAGACATAAAGGAAAAGTTTTAAGGAACAGGAAATCCTCAAGTTTTTGTGAAAATTGCCTCAAAATGTCCTCTTAACATTGCATATTAAAATATGTCCAAATATGGGAGGGAGGGGTATGGGATGCCTTATCTGTTAAAATTGACAAAATATTAACATTTCGGTGATATATATATATATATATATATATATATATATATATATATATACAAGTGTATTAGCTTAAATGGATCCAGGCGCTTAAATAAATCCTAGAAATGTAACCAGAGGAAATATTAAGGTGTTTTCAGCAAACCTAAATTAATTGAATTCGTGTTTTTGCTGGGTTTTAATCAAATATATATATATATTCGCGTCCCGTGAAACAGACTGTTGTGAATTAACAGTGTTTTTTTTTCAGAGTTATATATATATATATATATATATATATATATATATATATATATATTAGTTTAAATACTTTATCACCCTATTTAAACACATGATTCAATACAACGACAAATATAAACGACCATATAGTTATAATTTCAAAGTGCTATTATTGTAATGGAACTGGTCAATATTGCTCCTTTTTTCAGTCCAAGAACATGAGCGCATCTGACTATGACTAATTCTCCGAGCTACTGAACAAAACAGATATATGCATCTTAATTAAGATTCTTCTTAGTAAAACGGATGAATTGCCCTTGAATTTGGTATGCATAATTATCTAGAAGAACGTTGACTGCTTTATTTTATTGTAATACGTTTACTTTTGAAACTAAACACTATTATAACAGTTCTCCTAAACTTCATTTAATAAGCCTGCTTCCTTAGGGAGGGGACACTTTTAGCTAATGAAGAGTTTTCTTTATCAATATTTGGAGCTAAATATTTTTTTTTACTTTCTGTGGTCTCCTTATTGCAAAACAATCAATTATTTTTTTCTCTTTATTCTGCCCTTGTTTGAGCATAAATATGACGTTTTCAAAAACTTACCTTCGGCAGCAATATCAGTCATAGGAGACAGTTTTGCACCTGATATTTATTTTTTACCTTCACCTTTTTTCCAAGCCCTTACACCATTTCCTATCACCCATTATCGCTCAAATCTGTCCCACTTTGAGCTAGCTCTGCAATATGTCTGATTATCCAAATTTTACTTTGGGTTGGAGTAATGATGACAGGTAATATAATCGCAACTGGTGTTTATTTTTAACCATTGCCCAATTTTCGAGATACCCTATTAATAGAGCTATCCTTATTCATAGGCTCTGGAACAGCATCTTGATAGGGGACGGGTGGCAAAATATATAAAATCATTGGAAGATGTGTTACACACACACACACAAACACACAGACATATATATATATATATATATATATATATATATATATATATATATATATACATATATATATATACACATATAGTATTTTAGCTTTAGTGCACTTAGGCACTTGATCAAAACCTAGAAATGTACCCAGGAGAAATATTGTGGTGTTTTGAGCAAAGCAAAAATACATTCAATACATCTTTTTGTAGGGGTTTATATAGACGCCAAAATACTACAACCATAAATTATCCTGTTTATCCTTGTTAAATACTTTATCATTCCATCAAAACATTGATTCAAATAAAGGATAAACATGATTCATTGCCATATTTCGCTCATACCAGCTTGGTCAAAGGCATTTTTGTTCATTTAAACAGATAGTGATTGTGTAAATCAAGCCGTTTTTCATACCCGAATGTTCACTTACATTTTCGTGTCACGAGATGTCGATATTTGAATTGTCTAAGTTAATTTGCATGAACTTTGAATTATAAAATTATTTTCCTTTTTACCCACCTGCATGAGGAGTCTAAAAATGCATCGACAATCTTTTAAATAGTGCGTCCAGCGGCCTTGATATTTGCCCTGATGACCCTAAAAGTTGTTAGTGGTTGGCCAAACATACGATTGAAATCCGTATTTCAATCCAGACTAGAGTAACCATTTTTTTAAAACAAATTTGTTAATGGACGGAAGGACAGACGGACGGAAAGGGTGATTACTATACTGCCGTGTTAAGGCAAAAGGCAGTAAGTCCATGTTTGGGCAAAAATGAGTTAACGCTCAAATCTTCAATAGCAGTATGTGTGCTATCAGATATATGTGTTTCTAAGTCCTAGCCCTCGGGAATCCCGAGATATGAGGGCAGTAACATCACCATGTTACTAAGAAAAAAAATCCTAAGAAAATAGCAGTAAGAACACTTACTGCTCTTCTTTACCTAAGGATGAGCATATATTCCGTAAACTGAAATCGAAGATACTGCTATTTGTTCGTGATAGTTAAACAAAATACTTTCTGACAAACTAAGACGGATGAATCTTTCTCCGACATGCAGATGAATTCTATGGCTCTGCAGAAAAGATGTATAACAAATTAAAACATAATAGATTGTGAAACTATATAGTAGGAAAAACTTGACACTATGGTGAAATACGGACACGACAATATTATATACATGTATATATATATATATATATATATATATATAGAGAGAGAGAGAGAGAGAGAGAGAGAGAGAGATAAAAAGAAAGAGAGAGAGAGAGAGGCATTTTAGGTTATCTAAGGGAGATAGAAATATATTACAGATTGATATATTTCAGTTCTCGCTCTACATTCAGAATGTAATGATATCCTCCGTACTTTGGAAGTTCCAGGTTGACAAACAGCGTCCTAACAGGTCATCTTGGACAAAAGAACAGGCTTTACTTGTAATTTTGAGAATCATATATTTCAGCCATTGGTCTATCCTTCCACTGAGCAGAAATGGCAAAATGGGATCGGTAGCACATTGCATACACTGTAAAAAGTGCCGCTTCACTCATGTTTCAAATAAACTCTTACATGTTTCAGTTTGTGACATGTTTGCAGGCTGACACATGTCTTTTACATGTGTCATCTAATTTTTCCCGATTAACAGTCGTTGAAACACCAAGACATGTCTGAGACATGTTTGATACGTGTTTTAAGCAGTCATATATTTCAACGGCTCCATTTTTTGCCTTTTCGGTTTAATATTTCGTCACTTGAATTTAAGTCTGAGCAAGCAGAAGCATTCCAACTGAAATGCCGTCATCTAATACTGAAAAAAAAACAGACGTCAACCGGATCAACAGCCACTCTTCTCTAGATGATGTAATATCATGGGCCAAAGTGAGGTCAGTATATCAATTAAGAAATCATTCATTCAAACACCGCTTTTTTCTTATTGCATCAGCATTGTGTGTGTATGGGGGGGGTCATTGGGTTGGTTGGGTCGGTGGGGGGGGGGCGAGGGGGCGTTGGGTTGTGGTGATGGTGGGGGGGGGGGGGGGGGGAGTCAATCTCTGGACCCTTGTGTCCTATGCTAGACCTGGGGTCCATCAGGTCTAACATGATACACTTTGGTGCAGAGATGGGGGGGGGGGGGTTAATTAATTCAGCTGTAGTGGATATTTCAGGATATGGGCAGATTTCAAATAAATGGTTCAATAATTACAATTCAAAGTCAAATTAGACCCATTTCATATGTGCTCAAATAATAATTAATATTTCCCTGTAAAAAGTTCTCATTAGATGACTTAGCATGAATTATGCCACTATCCTTTCCCCTAATTAAGCACTTTTACTATGATTACATGTACAAAAGCATCAGATCCTATTGCCTTATGCACTGATTAAATTGAAACTTGGTATCCATGTTGACTTTGGATTGCCCCATATGATGTATAACACAAGTTGTATCTGGAACATGTTGGCATATAAAATTGTTATTTTGAAAATACCAGTTATTCTACAAGATTTGCTCCTGTTAGCTCATATATATGATTCAATTTTTTTTTTTTTTTTTTTTTTGCAAGGGGGATGTTACTGGAAACACATTCAAGTCTGCTGAGGGAGCTGAGCCTTTTATCGTCTTAATCTATGATGAGATCAGCAGCCATAGTTGGAGATGGTATAGAAATATGTGCCTTAAATGGCGTTAGATTAATTTAGAGAAGCTTTTACCTGCTGCTTGCTTGGTACTTTGTACTGTATTTAAATTATCCCAGAGATTTTTATCAGTTACTGAATCTATTCCAGGAACATTGTTTTAAGGCACCTGTTCCAAACAACAGTAAATCTATTTCTTACAAGGAATTTGTTGAGAGTTTAAAGAAGTAAACCTTGACAAATAGTCAAGTATAAGGTACAACTTGCACTTTGGCAAACTTTGTTTTGAGCAGATTTGTGTAGTACTGGAACATTGTTTTCAGGTACTTCTACCAAGCAAGAGTAATTTCTAACAGTCACTTTGTAATTTAAAGAAGTTATGCTTAGACACCCTCAAGCTTATCTGTAGCATATATGATCCTCAGTAATGTAACAAGTATTTATTAGTGGACATTTTTTTTTTTGCAATTTTTATTCATCATTCATAGAATTATAATAGACTATGGCAAGAGTTTTCAGTCAGCTTGTTTTAGTCAACAGAATCGTCTGTAATTTCAAAAGAGCATCTGTACACTCTTTGCATGTTACTTTGTTACAGATTTTCATCTGCAAGAAAAAGGATTTATTATAGCATTGAAGGATTATATGAGTGGTATATATAACTTATTTTTTCATGAAATTTTGATTTATTGTAATTTATGCTTTTAATTTTAAAATCAAGTATTTTAATGATTTGAAATGATTTTTTTTTTATTAAGCGTCTTCCCTGAATTAATATCCCTACAGTGTATGCACCTTCATTAGTACCTCTTTGAGCTCAAGCACTATACGTCTAGTCTGTCTGTCTTTTGTTGTTCATCATTTAATACTAATATCTTTTCTTATTAATGGCGATACTTTAGAATTTTTTAAATATGTTTAAAATGTGCCAGGTGCACCGCATACAGAAACTTGTGGTGCCCCCACATTTTTGGTGATTTATTTGCTAGTTTGTGTATGCGCATTGTGGGCCCATAAGGAATTTTGACTTGAGCAATGCAGCTTATGATACATACCTTTAATCCAAATGTAACAAATCCTAAATATGAAAGTATTTTTATATTAATTCTTGTTACCCAGCAAATTTTGAAGGGAACTTGCTTAACTAAATTTTATTGTAGCTTTTCTGAGAAATGATTGCATGATTTGCACTATATTTTGTACATGTATTAATCTAGGTGAAGGCATATCACTTGGTAAATTTGTTAATTTTATTTACATTTTTAGCTAAATCTGGTCTCAGATGTATGCTGACTTTTTCCAGAATCACAAAACAGTGCTTATCCTTCTTTACTTAACTGATTTTGATTCTAAGCTCAGCTGACTGTAAGTCAGTATATTTTAACATATATGGTAGAACTAATTATAAACACTCCTTAAACAGTCCTGTGTTGATGCAGTTGGTTTCTGTCTCTTGAATTGGGCCTGCAATTCTTATAATTTGCCAACATATTTTCATTTCTTTTTAGATGTAGATTCCATGGTCATTTTTTATGAAAAAGCTGCATTAGACCTCAATTTTGTTTATTTTCAGCACTTGATAATCATTAATGTTGGTTTCACTTGTGTACAGCATAGTTATGTCTTGTTGACAAGTATTATGTTTACGAGAGTCGGTCCAACAATTATTTTTCAAAACTGTCACTGGCATATTTGTTAAATTAAAAAAAAAATGGAAAAATAGTAAACTGCTGGAAATTATATGATTTTGTAGTTGAAATGATCTATTCACTTTCAGGAATTTTCTATTGTGAAATAATTAAAGAGTAACTTGTGCTTTTCCAGTATTGTCATATGTGAGAAATTCACAGGTGAACTTTGGGGACGTTATCCCTTGTTCTTGGTCGTGTATAGCATGTTGTGTACCTGTGATTCTCATCAATACTTAATGTAAAGCAAGAGGAGTTATTTCAAACATGTTTCTCACACTTTGAAACATGACAAAGGTGAAACGGGGTTTGAAACAGGAAAACGTGTGCCAAAAGTTGGGACAAACTGGTGCTTCAAACTATTTCCAGTTTCAAGATGAAACAGGTGGTTTATCTTTTGAAACATGTCGCAAGAACGTGTTTCGTGGGTCGCCGATTTTCCGAATCATGTGTTTGTGATACGTGTTTCAGGTTGAGACATGTAAGCAGCACGACATGAAATACCCGCGAAACATGTTGAAAAACGTGTCTCAATCCCATCACCGAAACATGTTTCAAGTTGACACATGTACCGTCTCAAGCTGAAACGTTAAAGCGTGAATTTGAAACATGTCTTATTTTAAAACGCCATATGTACCTCACACGTGTGCCAAAAGTTGGGACAAAATGCCATGTTCATTTGAAACACCAAACATGTTTTCACTTTTTACAGTGTATCCAAACTTTAAATGCCACTAGATTGTCTTGGGTATGGGGATAAGAAATAACTATCATGTACTATAATACAGTTACGGGGGGAATTTTTTAAGTATATATAAGTAAAATTTAGTAAATTTATACAGGATCAGACTCCGGGAAGGGCTTTGTATATTTTTATGAAATATGATCTAAAAAATTATCCCTGAAAATCTTGAAATGCTGCTGAAGACTGGTACTACCACTTTAATGTTTTCATATTTAATCATTTTTCTTGTATTTTTGAAAATAACACTTATTTATCCCCCAACAGAGGACACTTCGTTCAGACGCAAAGATCACGCTTCACATAAAGAAATATTCGACTTTTCACTAACTTTCAGCATACCTGACCGTAAATAGCTGTCCTTTATTTTTACTATAGGAAGCAAAGACACACGTTATAATACTTCAGAAGCTCAGAAAATGGATCATTACCCGAGCATAAAGTTAGACTATCAGCACAGAGAAGTTGAAACTTTACATGTAGACAGGCTGTGGTATTTTTTTCCAGCATTTCCCAATAAAGTAATTTTTAAATATTTGTTGAAAGATCTTTACGTTAAACAATCCCGTGGAGGAAACTGAACTTAGTATGATGTCAGGTTAAGCAGATTTAAGACATCAAAGGACATGATAGTTAACCTTTATTAAAATATCTAAACAAACGTTGCCTGTAGCTGAATACAGTCTTAGGTTCAATTTCTATAATCATGTCCTAATGTGTATTATCAATATTATCTTCATTCTTGAAACAATGTTATTGTTTGCTCAACGAATTGTTGACCGTTCTGGTCGATTTCAGTGCCATAAATATATTAAAATAATGGTCTGAGTGGAAACATTAATAGACATTTGTGTCATTATTAAAACATAACCTAACTTCATTTTTCAAGTTTTGGTTGATCATGTAACAGATGGAACAATTACAAAAATTAAAATAAGTCGACCAATATAAAGAAAATATTATAGAATATTTTAAACAAAATACCTATAGGAAAAGACATCTACTTTTATAAGTAGAAATCCCTATGCAGATGCGCATCTGTGGTTTATTTTTATTATGCCTTAATTTGTTTACAAGTTTTGGCTTAAAATTGCATTTTGTGAGCTTGTTGCCATGGTTTTAAGGTGATGTTAACGTCAGTCTGAAAAATGTTGGTGTTAATGTTGTGATGTGACACTTGAACCACTTGGAAAGGCTAATTAATCAAATTCAGAATCAACGACTGTGCAGTTACTGCTTTTTGCCTTTGGGAGGTAATATATAATCGCTTCTGCAGTAATGAGGCAAAAGACAGTTCTTGCAATATTTAAAAAAACAAATGGCTGGAATGCTTCCTCCAGTAACCAGTTAAATACTGCTATAATGTCGTACATATAAAATATAAAGTTCGGTACCTGCTGATATTGGTCTTAATGGGACACTTAAAAACACTTTAAAGGACAATTACTCAAAATGATCTTTAGAGCACTTACTGCCTTTTGCCTAATTAGGGCAGCATATAATGGGCCATCCATTTATGACCAATAAACACACCAGGTTCTGGGACATTAGATAAAACCATAGCTGAGAAAATGATTGCTGTCATTTATATTCTAAAAATATCATACAAATTAGTAAAAATAACAGGTCGCGTCCCCAGTTCTCGGGAACTGACAAATGTCACCAATGAGTTTTATTAGCTGCTTCAGACAAATTTACCAAAATAAATAGGTACGTGGCAGCTGATTTTACCTAAAATCCATACTGAATCGAAGACATATCAGTAATTGTTATGTTTTGAAATTTGATAACTTTGACACATTCGATCCATGGCATCTCTTCCATGTGTGGAAGGCTCGAGATGACATCCATGTATGCTTTTTTACACAATTTTGGTTGTATTTTTTTGTAATCAGAAACTACGATTTGTAATTTGTCAACAAAGAACAAATCCCACACGTTAGACCATAACAAATGTCTTGCTTAATATCAAGGTAGGTGATTAGTAAATACTAATCGATTAGTAATAACTATAAAAGTACTCTCCATGGCTTAGATGATACCGTTCGGTAGTCTGTAGGGGTGGAGGAAATCGGAGGACCCGAGAAAATCCCCGGCATTAGACGGGCTACTGCAGCCCTCTCTCGTAGCCAAACCGGGGATCAAGCGGAGAGAGCTAAGCGTTTTACCCCTAAGTTGGGTTTTTGATGATTGAAATTCATACTTCAGATAAGATAATTCAGTTTGGAGGGAGCTTTCTGAGAAATACTGATGTCCTTAGTAGAGCTATATAATCATAATATACGATAATCAAAGTGGGACGTTAACGGGACCAATTTGTGCTCGGACAGGATCTATGGTCAACTCAGCTAAAATCATGCATGAAGTAGACTGCTTGCTCCATGAAACATGCCCAAGATCTTACACATTAGGTTATGATTTGATTCAAAGTGGCTTCTTTGGACTGGTCAGGTTCAGTGTCATTGAATAACCGGATCATTTTTTTACATTAACGGTTAGGGAACGCACGACTGTGATGTAGTCTCGAGCAAATCAACGTATATCGACTTAATTCACGGTTGCCGTTCAAAAGGGACATTCAAGTCCGTATGTTGTGTTCCTGGGGATGTTACATGATCCTGCTATAAAGGAGTCTGTTACAACTCTTGAGCATTTTTGTTTGTATATGTTTGACTGTACTAATGTGAGTATTAGGTCAACTTTAAATATATATTATTTTTAATTATAATGTTTCTGTTAAAAGATGAGGTTTCACATCTTGATCGTAAGTGTCCTTTGACTAGGACTCGAGTCCATCGGTCTGTTAATCTAGACCAAAATTAAGGCAATACAGCATACTACCTGAAATAATTAGGAACATAGGAAAGTTATAATCAGACTGACAAATTTAGGACCGGTATCTTGCCTTAAGCCTAATTAGTTTATGGTTGGTTATGTGAATTCTGAACTTGATAAAGGGGAAATGCGCTTCTGATACGTGTACATCGACTTTACCAGAGTATAAAGAAAAGTGTCCTCCCGGGATATTTTCCATAACAGTGGGCCAGCCAAAGTTGATTTTTTTTTCACTTTAAGGGCAAGCCTTGTTAATAGCAGGCATCCATGCTAGGTCAATAAGCTATAGAGAGAAGAAATAGGTGTGGTAGGATGCGACCTAAATTTTGAATTTCAAGGTTGTTTTCAAGGTCAAACTAAAAATAAATGCCCAGCCAAAGTCGATTTTTCACTTTTGGGACATTGCTTGTCCTACTAACAGTGAAGGATAAAGTAAAGGTAGATGCCATCCTACATTTTAACCTTTAAGGTCATTTTCAAGGTCAAACCGAAGAAAATTGAACCTGATCGGCTTAAGTGTTTCTCCATCAATAAAACCAAAGGGTTATTCGGTAATCTTAAGCTTCAGAGATATATTTGTGTCAAGTACAACATACCCAATTTTTTAGTATAAAAAGTACAGCTTAAAAGTGTTTTGTTTACAAAGTAAGGTTTTGACTGCTCTCAAGACATATGGAAGCAGAGTAAAGGGGCACTATTTATGTGTTCCTCAACGTTTTTTCTTTAACACTCTTTCAATGATAACAGGCTAAAACATAGCCTCATTTGTAAAATGCAGGATAAAAGGTCCACAAATAACGAATATTTCTTTATAATAATGATGTTTTGGGAGCGAGTTGTTATATAATCATAATATACGATAATCAAAGTGGGACGTTAACGGGACCAATTTGTGCTCGGACAGGATCTATGGTCAACTCAGCTAAAATCATGCATGAAGTAGACTGCTTGCTCCATGAAACATGCCCAAGATCTTACACATTAGGTTATGATTTGATTCAAAGTGGCTTCTTTGGACTGGTCAGGTTCAGTGTCATTGAATAACCGGATCATTTTTTTACATTAACGGTTAGGGAACGCACGACTGTGATGTAGTCTCGAGCAAATCAACGTATATCGACTTAATTCACGGTTGCCGTTCAAAAGGGACATTCAAGTCCGTATGTTGTGTTCCTGGGGATGTTACATGATCCTGCTATAAAGGAGTCTGTTACAACTCTTGAGCATTTTTGTTTGTATATGTTTGACTGTACTAATGTGAGTATTAGGTCAACTTTAAATATATATTATTTTTAATTATAATGTTTCTGTTAAAAGATGAGGTTTCACATCTTGATCGTAAGTGTCCTTTGACCAGGACTCGAGTCCATCGGTCTGTTAATCTAGACCAAAATTAAGGCAATACAGCATACTACCTGAAATAATTAGGAACATAGGAAAGCTATAATCAGACTGACAAATTTAGGACCGGTATCTTGCCTTAAGCCTAATTAGTTTATGGTTGGTTATGTAAATTCTGAACTTGATAAAGGGGAAATGCGCTTCTGATACGTGTACATCGACTTTACCAGAGTATAAAGAAAAGTGTCCTCCCGGGATATTTTCCATAACAGTGGGCCAGCCAAAGTTGATTTTTTTTCACTTTAAGGGCAAGCCTTGTTAATAGCAGGCATCCATGCTAGGTCAATAAGCTATAGAGAGAAGAAATAGGTGTGGTAGGATGCGACCTAAATTTTGAATTTCAAGGTTGTTTTCAAGGTCAAACTAAAAATAAATGCCCAGCCAAAGTCGATTTTTCACTTTTGGGACATTGCTTGTCCTACTAACAGTGAAGGATAAAGTAAAGGTAGATGCCATCCTACATTTTAACCTTTAAGGTCATTTTCAAGGTCAAACCGAAGAAAATTGAACCTGATCGGCTTAAGTGTTTCTCCATCAATAAAACCAAAGGGTTATTCGGTAATCTTAAGCTTCAGAGATATATTTGTGTCAAGTACAACATACCCAATTTTTTAGTATAAAAAGTACAGCTTAAAAGTGTTTTGTTTACAAAGTAAGGTTTTGACTGCTCTCAAGACATATGGAAGCAGAGTAAAGGGGCACTATTTATGTGTTCCTCAACGTTTTTTCTTTAACACTCTTTCAATGATAACAGGCTAAAACATAGCCTCATTTGTAAAATGCAGGATAAAAGGTCCACAAATAACGAATATTTCTTTATAATAATGATGTTTTGGGAGCGAGTTGTTAGTAGCACAACAGGAGCGGATCCAGGATTTAGGAAAAGGAGGAGTCCAATTCATGAGGATTAATGATAAAATCTGAAAAAAGTACCACAGGTCCGGAGAGGGGGGGGGGGGGTCTGAACCCCTTAAAAATGGTTGCGTAAGCTGAACGCTTGGGGCGGGGTGAGGGCGTGGGGGGGGGGGGGGGTAGTCCGAAACCCCTGGTACTTTTCTCTGGATCAGTTTCTGCAAGGGACCGTGGGTGGACATGTCACATTTAAAGCTTAAACGCATACTGAAACATTCAGAGTGGCACTAAAAATAGCTGCCACATTGACAAAAAGGCGATTCCTATCATTATATATTAGTCATAAAATATAAATGTTTTATTGGACCATTGTGCTTTAGTTAAATAGGATCAGTCGGGGGCCTATATGGCCAACACATGCTCTTCAGGTAGCCACACGAATATTGTAAATGGTAGATGGATCAGTTCATGCTTAACGAAAGGGGATTTGACACAATATAAAAGGGTAAGATGATGAGAGGGACACGCATTATATGCCCCATGCATGCATCCGGTACTCGAGGAAAACTATTTTTTCAGGGTTCATCACTCTGTCATTTGATGCCAGAATAATTGAAAAATGATATTTGCTCTATTAAATCTGAGCCAATATACCCATTATATATGGTAAAAGCAGGCATTTTGATGGTTACATGTACACGATTTTAATAGATGCTTTAATAAGGTTACAGTGAATATTTTCCTTTTATTTATTAGCTGAATAGTGTTTAAATAACTATAGGTATAAAGCATCTATAACCCATGGATGGTTATCAGAAAGCCCTACTCTTTTTTTATTTTGGCAGTTTTTCTTTATTTTTTATCAAACTATGTTATATATCCTATGTGAACGTGGTGGTCCTGGTAATTTAGTGTGGGGTACAGCGGACCTCCTTACTTTCCTGTTTAATATGTATTATACATTTATTCTCTGATTAACCCTTTTTAATGGGATTTGTGGTAGAGGGAACCATCTCCATTTTTGTAATGCAACTTATGTATCCTTACCAAGGCATATCATTAACAGAACTCTTGGAGGGTGTGTCTGTCAGATCTACATATAGCTCAAGATATAGTTAAATAAAGTAAAGCGATTTTTACCAGATTTGACGTTTGATGTCAGTGTGTTTTGGCCTTTATAATCAAACTGATGAAACTGTGTGTGCTAAAAGATACATACTTTGTCAGAATCATCTACCACTGTAAAATGAATTAGAGCTGTACTTGTAAATTGATAAGCTAATCCACATTAATTTTTCCCTTGTGGCCACAGTCATAATGCAAACAATAGCTTGCTAATGTGGCCCATGCATGATAAAATAACTTAGTTTTAAGTTTATGCATTCAGATGTCTCAGAGGTAGTAAGAGACAAACACACAAACAGGACGATAAGACTCTGTACAGTGCAAACACTCTGTTACAAGTTCCGTGAAGCCACAGTCCTATGTAGTTAATTATGTATTTTTTTTTATTCATACCGTAACAAGTTTATCAGTTTGCGATACGATATTTTCATTTGCAATCAACAAAAAAGTTGATATTATGGACATTTTAAATGGAAAAGGTGGCCTATATTACACCAAACGAGTAAAAAAACTAAATTTTATACATTGTTACTTTGGTGACCCTCAAAATTAGCTTCAAATTTAAATTTTGCCTAGGCATCCACCCACATCTTTTTTTACCCCCATCACTGGTAAGATCCCACATGGGTGCCTGCTATTAACAAGGGATGCCTTAAAAGAATAATTCTAGAGACTTTCCAGAGTTTGGCTGGCCAACTATAAATAACGTTCATGTGAATGTTATGATGATTTGCCGATGATTAGATATGCAATGCAATCGAAGTGGAAGTTGATGAGTATCCGATATACCCCAGGGTAATACCCCATGCTTTGCACAACATGATATTTCAGAGTGATGCGATAGTTTAACTGCGACATTGCAGCTGCATCTCATTACTCAACACTTCAGCATACCGAATATACTATACATTTTTTAAATATACCTTTTCAAGTAGGATAACTCTGATCTTAGATGTCTTGCCACCATATAATGGCTAATTTATTCACAATTAATCAAATTTTTTTATTGTATTTTTGTCACATTCATTGTGTCGTTATTCTGTATATACAATGGGGATGTTTAATTATCTTGTACACCGATATAAAAATAAAATATCTCCTGAACAATAATCAGCGATTTGTAGAAGGCCTTAACCAAATAAAAATGAATTAAACAGGAGTTAAAACTGGAGGTCAATGAAAGAATTTCCAAATAATCAATACCGAGACATAAGAGCCGTGATATCAGTTCACGGTAGCTTAATTCTGGCACCTGTATAGGTTGTTAAACAAATAAAATGTTCAAACGGAAGCCCTACGGTATAAATACCTATTATTTGGCGGTACTAGAGTGTCCAGGATTAATCTTCTGTACACCAGGCCTGTATATGCAATGGAAACCAGTTAAGAATGAGGTATCCTTATGACAGATGCAAGGATGTTGAAGTTATTTCTTCGTTTTTATTAAAGCGTCAATGTCTGCAGTATCCTCGTACACTTTCATTGATAGATGTTTATCTGCCATATACACAATTGCTGCATGAGAATCAATATGGCCAAAGGACAGAGATTTGATACTGTAAGAATTTAATTACCCAAGACTTTATATTGACATGGGGAGTTTTATGTTTCATTTACGCGAGGAAGATTTATAAACATTCACTTTGCTTGAGGCAGATCATTTATTAAATGGTTATTTTCTCAGTAGAGGACCTACTCCAGCAATGTTGAGGTCATACCAATGTTAGGCAAATTAATCGTTAAACAAATAATCACTCGGAATTCCGGTGTACTGGTCGTTGAGTGAGGACATGTTTGTGACACTCCTGGGCAAATATTATTATTACGGAACAGAAACACCAACTAGAGACTGTGACTCGAGGTGGCAAAAAGAGAACTGAAAGTGATACTGGGAGTATGGACAAATATGTGGAAGGAGCTGAGAAAAGAAACATGGAGGAAAAAGCCGTAAATTGGAACCGCAAACCAGTGACGTAGGTCAGTCAGCTCAAAGCAAAGTTGTTATGAATATGAAAACATTGCTAAGAGAGGTACAAGAAAGCGTGGGAAAAAAAACAGTTGAGTAACATTAAGTCAAATTAAGTTGCATTAGTAAACAGTTTGGCAGAGAAAAATAAAACCTGGAAAATCGAGTCGGGGAATAAGAAGAAAAGTGTTCAGTTCATAAACGATAGTTCGGATGAGGCGGATAGAGAGAGGAGGGAAGAGAAGAGAAAAGTGAATGAAATGCAAAGTGAAATTGACGAACTGAAAGAAAGTCAACGGGATAAAGATGAACGGTTAATGACATTGGAAAAGAAACTGAAAACAGAGTTAAAAAAATCGGAAAGGCATGGCAGAAAGTGGAACTTACAAATGATATGGTCTAAGGAGAGTCAGAGGAGAGAGGATTGTAAAGATATAGCTGCAAAACTGATTCAAGACCATGAACTGTTACCAAGCATAGTTTAGGAAAATAATAATAAGAAAATAGAAGTGGCTCATAGAACTGGGAAACAAGGTAACAAACCACGTCACATTTTTATTGGATTCTTTGACAGAACATCGCGCAATTAAACTCTCCGAGAGGGTAAAAAGAAATGCGGGTCAAGTGAAAGCCGGTTTGTAGAAGATCTAACCAAAACGGACTATGCAAAGAAAATAAAGAGCAAAACCGCAAATGCTGAAAAAAAAAAACGATCAAGGGTTGAAGGTCCGTTTCTGGAGGGGTCAACTTCCTGTTAACGGCAAGCCAACCACAATTCCAATAGTTGCCAGGGAGCAGTTGAATACGGACGGCCGTCCATAGTCTGACAGGATGAAATTGGAACACATGAGGGAGTCACTGACAGGTGCTCTGCCGACTTCTGGCCTCATACCTCAGAGACTCTTTTTTAACTACTGTTTTGGATTGGACTTTGTGTGTTTAAGTGACATAATTATGTAAGACAGGAGTGTTTACACGAGGAGGGGTGCATGGAATTTGTGTATTATTTATATTTATGTATAGTTTTTGTTATGTTGCCCAATCAAACCTCCCTGATAACTGTCAAAAGTACTTAGGGTTCCTGAACTTGTTTAACATGAATGTTTCCTTTTGTTAAGAGGTCACTTGGTATGTGTTGGCATTATTGTTTTACTAACTGGGATTGAATTGGGGAAATAAATAGAATTAATCTAGTGATCAAGCATATTCTTTTCCAGAGAAAAAAATGCCTAATAATAGTGTTCAAATATTATCAGTCAATGTAAATGGAATAAGAGATCACCCAAAAAACGAAGATCATTGTTTTATTGGCTTCAAAAGAAAAAAAAAATAGCGTTATATTCTTACAGGAAACTCACAGCACACAGGATTGTGAACAGTACTGAAGGGCCGAATAGGGCCATATAATATTATTTAGTCAATACAGAAGTCATTTTTGTTGTGTGGCATTCCTTATAAAATATAATGTACCTTTCGATGCACATAATAATGAAACTGAAGAATGTGGAAGATACATCATTGTTGATTGCAGCATTGGCGACATTAGGATGACACTTGTAAACTTATACGCACCTAGTAATGATGAACCAGCCTTTTTTTAATAATGTATTTGAAAAAGTTGAAATGATCAAAATGATAACGGGATTTTAGGGGGTAATTGGAATTTAGTTATTGATGAAACGGATAGAACTAGTACGACAGTGACATATGGCGGCAACAGCATGAGGATGAGTTGGGGTATACATGGTGTCGGGAGCCAGTTAAAAGCAGATTAGACTTCTTCTTGATATCCTTTAGGATACAGGGAAATTTATTGGAGAGTGACATTATTCTAAGCTATAAATTTGACCATAAAGCAGTAAGTATTGAGCTACATATAAAAAATGAACATTAAGGACCTGGGTTTTGGACTTTTAACTCCTAACATTTGAAAGGTAAAAAAATTAAAGAAATCATTCAGAAAAGTATAGCCGAAACGGTGAAAGAAAATGAAGGGACAGATTCTCTTGATTGTGGGAGAACTGATAAAATGGGTATACGTAGGGAATATATATCATATGGGGTAAGAAGGAAAAAAATACGAAATTGTAAAATTCAAGAACTGAAAATTAAGTTGTATAAACAACAAAACTATGATATAAAGTATAATAACGGTGTCCCATCTGAACAATTCCTTCAAACGCAAAATCAACTAAAATCCTTGATTGAGGAGAAAACACAAGGGGCAGTGTTTTGCAGTCGTGTAAGGTAGTTTGAACACGGGGAAAATCAAATTATAATTTCTTAAACTTTGGAAAAAGAAACTTGAATATAAAGACTATAACTAAACTGAAATTACCAGGTCGCAGTCTAACAACAGATCCTCCAGAAATCCTACACCAACAGAAATTATATTATGAAAAACTTTACAATGTAGACCAAATAAATGAAGATGAAGCAGTCAGGGCAGATCAGAAATTTCTAGACAAAAGAGGAAATCACAAGAGTTTGACAGAAGCTCAAAAATTTGTTTGTGAGAGGGATATTACGGAAAATGATTTTAAAAAAATCTTTTGAAGGTATGAAAAATAATAGAACTCCAGGAAGTGGCGGGTTAATTGTTGAATTTTATAAACATTTTTTGGCCTGAAATAAACGACTTTCTTTTGCTAGCTATAAATCATTCATTTTCAACTGGATCGCTTACTTTTTCCCTGGAACAAGGCATAATAACGCTGATTCCAAAAGCAGGAAAGGATTGTTTAAAGTTAAAAATTTGCGACTCAAAACACTTTTGAATGTATATCACAAAGGTATAGCCAAATGTATAGCAGAGAGAGTAAAACCACTACTACCGCACATAATACACGATATGAAAAGGGTGTCTGAAGGGCAGGTTTATTGGTGAAAATATAAATAAAAAGATTTATGAGGGAAAAAACTTGAAAATTAAAGGATTGTTCATGTTTGCCGTTTTCGAAAAAGCTTATCATTCATTAAATATATCATTTATAAACAAAGCTTTGGAATACTTTAACTTCGGGGAAAGATTTATTATATAGTGTTCAATATTATATAAAGGTTCTAGCAGCTGTGTCTTAAATAACGGTTGGTTTAATCAGTTTTTAATGTGTATAAGGGGTTAAGGCAAGTTTGTCCGGTATACCCATATTGGTTCATTATAGCGGTAAAGATTTAAGCAATACATGTACTCGATAATACAAAGGGGCATGAAGCATGGGAATCTCTGCACAAAAATAAGCCAGTACGCGAATGACACTGTACTAATGTTAAAAAATGTACAAAGCGTCCAAGAAACATTGTGTGCCCTGATATCATTTCAGGCGATATCTGGTTTGAATATTAATGTTGAAAAAAATGCCATAATGTCGTTGTTAAACACTGTAAAGAAAATAAAGATGCAAAAAGATATGTTAAAATTTTTAATTCATCTTTGACTTATGGTCCAGTGTCCATGTTAGGTATAAAGTTAAAATTATCATTAAATCATCTAGAGGAATTAAATTATTACCCTCAACTTGACAAGATAAAAAGTATCTTGAATATTTGGTCTTTCAGGAAGATAAAGATTATTGGCAAAGTAACGGTCAGTAAAACGTTCATATTGTCTCAACTGTTCTATTTATGATACTTTCTGCCACGCACGGATAATTAATTGGTTAAAGAAGTAACCAAACATTTATAAATTCCTCTTGTCTCAAAAGAGAGAAAAAAAAATAAATTAAAAAGAAGTACATGGTGGTGTCCGTGCGAGAAGGGAGGATAACAAATGATATACATATCCAATAAAAATAACTCGTTGAAAATAACCTGGATAAAAAGGATTTTATCAAAAAGTAATGTATGCAATCGGAAAACCGCAATATTGCAAAAATTGCCGGGTGGAGAGTTCTTTTTTAAATGTAATGTTTCGACAGAGGATTTGTTTAAAATATATAAATCAAAAAACACATTTTGGCCAGAGTTGTTGGAATGCTGATGTAGGTATAATTACACTTTTCCACAAATTAAGGAAGAGATTCTCAATTAGATTATATGTAATGATTATTTTATTAAGGTCGAAGGGAAAGTAATATTGTATAAAAAGTGGTGAAATGCAGGAATATACAGAGTGGCAGATTTGATGATTGGGGAAAGTTATCAAATAAGGTTAATGAAATTTACAGAGGTACAAACTAAAGTACATAATAAGATAAATTATTTAGAATATTTAGGATTATTAAATGCTATTCTTCTTCAGTGGAAGAAGTTGATATTGGAGAGCATATTAAAATATACATATACGCAAGATGATAAACTGAAAAAAGATGATGAACTGTACGAAAGTTTCACAGTTTATATACAGATAATTTATTGAGAGAGTTTGGGTTAGTCTTTGCATTAATGTCGTATGTATATATTTTATGAATTTATTTATATGTTTGGTAATCAAAAAATCAGAATTGTTATATCTGCCTCGCGTCTTCCTCTGAACTTATTTCTTTGTATGGTTTCTTGAATCCCCTATTATGCTTTTTCTTTCTTGAACAGGGGAATAGGCTTTCCTAACGTCGAGTATTTTATATCCCGTGTGTGAACTACATGTAACAAAAATCGATTCCATATACAAATCTAAGGATTTAAATATACGATAATACATCGCTATACGTTCATTATACGTGGATACATCGCAATACGTGGATTTTCCAGGAGCTTAGCTAGTAATAATAAGTCCAGTATCCGCCCTATAACTAACGAGGGACAGGTTAGACAGAATCTTGGATGTCTCAATATGTTTCTCTCTCTGTTTATATATATATATATATATATATATATATATATATATATATATATAAACTGTCTGAACGCCCACCTGTGAAATGCGGGCACCTGGCTATTACGACTACAAAATATCAGTCCCTTTTGAAATTTCCGTTATATTATCTATAGAAAAAAAACTGTGAAATACGACCACCTGACTATTACGGATTACGGGCAGTTTTTCCCGACTACAGTGACATATTACTAATTAATTTACCAGGTACTTCCGTATAGCTGGTTATAGAAAGCCCATGCAATGTTCTGTAAGATATTGATCACGACGCAGTTAAACTTCAAACTGGCTACATATGTCTATGGTCATACTACACGCCAATACTACACGGAAGCCTATGGATTTTCTGCCGGACCCGTTGGTGATTAGTATCATTATAAGTATTGAATGTAGTATTGTAGTTGTTCCCAGTGTTGATCAGTTGACATGGTATATGGTGTCGCTTGTAAGGTTTATGTTTACCTTAGTACCCAGCCACATTGCTCAATCAGGGATTGGTGGATTAGTTAACACAATACTCTGTATAAAACTGAAATGTTGTGGCTACTGATCCTGTATAAGCCAATGAGTGTTTTAAATCACCAATTGGTGCATGTTATCAGTATACAATGTAAAAAATGCTGTTTATACAAAACTTTAATTTTTTGGGGCTTGACTGTGTAGTGGGTGAAAAATCCAATTTATCTACTTAATCTTATTCTGTGCAAAAAAACTTTTTTTATGATTTCAGTTCTCATATTCTTGAGAGCATTGAAGAGCTTTATTGTAATTTCTAGAGAGATGTTTTCTAACCGGCACAAAAGTGCTGTTGGCGTAATGGTTTGTCTGTGACCGTTGGCGCGTTGTCTCAAGGTCGTGCCTGTTTGCCTATGCATGTTATTGTTGGATATTTCCTGAAGTGTGTACAATATTCAACTCATCTTGAAATGTCTAGTACCTTGGAATAGCTACAAGACTCCATTCACACGTGAGGAAGGGACAGAATATTCAAAAGCTTATGTAAAAGGAGCTTCGCACAGCTAATCGAGTGAAGTTACCCCTTTCTGCTGCCTTTGGAAAAAGGCTGCTCTTTCAAAGTTACGGACCGGTCGCCTTTGGTCCAACTTGGTAAATTAGATTTTGTGTTGTAGTACACGAAAGTACTAACACTTTTCATGAGTCTGACAAACTAAAGCTATTGGATTAAATTAAGCAATGTTATGTTTTTGTAAAACATAATCCATCATTAGAATTTTCCTTTTATATTGTTTAACTGCAAAAAAACCCCAGTTCATTCAAATGGCATGCGGTGCACGTGGAACAGATAATAACGTTTATCCAAGGAGGTGAAACAGGGCAAGCGTATCAGAACGTCACTAAATGTGATATAAACATTAGGTATCGGTATCTTTAAGATAAAGTTTACGATTAATGTAGGTCGCCCGTCCTTTTTAAAATATGTTTTTCAACCACTGATACACAGTAGCTTATAGGCATAGCTTTCACCAATAGTACATCGTTTAAGTCCTTTAAGGAAAATAAACCTTTTAAAACATTACAACAGTCAAAACCTACTAACACTAATTGGTAAAGGCATCACTGGTTATTCATGCGATAAGATATATCATGCGATCCAGTCCTGCAGCTAAATAAAACTACCCAAAATTGCCTAACACAAGAATATAAGAGCGTCCGGGCCCGAACAAAATTAAACTCATTATTTACATTATATATGCCAGTATAAGAAGAAAGGGACCTAGGAATACGGGTCATTTGGGGGAGGGGGGGGTTGGGTTGGAACAATATATACATGTTTGAAGACATTCGAGAGCAGCAGCCGTTAACAGGCCTTAGGTATCTCGGCATTATTTACTGAGAGGGAGCAGAATGTCAAGGTACTAAAGACAGAAGTCCAAACGTTGTAGCTAGAGTCATGCATACTCTCGAGCCTTGAATTTCTAACTCCGCTAATAACACTTTTGATAAACATTACCTTTATTATTATTATTATTATTATTATTATTATTATCATCATTATTATTATATAATATATATATATATATATATATATATATATATATATATATATATATATTTAAATCTCGACTATAAATTTTGAAGTTATCTGAGTTTTGTATTTTTATCATTAATATATTTAACTGTACCTTATTTCTAACAAGATGGATTTCACATTAAAATTATACATTGAATAAAGCCATGCCCTTAAGGATCTCTTATATCATGAATATCAGTCTAAAAATATATTGTTACAGGTGCCCTTTCTTAATGTGTGACACGGGCGTAACTTGTGTTGTAGCGCCCTCGCCTGGCCCAGTGTTGCACTCTAAGTTTAATCCGTACTGGTTTAACTCTCGTTGTCATGCTAGCTTAGGACTTTCGCGCCTGGCCGAGCCGGGACGAGCTCACGTGTGAACCCTAATATATTGAGATACAGCGTTCTTTGTTCTAGTGTGTTCTTTGAACGTGTGTTCTGTGTTAGATTCTTTAGACTGTTCGAGCAATGGAAGGTTTCTCGGCTGGAGGTGAAAAGTTATAAATAGGGGGCTGTGTTTAAGAGCAGAGAGAGAGGCGAAAGAATATTCTAGCGAACACAGAAGCATGTATGTTAGTTTGTAGGACCTATTTCGATAAGTGCGGCAATTATAGATTTTCTAAAGAATTTTTACTTGGATTTTGTGACGAATCTTATTTGGTCTTACGTTTACTTTTTGGATATTATCAAGAGCTTTACATTGGACAATTGTTCTCCGAGAGAACTTGTGTGAACTGCTCGTCCGGCTTGCACATTTTAAAGGACTTATCACTGTGAAAGTGGTGGTATCCAGGTACTGTGCACTTTGTTTATTTTACTGTGTGATTGTATTGATTTGTTGTTATACTCCTGTTATATTGTGTAATCGTATTGATTTAGTGTATTGTAATGTGAGGGTTGTTTTAAGAATAAATTATAGTTATTTGTAAACGAAAACCCCCTGTTCCAAAACAATATCCTGTAATCGGTCGGACATATCAACTTCCCGAATAGCAGACTGTGTTAATTAAGAGCCCCTCCCGATACTTCGAATAGCCGAGGGTTAATGGTGTTTTGGTTTAGGTTTGCATGCCGAATTAGGCTGTTATAAATGTAAACAACTCAGAGAAAAGTTGAGGATTGTTATTTGAAATAATTATTTTAAAGTCGGTTATATAATTATTTCAAAGCACCGTCAGTGTTGGCCCTATCTAACTTTAATCCCTCATCTTGACGGGCCATAAAAAAACAATTTTCATAAGCCATGCCGGGGATCGAACGCTTCTCTGCTGGCGACCAGGATTCGATCCCTGCCGTGGCTATGAGAGTAGGTTTTTAGTGGCCCGTCCAAGGCCGGTGGTTTTCTACCGGTGCTCCGGTTTCCTCCACCCTTAAGCCCCTTTCACACGTTCACGGATAGCAACAGGGATCACCCCGTACCTTAATCCGTGGTGTTCCGGGGACAGCAGCGCGATTTCGTAAATGGGGCTTTCACATATTCACGGATAGCAACACGGATAATCCCGGAGCATCGTTCGGGAATCATTCGTGTTATCTACGGCATCGCCGTGTAAACACCTGGCATCACCGTGTTAACACCGTGTTGCATCCGTAGTGATTATTGGTGCACTAGCATGATCGGAGAAAAAACTTAAACTTGCACCCGGAAAGTGCCGGTCTCAATACGGAGTTCCGTTGGCTAAACGGAGATTCCTGGGTGTATACGGTGCCTACACGGAGGTGCACGGTGTCTACAAGGATTGATACGGATGATTTTTCATCCGTGTACTCCGGGACAAACAATTGTGCAGGTTTAATTTTTTCTCCAAACATGCCGGTGCGCCAAGGATCACTATGGATGCAACACAGTGTTAAAACGGTGATGCCCGGAGTTTACACCGTGATGACGGAGTTAACACGGATGATCCCGGAACGATGATCCGGGATAATCCGTGATGATCCGTGATGCTATACGTGAATGTGTGATAGGGGCTTTACCGACTACCGAGCGCCAACATCCGAGCCATGGAGAGTGCCTAGTATTAGTTATTATAATTAGTTGTAGAGTCCATGTAACATAAATAAAGTTTATAATATTATCATTTGTCATATGCTCTAGAATGGTATCTTGTTGTACATGATTTTGTCAGACTCATCAGAGAGCGAACCAATTGACAACTTTAAGTCAACACGTACACTGCCCTGACCACTGCACTAAGCGACATATTCAAATGATATATGTACTCTACGTATTTTATTTTGCCAACTTGTTTAAATTTATCCATTTGTATTTACATTACTTAGC
Organism: Sipunculus nudus; assembly: GCA_026874595.1. NCBI lineage: Eukaryota > Metazoa > Annelida > Sipuncula > Golfingiida > Sipunculidae > Sipunculus > Sipunculus nudus. The sequence continues at coordinate 36,421,722 of CM049317.1, read as the reverse complement.
ATGCTTAGCTTTAAGGTTCCATGTATTAACCAAGGCCTACATTGCGGACCGACTGATAAAATTATGGTACACAACATAAGTTTGTTTCTGTTTGTTTGTTATATTTACAAACTCCTATATTAACGACAAATAACCGATACTGTTTTCAACAGCTTGGAAAGAATATTTACAATTAAGATATTCACATTAACAATATTATATATATATATATATATATATATATATATATATATATATATATCATACATGGGTCAAATACAGGAAAAATGAATGCGAATACAAATGCGAATACAGCATGGGTACACATACGAATAGGAATACAAATACTCCAGAAAAGGAATGTATTGAAATACGAATACGAATACAAAATTTCAGATTGTTTGAACATTTAAAATAAAACCAACAAGAGAGAGCAAGTAATTATATATCATTGTATTAAATGAGACAAATTTATTTAAATAAATCATTAACATATAGTAATTGAACAATATCAGATTAAGTAATGCTTGTCAATAAAACAGAGAGAGAGAGAGGACGATTTATTAAGTTTCAGATTGATGTATTATTTAAAATAAACAAATAAAAGAGAGCGATTAATTATATATATATATATATTTATATATATATATATATATATATTGCTAATTTACGAAAATGTTCAGTTACACATGTACAATTACGATTTCTCTTGTTGAATATACTTATGTACACATGTTTATACAAACTGTACTCATGGACACACCAAGTGAAGCCATGGGTGCAGAAGTCCAGCTGATAAATACCAAAAATAGTCATAATAAATTACTTACGATGTTTGCCTGTTACTTTCGCAGCCAAAGTACCTGCTGGTATATTTCATGCATTATTTTTACCTTTCAGGCACAGATGACAAAACCTATACACTGGCCAGTGGTACCTATCACAATTAAGATAAACAAATGCAAAGATACTATAATCACCCCTGCCAATATGCCACTTAACATAGGGATATACACATGCATTTGACACCAAAGAAAGCATCAGCTTAATTCATCAGCTGGACTTCTCCACCCATGGCTTCATTTGGTGTATCCATGAGTTCAGCTTGTATAAACATGTGTACATATGTTTATCAACAAGAGAAATCGTAATTGTACATGTGTAACTGAACATTTTCGTAAATTATCACTATGTACCAGCTCTTAGCATCCCGCTAACAGAGCACTCAGGGATAATTCCTCTTATATTAAATCTACACACTAGATTTTTAAATAAGTTACTTGTTATAATAATAACAGAACAGTATATATGTGTGATTGTGTGTGTTGTTTTGTGACATTTTTATGTGGCTGGCTGTAGATAGCGCATGCGTGAACATCTCCTAAGCTGGTTTCCTCGTACATTTGAAGCTGACATATCTATGGGATTATTCTATGAGGGCCATGATTGATGTGGAAAATATTGCGGTTAGACAGTCATAAAGCCATATTTTTCCATTACATTGCATGGAAGTCCTAATCAGTAGTAAGTTAAAGCAGTTCTTCGTCTTATTTCATAATAAAGAACACTTGCTTCGTAGTACATTAACGTTTCCATAGGTTGTCAAAATTGGCTGATCTTAAGACTGAACATTTTTTCCAGATGTGAACATTCAGAGTATCTGTGCAAAGTTATCTAAATGTGGGAATATGGAACTCAGTAGAACTAGGGCGCACCTGGGCTTTTGATCTCAAGTTTATATGATTGTGTAGTCGTTTATGAGTAAGCACTGGAGGACATCACGTGATAGCTGCCTTACTTTAACGCCAACTGAATCGATTCCAAAGAGGATTACAAATGAAAGACAAATGGTTAGACTGATCTGCCAGGATGCCTGCCCTGGACACATTCATTTTTTTTCACGATCGTGTTTGAGCCAAGTATACTTCAGCACTTCTCTTTCTAAAACCCGGAACAACCCGTAAGTCACGCTGAGCGTGAAATAAAAAGCCACATGTATTACAGTACTTATTTCTCTTGACACATGGAAACGGCATTTGAAACTTGCTGATGGAAAGATATTTTTACTTTCTCTCTTTTTAAGGAAATCTCTCTTTAAACTAATTTTTTAGCCTGGTTCCTTTTCCGTTGAACCAGGCTATCCATTCCCCACATTTTTTTTTTTAATTGAGAACGGCAATTACAGAGATAACATTTAAATTAATTATAGTGGATATGCATGGAAACCAAGAAAGAAAATAGGGAAATTAATTTTATGGATGGATGGATGGATTAGTAGACATTACGACCCGCTGTTTAAACCCCTTACGCGTGCTAATATACATTGGTTTTTTTGCGTGTGTCAAGCATGACGTTCACTTGGCTTCGCCTGGATTTGCCATGCATGACACACTATAACAATATGTATAAATGTCGGGTCCAGTGTAACCTTTGTGTTACATTTAATTGTGCCCTCACTTTGCACGATCACATTGCATCTGTTGCACGTTCTTGTTATCTGCACCACGGAATATCAGTTGGATACGATTAAACTGATCAAGGGACACAGTTAAGTCTCTGTTGCATACTGTAGTTATGCCACGACTCAACTCTTAATTCTCTCCCGCATGGTTTAGAGGAGTCAGGTTTGTCAACAGAAAATCACAATGTATGCTGTCAAACTGATCCGGGAGTAGCAATTGGGGGAATTTGTGACCCATATCTGCCAACTTTGCATTGGTAACAAGTCAAATATCAGTTGTAATATAAATTGGTACTGTTGATCCAGAAAGGCCTTAATGGACAAGCGTCACCCCACATTAAGGAACCTTTGCAATATTATTGACCTGGCTGGTCAATACGAAAAAAAGTAGGTTAGGTGGAATGCAGTGACATGCCTTGTCAGAAGAATAATTTCGTAAATCAGTACAACAAAGGTACCGGAGCAGACAATACCAATTGGGGCAGTCCATGGTCCTCATCTTATCTGACACATTGTTTCATCAATCGGCATTTATATCTGATCCTTATGTCGCCTACCTTGAAATTATACAGCTATCAGCTAGGCAATTAAACCACTGCTCTGCATATATCCGTTTAGTAGACCCAGGCACCCCTTGTGGTTAACTGAAATGAAAGCACCAGCCTATGAGATAATGACAGCATTGTTATCATCTTCCAGCAAACTGCATACGCCTATGGTTATAGCTCATGCTGTGCGAATGCTTATGGATTTTCTTCCGGACCGGTCGGTGAGTATTATTGTTATTATTATTATTATTATTATTATTATTCATATAATATATAGATTAACCGCCGCTTCGTCAGCCAACATTTCCAAAATAGTTGAGCCATTGGTACAATGCGTTATCTACTAATATGGGGTAACATATGGAGCATACGTTCTGAGGCAAGTATTCAACTATCAGTAGGCAATGCGGGAATGTACGAACCCATTTTAAATGAGGTTGACACTTTTCCTTAACTACCAATGAACAGTAAAACTTACAATTACGATTAAAACAACACTTTCTGTTATTATGGACCACACTGCACCCGGATGAATTTAAATTGCAAACAATTGAGTCAACATAAATAACTTTTTATTTAATTTATTATCCTCTTGATAAGCCTATGACGTCATCCGGGAAAAGTCCGTCACGAGTGGCTTTCCTGACGGTAGACAAATATGTCAAATAAATCACCTAGTAAATGAAAGTCCTTTACTTTTGGGTGCAGTCTGGCATAATGAAGGGAATCCTAATAAGTACAGAGTTTAAAAGGACACAGTCAAGTGCGTCACTGAGTTATAATATCAGACCCAATGCAAAACATTAATGAAACAATATCTCGTTCTGGTAAAGTATATACATAATTCGATATAAGGCTGGGGTATTTGTTGCGAAATGCCTTGCAAAAACTGACGGACATCTGTCAAATAGCCTGTAAGACCAAACCATATTTTAGTACAATATTTGTTCGAGCACCCGCGACATTTGTATTTTCTTAATGACAGAAATGTCAGCAACTGTTATTCCTTCTTGTCCCATTGAATATCCTTCCACAAATTTTCATTGGTCTAAATCCCATATTTCACAAAACTGAACGAAACAAGCACGAAACAGACAGTCCATAGGATATAAAGCTGAAACACAAGGAAGGAATTAATTGATGCTAACTTTGTTTTAATATTTCATATTCATACGTGATATTTTAATAAGAGATTCAAACAAATAGAGTATATACTATACATTCATGGCCCATTATGGTACCCTTTTATCCAGGTTAATTACTGAACTCTATTACAATAGTGACCGGGTCGAGCAACCACTATTGTAATAACGGTCACCATTGTAATAATAAATAGCCGTCACTTTTATCTGACCAAAAAAGAAATAATTTCCCTCATAGTTCATTTTGAAATGCCATTTTTTTTTTATTTTGGTTTAGTGTAAAATGCTTGGGATATAGAGTATTACAAACGTTGTAATCCACTCTTACGTCATTAATTATACCTATGACCAAATTTGTTACAATACTGAACGTTTTTACAAAAGTAACCGGGTCGAGCAACCACTATTGTAATAACGGTCACTATTGTAATAAAGAATAGCCGCCACTTTTATCTCACCACTTAAGAAATAATTTCTCTTATCGTTCATCTCGAAATGCCACTAATGTTATATATTTGTTTTTTAGTGTAAAATGTTGCTTGCATTATGGACAATTTTACTCTGCTATGTAAAAACACCTCTCTATCCGTTCCCACTCACTACGTGACGAAGAATCCTGTGCGCCTTGAAAGCTTGGATTAATAAATTAGTTAGTCCATAGAACTTATTCTCTCATATATATATATATATATATATATATATATATATATATATATATATATATATATACACATTGCTCCATTTATAAAATTTGTCGCAGCTGCATGAATACCGTGGTCATCCATATCATGACGTCACGTCACTGGTCGCTCGGTAAAAAAAAAATGCGGCCCTCCGTGGGACAGCCTGTGATATGGATAGGGGAGGGGCTGGGATTGGAAAATATCGGGTCATCAATATAATTTACATATATACAGAGCTGATTGTACATGTCATAAGACTGATAACGGTGTTTTTATGGGATATTTAACAAATGTTATAATAAATATTGTAGAAATCAAACAATAATTATAATTAACAATTCCCCGCGTTTACATATAAACGCATTTACCAGCCGTATGAAAGTTTTTGTCCGCTTTCATAATGTTTGCCGTGCCCCGGACACAAATTTAAGACGAGATGGACTAAACCCCGCCCCGGTAGGATTGTTTGGACTCTGAAGAAACGAACCCTCGCAGGAAATGCGGTGGGACGGGCTCTTTCTTATTCGATGAACGCTCGAAAAGAGTGGTGAATGATTGAAAAAATAGGGTCATTTTCACTGTCATCTTGAATAACGGAATAAATATTTTTTTTTAAATTCATAGAGACTTGGTCATCCAATAACAGCAGAAAAAAAATGTTCTTTCAAATGTTGTGTGGTGTTCATTGTACCCTCGCCCACCGCCGGGATCCAAAGAGAAGCCTGGATTTTACTGCAAAAAAAACAGTACCACCCCCCCCCTCCCCCCCCAAAAAAAAAAAAAAAAAAAAAACTTTTATTCATTTTATTTTTATTTTTTATTACTGGATGTAGTTGAATATCATGGTTTATTTATTAAAAACATAAGATGCAATTCATTGGATGAAAAGAGATTTTATTAAATATATTGATACATGTTTATAACAGTTTGATATTTGATTTTTTTTTAATTTATAGACAGACAATTTGTTACCTCAAATCTGTACTCATGGTCCAACATGCATGTATTTGGTGTTCTCAGGCCCATTTTAGGGTGTATATCCATGATAACAAGATAATATTACCTTGTTCCCACCAGCAAACATTTCAAGCCCCCAGAAAGCTGATTTCAGCTGAGGACTTATGGCTTATTATACACAGGCAAATAGTGTTTTGGACCACCTCATCTCCACCAGACTCATCACACACACCTGGTTTGGCTATCATTGCAATCCATTTACACCCACTGGCTGGAATCTCAAAGAATTAGGTTCAAATCCCTCAGAAAAAAAAATTAGGGCCAGTTTGTATTTCCAAATCTGGACACAGTGGACATAGTGATATACAGAGAAAATCCATTTCCCCCCCTCAAATATGTACTGATGGTCCCACAAACCTGGTTTTGGTGTCATTAGGCCCAGTTTAAGGTGTATATACAGGGAAACAAGATAATATTACCCTGTTCCCACAAACAAAAATTCCATGCCCCCAGAAACCTGATTTCAGGCCAGTTTATGCTTATACACAGTCAAATAGGTTCTGGCCCCCTTCATATCCACAAAACTCAACACACACTCCTGGTTTGGGTATCATTGCCATCCATTTACACCCACTGGCTGGCATCACCAAGCATTCTCCCTCAGAAAAAAAAATTAGGACCAGTTTGAATTTCCAAATCTGGAACCAGTGAACATAGTGATATACAGGGAAAATCCATTTTTTTACCTCAAATCTGTAATGATGGTCCCTAAAACATGGTTAAGGTGTCATTAGGCCCAATTCAAGGTGTATATACAGGGAAACAAGATAATATTACCCTGCTGACACAAACAAGAATTTCAAGCCCCCAGAAACTGATTTCAGGCCAGTTTATGCTTATACACAGTCAGATAGGTTCCGGCCCCCCTCATCTCCACAAAACTCAACACACACACCTGGTTTGGTATCATTGCAATCCATTTACACCCACTGGCTGGTATCTCAAAGCATTTGGCTCAACTCCATCAGAAAAAAAATTAGGACCAGTTTGAATTTCCAAATCTGGACACAGTGAACATAGTGATATACAGATAAAATCAATTTTTTTCCAAAATTAAGCAAAAATAAGGGTTATTTAATGTAAAGTAATACGTTTTCGGAATAACAACACCGTTAAACTTGACAAATTTACTAGAAATGCATGTCTTCTGCTATATAACGTTGTTCGTGACGTTGTATACGTCGCTCATAAAACTAAACACATATTAAAATGTGTGTACGCCTTATTTACAGGGTTAAAACAGGGAGCGTGTTACTTATTATTGTATTCCCAGACAAAGTCGGGATACTATGTTTAGGCACGGTCGCGCCGCCGCCGCCTCCGCCGCCACCGCAGAGATTTCTTTCAGGCAAGATAAAAATATTTCATGAATTTTTACCAAACTTAACATACGCATAGATATGGGTGAGAGGACGAAGCCTGTTTAAAATGGGGAAATGTCCTTTACTAGGAGAGTGACCTTGACCTTAAATAGGTCCATTTTTTGGGGAAACTTATACAAATTCTTAAATATCTCAAGAAACCTTGCATGGATTGATCCAAAAATCAAGTTGCCCGAAGATCTTGGATAGTGTGGTCATATACCGGAAACATATACACCTATTATCCTTTTCTTGTCTTCATGCTGTAAGGATTATAAGTCAAACACTAATGGACATATTTCTTTTATATAATATGCATATACATTTTCTTTCTTTTGAGTGTGGCCTTGATCTTGAATATTGAAATATCTGGTGAATATCACGCAAAATCATAAATATCTCGATAAGTGTTGCATGGATTGGTCCAAAAATCAAGTTGACCGAAGATTTTGGATAGTGTTGTCTTCTGCGGAATACAGGTAGCGGCATCTTCAGTACTTTTTCGCGCCGTTTAACACCCCATAACATTCCCTCAGTTATGTGAGCATTATAAGTAAAAAAACTAATGGACAGATTGGGCTAAAATTGTGCATGTCCATTGGTCTGGTAAACATCCATCTTGTATTTAAAACTGGTGACGCCATCTTCAATCGTTTTTGTGTAGTTTCAATCCGTACGTTTGCTTTAGGCAAAAATTCGTCAAATCTCAGGAGTGGTTCAATGTTTTGGTCTGAAATTTGGCATGTACATCCATATTGGAAAATGGCCTCGTTGATCAGAGAAGATTTAAAAAACCAGAACCTTTGTCATAGTATGTGTATATCTTCTATATCAATGCAAAGACAATGTTGATAAGTATACATGTATTTGGAAGACTAACTGCTATTATTGATATATATGATCGTTCGTTTGTGTATACTAGGCGATTTTAATAATGGTATAAGAAAATGTACTGTATTCAGCAATCACTAATCTTTTTGTGAATGATACGGGCTCCATTATTTCAGATGAATGAGTTATCCCCAATGGTTTATGTATGTTAATGAAGCCTGGGGCTCCTCCTCCTGGTAAAATCGTTGAAATTTTCTGAAGATGCTTTCAAAGCTTTAAACACCATTGGTATTGATTATGTTTATGTTTCTTCGGACCACTTACCGTTATTAATTGATATTAATGTTGAGTGTTTACAAGAAATCATTTAATGTCTAATGGTAAAAGGGACCTTACTATCCTTAGGAACTTAATATAACTCTGTATATATTGAAAGCTCTGTGTCTACTACTTGTTCAAAATTGATAACCAATATGTCAACTAACTGGATATGACTATAAGTCAGAACAGCATCGTGCTTACATATATAAAATTAAAATTGTTTTATTTCAAATTTAATAATAAAATTGTTACTAACCTGATTAGTGCATCAACTGATATTCCTCCGGTCAGGGACTGTAAAGATGGGAATAGGTAATCATTCACGGTTTGAACGAGTATGTAAAAATTGCACATACAACTGCGAGGGAATCCTTTTTGCCGTGTCTCAGAGCCGGCAAACCATGGCGGGGTATTACATTTCTATATCTTTAAATATACTTAAGGACAGAGTTTACGTTCCGAATATTCAATCAAGGCTGACAAGCTGGCTTCAAATGCAGGTAACTAAAGATGTTTCTAGAATGGTGTAGAAAAAGCGAAGAAAACTAATGTATGATATTCTTCGAGTATCAAGGGAGTGCCGGGGGTAGCGAATATTGTAAAATTCTAGTAGGAACACTATAACAATGAATATGCCATCGAGAGTATTATCAGGTAGTCATAAACGGAACCTCTACTGATTGATTTCATTCAAATTTTTCCCGGGACATGGCGATGACTCAGGAGGAATTTCTCACATTAATTTTGAAGCTTTTAACTGGCTCAGATAACCTAACGGGAGAGATATTAAATATACCATTTTTTTTTATAGCAAAGCCTCTCTCGATGTTGTTTTCTAAGATAATGGTGCATTATTATCTACCGCAGCTTTTAATGCAAAGTGTTATAACAATAATAGTTAAGAGTAAAGATCGGACTGTGAAAAGCAATGGAAACTATAGGCTCACTGCAATGAACCGGTAATTTCATTATTACTGTATTTTAGAATGTTTGATTATTTGTACACCACTGATAATCAGTTCGACTTTACGAAAGCACTGGGCACTGAGCTCTGTATTTACACTATTAAAAACGTTCAAAGCTATTTTACTTATACGGGTTCAAATATGTTTCTGTGTGCCCTTGAGGCTACAGCAGATATTGAGAGGTTGCATTATACCAATCTGTTTAAGAACTTACTAGGACAAAACAATGCCATTTTATTATCATTAGCTTGCTATTTTATAAGTTTACATATACAGTTATGTTTCTCAGGTGAAACATAACATATTCTGAAATGTTCAGGTTTACAAGCACGGTCGGGGAAAGGAGCGACACTTCAGCCTTTGATATTCAATATTTATATGTATGATATAAGCGTTGATCTCAATTACAAAGCTATTGGTTGTTGTGTAAGTAATGTATAATATAATCCCTGATTATGCGGATGTCCTGTTTTCATCCTTTGTAAAGGGATTAAGGTTTTGGTAGATGTCTATTATGACAATGGCACATTGCATACTATTGTGAAGCTAATACATTAATGAGTACATTTTCTCACTGTTCACAAAATATGGGCATGTTCCAATTCTAAATTAGTGTTGGTAAGCACAGACTGGACCACCAATAATTTACAAATTTTACTCATCAAAGAAAACTGCAAATCTAACATGCTTCCTATATTGCTAAAATGGTTAAGTCAGTCCGAAACAAATATAGGCTTCCTCTAAAATGCTTGTGTTAACTGCAGTGGCAGATAAACCATTATCTTGCTTATAAATCATTTTGCACATATCTTCTAACAGTATATATGATTGAAACTTTATATATTCATTCGGAGCAGCCAATATTGGGGAAGCATTACTATCAACAGCTAATACGCCTTATATTTGTGTGCATACTAACTATACTACTACTGCTATTACCATTACTATTACTGACACTTATTATGATAAAAATGAAAATAATAATAAAAACAACAAGAAAAATAATAATAATAATAACTCACCGACGGGCCAGCAGAGAACCAATATGCTTGAGTACAACCGGAATATGAATTGTGACCATATAAAACAATAATATACCCTTTACGGACTATAAGCTGTATCATCTTATCAATATCATGTTAAACTAGTTTTACTTATCGAATACATTAGTAATGGCATTAATTTTTAGTCATATTACTGATGTGTTAGATGGCAAAGTCAATATCGTATTACAGATTAAATGTCAATTTTAATTCTTCTGTTTGCATCACTGTTACCTAATCTCCTGATGTGATACATAAGACACTTTCAGTGTCTTGTGTTTTCATAGATGGCGTATTGAAACTTACTCAGTGACTGTATCTTACCATTTTTTGGTGAAATAACACAGCTTGGATACTGCTTAATTAACACGAAATATATTACGACACTTCTCAAATCCGCTTGTTAAATATCCTTGTTGTATAATGACAGCATTGAAGGGGGAACATGTTTTCCGGTAGATAGAGAATCACCGAAGTATTCTAATATTAGTAGTGCATTCATACTTTAACGCTTAAACAAGTGTGCTAATTTCTAAGTTTATTTTGTCCACTATATTCTCCGGATATCACAGGCAAGCTCTTTGAAATACCACGCCGATGTCATACCAAACAGTTAAGTGCAGGCTAAACTGCGCTGCTAAGAACAATTGCGAGCATTTTGGGAATAAAGGATAAAATGACCCCAAGACAACGCAAAATAAAAAGACAAAACATACAAACAAGTAGCCAGACTTGATATATGAAAAAAATATACAGAGAAAAACGGAGGGAAAAAAAGGTGAAAAGCTCCAGCACAGACCAAGATGAAACAGACATGGCAATGGCCACGGGAATGACAGATGAGGTAACGAATGGATAAGACATTCACACACTTATCGCAAACGCCATGGCGGCAATAAAAAATAGTGAGAAATACACATTCATTATTTGAACAACAAATTCACAAATTATAGACAAATATTTTAGACATAATTAACCGTGTATCAGAAGAAAACAAACAGCTCAACGCTCGAGTTACTAAACTGTAATCCTGTGCTTAACCTCTCAGTGATAGTGCTGACAGACTGAAATCACACAAAAAGAATGATTATAAACGTATTAAAGATCTACAGAGGGATATATCCATTCTAAAAAAAATTAAAGAAGAAAAAAGGAAAACATTACAAGACCGGTTAGATTCAGAACTGAACAAGACTGAGAAGAGAAGCAGTTATTGGAAAAAAGTAGGAGTCAGGAAAGAAAGAAAATTATTTCCACCCTAAATGTTTTGGGAGAACTCAGTTGAGATTAAATAAAAACCAGATCGAAACAGTTTACAGAACGGGACGTTCGGGGGGGGAACCCCAGACACAGCATAATAAATTTTCATGAAAGGCCAGACAGAGATGAAGTTATCAGAAACGGCAAAGGGCGATTACAGGCGGTACTTGTTTTGTAGAGATCTTAACGGCTGTGGACTATAAGCTGAAAACAAAAATTAAAACAAAAATGGAAGCGGTGTACTCAAAAGGAAACAAAGTCTGGAGCGGCAAACTATTCATTAATGGTAAAGTTGTTCAATAGTGCAACGAGACATCTGGCGATGCAAACGGCTAAGCATAGGAACATCCACGATAGGCTTATTCTGCTGAGAAGACATTCACAACTCACACTGCCGAGAGGGGGCGACACTGTCGTGGCTTCAAAGGGCAAGGACTGTTGTCTTCAACATGAACAAGAATCAACCGTGACATCGGCATAGTCAAACAACAGGACTTGAAAAGGCATTTTGTTGAATATATTTGTTGCCTTCCTATTGTGTATGGTATGATTTTCCATAAGAAACAGTTTAACGGAATATTAACTTAATTAAACTTTTTTTCCCCATTCCTTCAAGGATGGGGGTTGAGGCTCCAGGCCTCAAAATTGGTCAGGTACGATTAAAAAAAAGGTTGTGGCAGCTAAAAAGCGTGAATGACCCCCATGCACCCCCTCCCCCCTTTGGTCCACTTCAGCTACAATTGAGGTACCATATTTCTTTTTTTTTCTTCAAGAAAGTTTCATAACTATAAACGTACATGTTAATCATCTTTCATGTCTTCCCCAATCAACCTTTTCTCATACGTCTAACAATAGTAACCAGTCAAAGATCATCAGAAACCTGAATTCCCCGCGTTCAACTCCGGTTCGCAAATGTAAACATCTCATTACCAGGTCTTCAAGATAAACATACCGGTGTATGAACTTCTTGCCACGAGCACAGCGCTACAAAACAAATGAAAAAAAAATATTTGTACATATCTTATTGAGACATTACCCCATCTATTTTTCTACAGCAATAATGTAACGCAATAACTCAAAAAAGAGATTGAGGTTATGTCACCAACATAGCAGCAGAGATGCATCTTATCGAGCTATAGGAAAAGGTTGAACATGGATGACCTTGACGCAAATTCAAGTTCATAACAGCGATAATGTCACAATAATGTGAACGCAATGACTCGAAAAGAATTTGAGTCAAAGTCACCAAACTTGCACAATTTACGTACCTCCTGAAGGGCTAGGAGAAGTTCAAATATGGATGATCTTCATGCAGTTTTCTAGGACACGGAGATAATCTTGGTCTGTGACATTGATCCATCTCAAATTTGATACATGTATTCAAAATAAATTTTATAGCTATTCCAACATCAGGCGGGGAACATATTAAACCTGTCCTACAGATCAACCGTTTACCTTGTTCAATCAGCACAACAGCACAACGATTATACTGCTGAAAGTGCCAAATTGGACTGTTTATTTAACTTGTGGTATCTGAGGGAAATGAACAGAAAACTATGCGACACTTTGTGTAAAACTGGATGGATAAATTTTTTATGACAAAATATTGATATTGAGAATCCGGTTTTTTTTTAGAAGCTAAGTGTAAATTTGAAAGATGAATATTTTTGAGGCATTTTGAACTAATATTGCTTTTCAATATTCTACAAAGCTATATCTATGTGTCGTATGCCAATTTACTCTCCTATGGAATGATATGAAATAAACTCACGATTTTGTAATTTCTACTTTCACGACAATCCTTATAATTGAAACACAGATCGATAAGTCGGATAAAAAAAACACGTATTTCAAAAATGGGGACAGTTTTTCTATCAGATATACTGTAATTATAATTCAACTTCCCAGTAACCAGAAAGTTTAGGTTTACATATATTATGATGATGCATTTAGGTTAACATTTATTATGATAGTGACATAAATAAGAATATACTTAATTGGCTCCAAATTATTTTATTTTCATTTTGCTACCAGTTAATGATATGTGTAGCACTCATATAGTGACCATAAAAATAATGTAAGAGGGATAAAAGACTCGTTATTATTAGCATATATTCCAAAGAAATGTTAGGTTATTTTACAAATACACGTGTAAATAATATCAAGGACGTATTGTCGCAAATTACGTGCAAGTTACTTAAGTGGAAAAGATGGAAAATCAAATCATGGAAAATAAAACACGGTATAAAGGGAAGACATATTACTGTCACACTGTCTGCCCAACTATTTTTTTTAGAGAGCAACAAATTCTTTTGCCATCGTTGCAATAGCAGTACAGAAAAAAATGTATATACGCATGGAATAATATCCTGGCTTTATGAAGAGGTTAATTGCAGGAATAACTAAGTCTTTGTGGTGACTTTAATTTTCCGATTTTTCCAAATTAGTGAATTAAAACTATCTATGTTCACACACAAATCAAGACACCAGAGCTAGTTTACAGTCATTTTTTTTTTTGAGTTTCATTAAATGATATAGTGATCCGGTATGAACATGTGTGTTTTTCTGAGTCCACAAGTGGAATATCCAAGTTGAACCTAGAATAATGTAGCTAATATCATTATATTATGTTGATAGAAATATATCAGTAACACTAAAAGTCTATCGACAAAGTCATATACCCTTGTTAAAGAAATATGATAACCTTCTATTCTGAAGGAAGTTTATGCATTGTTGTTAATAACTATGATGACCACTTGTCCCCCTTCTAACACCGTTTTATTATTGTTCAGCTGCATATTTGGTATCCTTCCCTGTCCATGTTTGTATATGGTATGTCCCGATATTATATAGCTGCTTAGTCCTACCAAACATTTAAAACAGCCATGGTCATGACCCAAACATGACCTGATAATTGCACTGCAATAAAAATATATTTATGAATACTCAGTTTGATAAAAAAAAAATACGTCGCATTTATATATATTAGTTTGCGTACACTAGTATTGTTATACCCTAACATATTTAACCTATATTGGGATAATCTTAGCCATTTTGAACAATATGGTATTGGAAAAAAATATCGTTTATCTCTTATCATTACCTATAGAGGTACTACAGACGACAAATCATAAACATGCTAGCTAGCAGGAAGAATCATTTTTAATATTACTGCGCTAACGGAGCGTTGCATGTTTTTTTTTTTTTTTTGGGGGGGGGGGTTGCATATCAGACAGCCTGGACTGAAATGTGCAATTTGCCTTACAGAGATTTTATAAGGTCTCACAATTCATTCCATTCACAAACACCTCTTCATATACTCTTAAAGAAAACAAGGGCAATTGTGCTATATTTGATCCACAATGCTAGAAACGTCGGATTGTAAAAACACAACATGCCTGGTTACATGATGTTAGAATAATTGCTACAACACATATAGTCAATTATTATATAGATACTAATTATATAGACGCTTGATGAGGTGAGTAAAACCTCGTTATTCTGATATTTTAAATCGTTATACATATGCCTGTCGTTTTCTGCCTGTCTTTAAATGAACACACACACACAGTAATGACAGAAACCATGGTATCAGACCACGGTAATTTAATACACACTGGCACTATTAAAAGATGCTTTAACACATGCTCTACCGGGGTCAGTTCTACTGGTTTCTTGTTAACAAAAATTTCGCGACTTGCCACACATGTCAAGTAAACGTGTGATTGACCTAGGTATCAGAGAAGATACGGAAAATCACAAAAAAACGCTTTACCTATAAATATAAAGATTCCTAGGAAACCATACTCTCATCACATCTGCCACGGGTACAACGATTTCTAAGTATTATCTCTGCTTATGCACCAGCGAGTCCATACAAACCGTGTGAGGTCAAATGTTCCTGAATTCAGCTGGAGTCTCACCCTTTACTCCACAGACAACGGTTATGTTTCGAAATAAAACATTCGTAGGAAAGTAAAGACTGAGTAGTATTCCTCCCAAGGTATTTCGAAAGTGGGAAATTCATTGGCTGAAGGATCAAGCAATGAACCTATTGCAACTAACGATGAGATTTCAGTGTGATCAGTAAATGTTTATGCAGACGTACCTCGAACGACTAATGCCATTTCATATATTGTTTATTGTGTATTGAAAGGAACGCATGTTGTTAAATATTATTACTATTCTACGTTATTTTTTTAAGATTTTTGGAAAATTATGTTAATGTCGGATTATTTATAGCATTATATTCATTTTATATTTTACTCTTTTAATTCTATTGAAGACTGATAGATTATTTGCATTATGATTGATTCTTTAAGTCTTCTGTAACGAATCAGAAAAAGGGGTAAATGTATTGTTATATATATATATTATCTGTATGTCATAGGTTGAAATGACAGGCCCACCCCCACGTTGTTATTTTAATTAGTGTCAAAGGTCACGTTATATAACCGAGAGCGGACGCGGGGAAACTGTGCATTTGGCCGATTCCTGTTCTCGCGCACGTCGATGTGATACTTATATTGCACATCTTTATACGTTACAGGTATGTGTTATTTATTTATGCCTGATTTGCTTATGCCTGAGTTATCTCCGATACATGTTATTGGTGGAAATATAGACTACCCTCTGTCTTAACTACCTATATTCAATTAATGTCTCTGTACGACGTTATGGTCATTCCTTATAGTATGTAAACGGTACGGACAATGTAGTAAATTGATACAGAATAACGATGTTGCGTCATATTCAGAACCAGAGAGATCATTTTTAATGTTTCCTATGTATTTATGTTAGGAGTATGACTAGTCAGCATAATATGGGTAAGATTTATAAATTACATATTGCATGAATTTGAATTATAGACCCAACCTTTATATGTACCATTTATTGTAAATTATCATGTCTGTGCAATTGGCCGTTTCCTGTTGTCACGCACGTCGATGTGATACTTATATTACACATCTTTATACGTTACATAATAAATCACTTTGGTCAACCACTCTGGTGTTCCATTTACTGCCGCCCAGACCCTTCGTGCGTACCCCGTGACAAATGACGCCCGATAAGGGACGAGTGGCTACCTTCCCTGAATGAATGGAACTTCAGAGGCGGAACACCAGTGTCAGTGACTTTCCTTTATGATGCCTGTACATGATTTTTTATTGACAATACGCCATTGTGATTCCACGACTGCTCTCCAAGGCCGAGCTCAAAGGATGGTGGGCACGGGTCGTTGGCACGGTCCGCTCGTTCGTTGACCAGGAGCTCGGATTATTCTTGTTTTTTTTTGTTTTTTTATGAGGATTTGCCTTATTCAGGAACTTTATAAATTGTGTTGAGACTTGTCCGCCAGTTTGTGTGTTGAGCGGAAGTACTTTCCAGGGACCACCACTACAGGAAGTTGAGTATGATGCATGTTTACATTTGGAATTCTTTGGGATGGACTCGGTATTCATATAACATATTTGTGGACTTAACCACATTAAGATGATGATTGTCATTACCCAAATATTTGTATTTCTGTGTTTTATTCCTGTGAACCTTGAATTATTTTTGTATGCAGTGATTTTTTAAGCAGATTAGAGACTTTAAGATCGCACTTTAGGATTTCTGTCACCTAAATTTGTTGTTGTTCAATTATTATTCTGAAACTGAAGCCCTCTAGGACTTTGGGCATTTGGTGCTTGGGCTTCCACACTGAATTTTGTATTAGGACCAGTGGTGTTTAGCAGAAGGATGATTTGTTTACATTGGAAATTGCCCATTGTTATATAAATGATCGGTGAATTGCAGTAGGTTTTTTTGTAGAATCCCAGGTTGGTACACTTGTCTTAGTGTTGTCTGGCTTCTGATTCTGTCGGCATAGCTGGTGAGTGAGGCGAGGGCCTACGAACTGATTACAGGTAAACGCGACTTTTACCGTTTCATGTGTTCTGGACTGTTTAAGTTTGTTGATCAACATGCCCTTGTTTACACTTGAATTCACTCATAGGTTAGTAACCATTGTTTACATCTGAGTTTACATTTTCTGAGTAAAGGCCAGAGTCCTTAACATTTTGCGTCACCAGTATATATCACTTTAGCCTAGTTATGCTGATGCATAAGCTTCTATTCATAAACAAATGTTCATACCCAAGAGAAAACGTCAAAACACAATCATTTATATAACACTTAAACATACACTCGACGAAAGTCGCACGAAAGCAATCATAATACACATTGCCAGAAGTATATAGTATTTGGATAAAAGCAAAAGAAATATTGATGTGTGTACCAGGTAAATAATTATGAGATTAGGCAGACAAACGATTGGTCCATCAACTGAGCCGAATGGACAAGGGATATATTAATTAAACCAGCCTCAAATCCCAAGCTATGCTGATTGAATCAAGATGTTATACCTATCCACAGAAAGTGTCAAGTGCAGAGAACTTGATTCCCCAGCTGAGCCGACCAATTCAAGATATCTAACATGACACCTTCTAACTTTACCTAATGAGGCCTAAAGAAGACACATAGATAACATCTATTAGACTAGATCCAATTGAAAAATTCAATGTACGGAAGTTATTCGAGATCATTCAGATAATTCAAATTAGACTTACACCGGTCGATAAACACTCGAGATCACCGGTTGGTTAGGAAACCGTTTTTATTCTGTGTAATGTGTGCTAGAGTGTGCAGAAGGTGCAGACAGTGTATGTACATAATTATATTGTTGCCTCTGGGCTGGTCTCCTCGTTATGTTCGATCGCCTAGGCGCAGCCACATCTGATTCGGATACTGATCGCGTTGACAAGTCGGCCGATTCCGTTGATACGTCTGTTGATGAAGCTTCATCAACTAATAGGTCACTTCCGGTAATGTGACATAATGAACTGGATCAACGCGAGTGGACTCCTGTATTGACTCTTCTACTACAATCTCATCGCCGCCTGTTTGAGTTCCTGAGTCTGAGGTTGCGCGGCGCCGTTCTGTCCTGTTAACCATCACCGTCCAGCAGTCGTCATCGTCACTATCCATACTAACAGAAGACCTGGTGGATTCATGAGTTCATTTCGATATGCCTTGATTCGATCTATGCCGATTGTCCTCCTTCGGGTGAGATGGCAACGCGTAGAGCAATAGCATGTTCCGGTGTAGTGTACGTTTCGGCCCGGACCTCGCAGTCTTGAATATGTTGGGCGAACCCCTGTTTCTACCAAAACGTTAACCTGTTTAATTACGTCATCGCAAGACTGTGCTTCTCTCAACTCCTTATTACTGCAAATGAATCCAGGATATCTTTCTTGTCATGTGGTGGCTGAACCATTAGTTGTTGACTTGTCTTTAAGCTAAATACCTGATCCGACGATGTCTTTTCATATTGCGCGATGTTCTCGTTATCTGAGAACTGATGAGGCTGATTTGATTCCCTAGGGCGTCAACATCACGGGATTTGATTCCAGATCTGCACTCAATGGTAAAGTAATATAGGGCTAGTGCTGCCACCCATCGTTGTCCTAACGCATTAAGTTTGGCAGTTGTCTGTACATAGGTTAATGGGTTGTTATCAGTCTTAACATTGAACCTGTTACCATAAAGGTAATCGTAGAACTTATTGGTTACTGCCCACTTCAATGCTAGGAATTCTAGTTTATATGCTTGATAATTCTTTTCACTTGGTTTCAATGATCTACTTGCACAAGCGATGACCCTTTGTTTGCCAACCTTCTTAGCTTGCATCCGTATGTAAGATGAAAGGTTTGCTGTAGTATACGAATCCTAACACGTGGGGTTGTCAGTTTCTGTACTATGGTATCAAATGTATTTTGTTCCATGGCTGTCCAATGCCATGGTTTCACTGGTTTCCGTAACTTGCTTTTCCCACGCATATCTCTCTTCGTTAGAAGCAAATACCTGCTTCGAGTCGTTTCAAGTGGTCCTCACACGTTTCTGAAAACACTTTAATGTCATCTAGATAGACAAGACATTGTTTTAGGGCCATATCACCCGTGCACTTTTCCATTAATCTTTGGAAGTAACTTGCTGCGTTTGTGAGTCCGAAGTACATCCGGTAGAATTCACACAATCCAAGGTGTCCAGCAGTTAAGGCTGTTTTATGCTTATCGGCTTCTTTGATTTCAACTTGCCAGTGCCCTGTCTGCAAATCTAATGTTGAAAACCATTTGGCACCAGATAAAACATCTAAGCTTTCGTCTATCCTGGGCAAGTAATAGTCGTCTTTAATCGTACGTGAGTTGGGCTTTCTCAAATCTATGCAAACACGCATAGACTACCATCCTTTTTCCTTACGAGAACCAGATTTGATGCATATGGACTGCATGACTTCCTAATGACTCCACATTCTGCCATTTACTGTTGATGGTTCCTAACTCCATCAAACATAGCTGGTGGAATCCGTCAATGAGGCTGTTTGAATGGTGTGTTATAAGTTAGTCTGATTTCATGAACAACTGTGTTTGTCCTACCCAATTCAGTTTTGGTGTGTGCAATCACGGAGACCCTCTTTCCGAGCATTTCTTCCATTTGTAGACGTTGCTGGATGGTAAGTTTTATGTGTTCTCTGAGATTTTGTTTCCGGTGGACTATGTATCTCTGTGATTCTGCAGATAATTTAGCAAAGAAACTTCATGCAGCTCACACAAGTTAGAGCTCGGTCTAATATGTTATGTTTTGGCAGTCATATTACAAAGCTGAACAGGAATCTTGTATGTGTTCCGTTTCCGTTCGATTTTGACAATATTTGGGCATACAGTAATACCGCCAGGTAAAGCGTCTGAGAATTCACAGCCTGTGTAATTGGAGCGTTGCGTGTTCTTCCCCAGACAGTCACAGTGGAATGGGGTGGCACTTTGAGGGGACGTCGACTCGCCAGCTTGATGCATCCTACTTTACCATCTTTTTTTAGGGATGACCTTAAAAGCACAATTCCATTGTTGTGGGCAATCTCCAGCAGTGTCTGCTTCTGTGTAGTCTTTAACCAACTTTATAACATTTGTTCCAATAATTATTGGTACAGCTTTGGTATATTCCGTCGGTTAAGCCACAAGTACTGGAATATCCACGCTCTGATGTAAAAACGGCACCTTAATATTCAGTTCCACAAAAACGGCAATATATTTCCCCCGGCTGTATATAGTTTTTTCACCATGATCGTCAATGGGATGTAGTTCCACATGCGATAAATGTGTGTCATAAAACAGTTCTACAAAAAGGTGTTACCATTGAGCCTGTACCTACTAATCCAGCACACTTGATGCCTTCTATGTGTACCACCACTTCATTTGCTGAACCAGCCACCATGTTCCTTACTTTCCCTGTATCACTGGGGCAATCAATTATGAAGCCTGCTCCCTGTCCCGCCGAAGAGGCCAGCGTCGGTTTCCCTGGTTCGGTCTATTGAAACCACCCGCAAAACGTCTTCCCCGATACATCCCACGATTCTATTGCATACTACTGTATCTCATCACCTCTGGTATTGGTTGGTTGAATTGTTCTTCAAATCGCTCATCGCTGTGTCTCACATTACCAATTGTTGGTTGATTTATCCGCTCTTCAATTCGTTTCAGTCGATGCAATATATTTCCCATTGCACCGGATGATGATGTTTGCGACCTCTCATTAGTTAAACGTGTTTCCAATGCGTCGAGACGTCTGATTAATCGTTGCATATTAGACTCATAACTTTGTGATTGTGATGCATCATGTTGTTGATGGAGCTGAGGCTTCTTTGGTCTGGCTGTATGCTGACCCCTCAATTCTTGTTCTGCACCTCTCACTATCCGTCTGAATTCATCTAAGCTCTTGCACGTATTATACTTGTGGTTGGTTGCGTTCTTTAATCTGTCGTCTCTTAACCCAGTCCAGAATGTGGTTTTGATCATATCGTCAGTTAATCCTAATCTCGGAAGGCCCTTTTCTCTAGCTCGGTGTAATATATCTTCTAATCTACAGCCCCATTCTGCAACGGACTCACCTTCCTCCTGGGACTGAGTGAAGAACTGCTGTAACAAGGCTTCGCCAGTAATGACAGTTCCATAAATTACATCCTACTTCTGAATGATATGTTCTATTGTTGCTTCCTGGCCCTATTGGAGTAAAACCTTCATGGTTTCGCCTCTCAGGGAGCTCCTAACGGCCTGTCGTATCACTGGTTCGGGGTGAATGGCATCTCTTTGTAAACACTGTATTTCATACCTCTATGGATACCTTGCCTTTCAGTACCGGAATTTCCCCAGATAAAAAAGGATATCCTTGGAGCTTGTGAGTAGGTGTACGGCGTATACGTAAAGGACTGTCCTGCCATGCGAGGTGAAGTGGCACATGGATCGAATTGTTCATACTCTACTGCCGTTGGTCTTTTGGATAACTTGGTAGTATAGAACAAATTGATTGATACAGTGTAGTGGTTGGATTGTGAATTTTTCATGTTACCAGAGATTTTTTTAAAGATATTGGTGATGTCGCCCTCTTTTGTATGCTCTTGTATAGGCTCTTTTGCATGTTTATCACTGATCTTCATAGTCGAGAAGTTAGTATCAAGGTTTATATTGATGACAATACCGTAGTGAATGTTAACAAACATGTCAGGAACCTAGAGCACAGGTTCCTATTACACACTGCATGTGCAGTGATCAGTTAAACCTGATTATCTATTTAGTTAACATTGTCGCCCGAATACAGTAAACTAGACGTGTAACATGTAGCAGGTATTCAGGCAATAAAATCCTACGCGCATTTATTAGTTATAGTAAGGCCAGTTACACAATCACAACTTAAATGTGGCAATACATATCAATAAAAATGCCGGTGGATCCACTAAAAGCCTGACACTGAAAATGTACAGCAATCTCAGGATCCTCTGGAGCGTGAGCTTGATAAGATGGCATAGTACCTTCAGAAATCTTGGAGATATGTAGTCAGTAGACCGTCTGTGGTGAAGACCGAAGGTAAGACGTATGTATCAGAGAAGCACGGAAAATCACAAAAAAACGCTTTACGCTACGCTATTAATATATAGATTCCTAGGAAACCATACTCTCACCACATCTGCCACGGGTACAACGATTTCTAGGTATTATCTCTGCTTATGCACCAGCGAGTCCACACAAACAGTGTGAGGTCAAATGTTCCTGAATTCAGCTGGAGTCTCACCCTTTACTCCACAGACAACGGTTATGTATCAAAATATAACATTCGTAGGAAAGTAAAGACTGAGTAGTATTCCTCCCAAGGTATTTCGACAGTGGGAAATTCATTGGTTGAAGGATCTAGCAATGAAACTTTCGCACCTAACGATGATATTTCCGTGTGATCAGTAAATGTTTATGCAGACGTACCTCGAACGACTGATACCATTCATATATTGTTAATTGGAAGAAACGCATGTTGTTAATTATGATTACTATTCTACGTTGTTTAAGATTTTTGGATAATCATGTTAATATTGGATTATTTATAGCAATATATTCATTTTATATTTCACTCTTTTAATTCTATTGAAGGCTAATAGATTATTTGTATTAAGATTGATTTTTAAGTCTTCTGTAACGAATCAGACAATGGGTAAATGTATTGTTATATATATATATATATATATATATATATATATATATATATATAATCTGTATAATTTACAAAATATCGCAAACAATATGTAAACGTCTAATATGTTAAGGAATATGCTGGGTTAGAGAGGGAGAGAGAGAGAGAGAGAGAGAGAGAGAGAGATGTAGGCACAAATGCCGGTAATGGTTTACGTAATTTCACATGGCCAAATGAAGATATGTTTTATTAATATTTAGTGTCTTCCATTTGACTCGATCTGAAAATAATTTATGAATGAATGTAGATATGTATTATTGTTTCATGTATATTGCATGCAAGCCGAGTATTTGCATTACAAATATGTTTCGGGTAATTATTTATAAGATTAAACACATTTTGCAAAGAAAACGGCTTACATAAATTCACTTATGCAGTAAGACCTTGGTCGCCCTTCACTCAACATATTAATTATTTATTGAGAAACATTCCCGCTGTCATGGATATTGACTGTTTAATTATCCTAAAAAAAGCACGTTCGTAAGGAAAATATATTTAATTATGATAAAAATAAATGAAGGCTATTATGATTATGATGGATTATCGATATAGAATGTCTATATATGAGAAAAATTCCAAGCATTGAAATATATCAAGGATAAAAAAGAACGTACCGTATCTTTTCCGGGATAGTTTTACTTATTATTTGCTTAATATAAGACTGACATATGCCAGAACAAATGGATAGCTATTTTTTTCACATCTAAATCAAAACCGTGAAGCATAAGCACGGACGCAGTACGATGCAAACAGAAGATATATGCACGAAGACTTTGATTTAAAGGTTCAAACCCTTTCTCACCACTCTCACCACTACCCAGATAACAATATAACCATGTAGCTATTGCACAAGGAAGAAAATGTACAATCTAAGTATTAATCACGACTTGAACAAGATGTTGTTAGCCAAAATATCATAGGAGAAATAGGGATCTACGGCATGATCCTGAAAGTCTATCGTGAGTTTTTTATCACAGCAAAGGGACCCTCGCACCACACAAGGATACAACATTTTGAGATTCAGCGCCATCGCTAGTTTAAAATACATATTTATACTTAGACATACTAGCAACATAATACGTTTATCACAGATGTCAACTCATAAATGCGATTGAATTTGTCCTTATGCTTTCTTCAATGTTTATATATACGTTTGCCTCTCTGAAAATGTTCACTCCCTTTATAAATCATAAACAATCACTTAGCAAACCTTACTTATATCATTTTATAGTTATATGCATGAATAACCAATCAATATTAAAATCGATTTTGAATTAACCCTTGGAATATATGATCGCGTCGAGCCGTCGTTGCCCAGAGTATTAGCAGTCCTCCTTTTGATATTTAACGATATCATATCAAGCACTTTTAAAACATTCCTAGCCTCTGCATTATATAGGACTCTTCCAGTGCTTTGTCTAACTTATGGTCATATATTTCACTAATGTTCACCCTACATAAAGTAAAGCTCTATCATAATTCCGACACAAAACGTAGCTCAAGGCACAGTAAAACTTCTAATTGGTCATCCTAGGGGTTTTACCACAAACTTATTCGTTATAAGTGCAGCAGCCGAGCTAAATGAAGGAACCCGAAGAAACACCCGTTTGAAGATATAATTTCTTTTGCATATAATTATAGCTTGCCACTTTACTTGAATATATATTGAATAATTAATTATCGCTTCCAATATAAACAAGAAATTGTTTACTCTTTGTTACATTGTTTTTACTTTCAAACATAATCAGAAAATTACTAAAATTATATCGTTCCAGATATAATTAAGAATAATCAAGAAATAATCAAGAATAAAAAATATGTTATGTTCATTAAAAAAAATTATTGTTTCTTAAATGTCTTGTACTTCCAACAATCTGATAGATCACATAAAATATTTCACAAAAAAAGTTTCTCTAAAAATGTGTCGATATATAACAAATGTAATGTTTACATAAAAGGCGTGTTTTAAGAACAGATATGTCACCTTCAATACACGAAAAATAATACAGCTACCCTTGTTGAGAAAGGTAACATATAATAAATTAAATATAATGTATATTTTCCATTGTATAACCCGAAATCTGGTTTCCTTTGTGCATGATTATATATATTTTTCCTTAACTCTTTGTGAATATAAACCCCTGAATATTCCTTTTACCAGAAGTTTTAGGCCTGAGGTATATCTTTCTCGTCGGCTGTCAGTGACAGTCGGAGTTTATAAGCCGACCAATCATGGATAAACATATTTATAAAATGTAGGCTCTCTTGTTGCGCGATCTGTGAAATTTTTGCTGTTTTTACAATATTTGGATTAGACTGAGCTTTTGGAATATATATTCATGCGGTACTATTTGCCCTAACTAATTACGTTTACGTCTTGAACAGTGATAATCCCTGCCTTGATTCATTCTATAAAAAATAGTGGTTTATTTCTATAGGTTAAATTTTTTTGTTCCATATAACGCCTTTTTTCGACGTTTTCACGTCCGATAATTGATTAGTCTAAAGGCAGACTTTTAAAACGTTTTTTATAAAAAGAAGATTTTATTATGTCAGTTCCTTTAGTTTCATTATACATGGTTGAACTTTGGAAAACAGTCAGTTTCCCACCTAATTTATTAAAATAAAAAGAGGTATATTTTACTATTTCCATTCTTCTATTACTGAACAGTTTGGTTAATTATAACAGTAGTGAACGTTTTCTATCTATTATATTTATCATCTTGATTCCTCCATTTTCATACTCGGACGTCATTATTTTTCGTTTCAGCTTTTTTATTACTGGATTCCTTTTCTTCCACAGAAATTTCAAAATCTGTCTATTCACCTCATCTAATACATTTTCTCGGAAGGCTAAAACGTTTTAGCTATGATAACTTTTTCAAATATTGATAAATTTCTTTGTTCCCATTTTTTTATTTGACTTTGAATATTTTGTAAACTTGGCTTCCGATTCTCCTCAATTTCAGATTCCGACTTAAAACTATCGAAGGTGACACCTAGAATTTTTATTTTTGAATTAGGATTTAAATTCCACTTAACGTTACAATGATTGTTCTGATCCTCTCTTCTCGTGATAATTCCACAACCCTTCCGTTTTGTTCATATTTATATTTAAACCTGAACATTCCGAAAATATTTTTAATATCTCAAAGCTTTATGAAAATCTTTACTTAACCTTTCATGAATAATGTAATATCGTCAGCGTATAAAGCAACTTTGAGGTTTTTTATTGAATGACTTTGATCTGGTTGTTTTATTCCTTCTTTTTTTTTATTTCGTTTCAGCTTTATGGCGAGTAACTCCAAACCTATCACGAGGGAAAGGGGGAAAAGGGACACCCTTGTCGCACATTTCTCTGAGTGGGAACAATCTGGGTAATCCATCCGTTATATTGTATACAATTTCACTCTCTGTGAACAAAACATTTACCCAATGTTTGAAGTCAGACCAAATCCAAAAGATTCAAACTGATGCGAAATCTAGCGCTATAATGGCTCCTTCTTTTTTATGAATAAAAGTGAATTTAATAATATCATCAGTTTGTCTTATTATTACAGCGACATAATGGCCCTGATAAAGCCTGCCTGATCAGGTGCCACCATGCGATTAATTACCTTCTTCAGGCGGAGAGCTAGGATTTGGCTATCAGCTCATGGTCTGTATTAGTGATACTGATTGGTCGCCAGTTACTCAAATCGTCTTTTGTCAGACCCTTTCCCTAAAAGAGTGATAACCCCTTTTCTCTGCGGTGACCATAATGTCCCGCTTTCGAAGGCTGCATTATAAGAATTAACTATGATTACTTTAATCCTCGACTAAAATAATTTTAAAATTTCTGTGGTGAGACCTTCGAGGCCGGGACATGAACCGTTTTTCATATCACGTAGGGCTGTATAAATCTCAGTGGAAGCTACTAGCCCTTCGCATTTATTTTTCTTTTGTAAGTCTAAGCTGGGTATACTGATGTTCTTGGTGAAGTTTCTGAAGGCCTCCAAAGAATCGATGGAATCTAAAGATTTTGAAACCTTATATAGGTGACTATAAAATTTAAATTGGGTGTGTGATATATCAGACTAAATGATAATTAAATTCCCATTTTCTTCATTTAAACACGGAATGAATTTACTTGGGACTCGGACATTTTCTAAACTTAGAAAATATTTTGTGTTTTTTTCGTTCCATTTTATTCTTGCTCTAATTTGAGCATTTCTTGCTTCTTGCATGTGTTAAATATCCAACTCCTGTCTAGCATGAGTAACCAGTGTTTGTAGTATTTTATTTGAGGGATAATTTGATAGCTGTTTTCCAGGTGAAAAAGGTAAATCAGAAGCCTCTTTTTGTTTATTTTTCCGTTTCGAAGTCTTATATTTTCACTTTGCAAAATTCCCATCGAAGCTGTAAATCGAAGCTCTTAAACATATCATTATTTTTTTGTAAAATCTGTAATTAAGTCGTTTAATTTGTTTATGTATTTATCATCTCTAAGATGGGAGTTGTTAAACTTCAAGTAGGAGGCTCCTCGTGTCCATTCATTCAGTGAGAATTTAATTAAATGTGGTCTGTACATGGATATTGTTCTACATCGCTTTTTTTAACCATGTTCAGTAACAAAGAAAAGTAATCGATTCTTCTTGCGATAAAGATATTCGTTTTGCACCAGTTGTACGTTTTTCTTATTCGTCTAACAGACGCCAAATATCGTTCAATACAAGATCATTAGTTAATTCATTAAATATTGCTACTCCTTTTTTACCAAGGTCGTTACCGGTTACAATATCTAAATAATTATCTTACGTAGATTTAAAATCCCTAAGCAATGCTAGGTAGTTCGTTCCTGACTGCTGTGGATCAAGGATAGCCTTAGGTTCCCGTATAGACTTAAGTTTATCTGCATATGCAATTGGGGCATACATGTTGAAAATTTTATGTTTGTCATTTGTAATTTGCCTTAAATACCAAGTATTCTTCCATTTTCTACTATCTACTATAAATTGTCGACCATTGCTACCACCTCTTTATTTTGTGGAGGTAACCGCTTCCATTTTTTTAATGCTCACTTAACTATATATATGTACATCTGCAGAATTCCATTCTGGTTTCGGACTACGTGACAGGGCAGTATCAAACACTTCCTCTCATTATTATATCCTGGCGTCAACCAGGCCCGGTGACTACTGCTCCTGAGGGTCCCGGATGTGTAATCGTCCCAATTGCTGGGTCTTTCAACCGAGGAGCCCCCGAAAGGGGCACTCGTTTGTGAGTGAAACATGGCCCTGGGTGGGGGTCGACCGTGAAAAATCTCACCGCCTCGGCTGAGATTTGAACTCACGATGTCCCGGCTTTGAGTGAGCTGTCCTGCGCATTACCCCTGAGCAACAAAAGCCGGTTACTAAGATGGTAAAAGATGGACGCATCGAAGAGACCCATTGATGATTTTTTTGGCAGTGGTGTCGTAGGCTTAGTAATGTAAAAAATCTCTTCCCCGTTTCCATCGGGTTATTTTGCCGTTATTGTCACGGTCACACCAGAAGAAAATTTTGGAGCGTAATTCACACCCAAGATTCTCATGAGTTTTCTGTATTTCATCATTGACGCAAGAGAGAGCATTTCCCCCAGTAATGATACGCGTTGTGGGTGGTTTGTCTTCTCCAGTCCCATGTTGTCGGACGATAAAGGGGTTCAGAGCACATACAGATATGGATAGGCCCGAACCTGAATGCCACCGATGAGTAACTGGGCTCTCCCCTCGGCAGACTTCGGGTAAAGTCGCCACACGCCTCGGATACCTTGTGCGCCTTCCATGGTTGCGTAACCCGCCATCACCTTGGCCGCGGCACAAAGGTGGTCACGTCTTCTACCAGTTCCGAGACCCCTGAGATATCATTACATCGAAGGAACACTGGTTGAACCAATGTAGACCCCTGGCTATTTTCAAATTCTTTCATCTTCCTTATGCAATAAAATGTTCTTTGATTTTTTTTTGGGTCAGTTGCATTTCAAAAATAATTTACTTTTATGCGCAGAACCGTTAACAGCTTGTGTACTTGCCAAACAAAAATCTTGCACGTTTGATATTCTGATGAAAAACTTGAAAATACTATAGAGGCGATCTCAGCCATATATCGGTTGTTTGATACTTAATGACTGATTTCTGATACAAAAGATATGTGTAATGGGTTACCTTTACACGAACTTCCCAGATCTATGAAAGATAAGTCAATGTTTTTGCATTCTATTCTATTGGTATAATGTACCACACAACAACATAAGCTCCAAGCCGTTGGATACACACTTACCACCTTAACGTGACTGTATACTCCTATGGCTATCATTCATCTAGTACTCAAGCCTATGGGTTTTCGGCTGGATCCAATGGTGAGTGGTTATTATTATTATTATTATTATTATTATTATTATTTGGAGTAACTGCTGTTCATGCAAAAGCTTCCTTAACTTAAACATGTGGTGAAGATTACATCGGACAAATAAAAATTATATGACACATGCAGCTCTTGTATCATATATTTAGCTTTGCTGTGCACATAAAAATTAGCTACACATATGGACGTAAACCAATTACTTCATTAACATCACATATTTAAGAACATTTTCCCTACACACCTCAATATTAACGATTTGCAAAACGGCAAAGCAGTGGCTTTACACAATAAATGACAGCTGGTAAGAAAATATCTCCAAATTCTCATAGAGAAAGCTGTACAAGAAACACTTGAAAAATATTAAGCTAATGTGAGCTAGAGGGTAAGGTCAGTTCAAAGCAAACTGTTGTATATGAACTAAGCGACGAATTGGGAAGACAATATTCAAGGAGAAACTTTGTAAATAGCAAACCACTGGCCAGAAGAAAATACAGACACGTAAGTTTAGTTAATATGGTAATGTACACAGTTGGGTCCGAGTACTACTAAAGTACTCGAGTACGAGTACTGAGTACTTTAAAAGTACTCGAATACAAAAATGAGTTCTTTTTGTAACCAAACTTGTTTAATGATGTTAATTAATTAATTATATTCTCAGAAAGTTAACAAATTTTTTATCAATGAAAACCTGCTCTGTTATGCTTAATCAAAATACTGAGGCGAAGTGCAAACTGTAGGGCATATAAACAGGCCATACACAGTTGGAATATATCAGAGCATTAACTTATTAAAGTAGACGGTTTGCATTGAAGAAACATCTGGTCTCGTAGGTTCTCAAAAATATATTTCTTGGCCAGGACAAGATATGCAATTTACTTAATGTTGTATTATACAAATTCAAAATAGTTTTGGGAATGTTCAGAAACTACAAAATAAAAAGTTATATAAAAGTTATATTATTAAAGGAAATCTCACTGACATTGTATAAAGCATATAACCATATATTAACCATGTATATGTAATCATATAATAATAACAATGATAACAATTATAATAACAATAATCATAACAACCATATGTTATTATTTATATCATATCAACTTATGAATAATATGTGATAGACTAATCATGTCATTTATCATGTATTAATAACAGTTACGCCAGTGGCATATTACAACAAGGAATGCAGCGATAGTAATGCGCAATAAAAATAGAATATTACAGGTTTTCAAAGTTAGTAAGAGTAATATTACTATTGATAGAAAAGGAATTTGAACTAGTAATGGTCATAGAACCCCAAATTATATACTAATAGCTATTACTTTTCTAACACAACCCTAGGCTTACTCATCTGAGTGTTTGTTTGATTAGGTTGATAGAGCACAATAAAGTGCCCAGTGTAGTGTAATTAGTTAATGCTGGGTGCTTTCATTGTCCAGTGGGCACTGGACAGAAGGCTTTGGCTTGACGTTAACCCCTCGTTCTCATTGTTGATTTATTAAGTAGGCTTGGTCATTAAACACTGGTTAAGTTCTTTGTGAGCGTACACAGTATGTTGGGCAAGTTATTGTCAGCTGATAGTAGAAAGTGATGCTGCAGCCTTTTTACTATAATGTTGTAGTAGCTACCGACTGCAATAGTTTCATGTATAAATCAATTCAAGTTTTATTAGCCCAGGCCCCGGAGCACTGCTGAGTTAATGTTATAGCAACCGTCTTCGTGGTTCTGGACTACAGGTTTACTCTTTAAATCTTTAAACCCCTAAGAGGGTTTTCAGATAAACTGAAACAACTTCGACATTTTAGAAGTCACGCTACAAGAATCAGGGAACCGTCTTATTACAGAAAACCCATCGTAATGATGAAATAACTTCTGTGATACTACATAATAACGACAGGTACGAGCATCTTATAAAGGGCTTCTTAAAATATAGAAACGAATAAACCTTTATAACAAGGCGTAATTTATTTTCAAATAACATACATAAAGCATAAGATTGTAATGTCTTCAGTTAGAAATGGAGGATGAAATGCATATCCTCAATAATCCTTTTAACTGTTTAGAATTCCACGCTATATGTTTGGAAATGACCTAAATGGATGGGTATTTATATTCTTTATTTTTGGTGATCACATACTTAAACCTTCGGACATATTTCTTAGTTATTGTATTGGGCAATATATCGAAGAAATGTCACATTTTTTTATAAAGATTTGCTAATCGCCTGAAAAATGTTAGAAGTAACTAATAAAAAGAAAGAAGATCTGGTACAATAATTTTATTAGTACAGAAAGCAAAATCTAAATGGTATTATGCTTGCATAAAGCGTGTGAGTGTCATCAGGAAGATCATCGTTTTTGCTGGAAGAAAACTATGCTAGCTCCTAAACTCCAAATATAGAGTCGCATATAGAACAGTAGCACATTGCAAAAGCTATACCTAATGGAACCTTCAGATTCTTCGATATATTTATGTTGCAATGATGGTGAAGTCATTCGATGTGAAGGATTAATTTATTCTGGATTAGTTCTCTAATGATGGTCAGATCTTTTCCAAGTGACTCTCATCTAATTAGATATAGAAAAGATATTAGTATGTTATACAAATAGTGAATAAAAACAAACAATGTCTCTTTGTGGACCATATTATATTCAGAGCTATCTCCCCTGGTGTACAAGGTCAAATCTGCGAAATTCTAGATAAATTGTGATCCCAACAACTATGGAACTACTGAAGGGTTTTTTTTTCTATTTCAAATTTGACCATCAGTTCTTTCTATCAGGAGTTCAAACACCAGTGACCTTGGCCTAGATATTCAGGGCCAAACCGCTGAAATTTAGAATGATTGTTCCAGATAGTGCATATGGATATCCCATATATACATCTGTTTCACTGCGCCGCAAAATCAAAGCCATTCTAGTTCAAGCTATGTTAACCACGTGTGATCAGAAACCTTGTATATTATGGACACAGAAATATTTTTTATAAACTGAATCACATTTACCTGTGAGGCAAAAAATTAATATATTATAATCAAAATATTTTATAAATTAATTAAAAAAAAATAATCACTAAAGGGTATAGAAATGCCACTTGAGGCAAATAAAAATTCAATTTTATCAACTCAATTCATGTATTGCCACAATAATATATATATTATATACAGGAAACATTTCATTTATAAATATAATTGTTCCCGTGACAAAGAGGACTAACCCATAGAGTACAGGTCCTCTCAGTAATAGACAATGTATAGAGCAGGTTTTATGGTGCAAACACTGGGCAATAAGAAAACTAATATTTCACTTTAATACAGAGAAAAAAAAACACTCAACATTTTATTATGGAAATGAAGTTTAATATAATTAATACTATTCTTAGGTTGAGGAATAATATTCTTCAGACGACTTTATAATGTTGATATTGAATAAGGATCAAAATCTTAAATGATATTGTTCCAAATTTCAACCCCTTTACATTGTAAAGTTGTAATGTAGGCTGCAGTTTTACATACTGGCACATTAAAATGCATTTTTCTTGTTCTGTAATGATGTACAATCTAAGTTTTTTTTTGCAAATATTCAGCTACAATTAAAGGTAAGAGTTCATAATTAACCTTAACATACATAAACCAAAATTTTAATTGCAGATATTTTCTCGGGTGAGAATCTATGGGAAATAAACAGATCATGTGTATGTGAGTTATAAAGGGATGAGGTGATCAATCGTTTAACTTCTCTACAGCCTAAACAGTGACCATAGAGGAGACACCTCTGAAGAACCCAGTTCTCAATAAAATAGGTCGAATATTGATAGATACAAGATTAATAAAGTGTAATAAGAGTAGCCTTTTGCAACATCTTTATTGTTTTCCCTGTGTCTCAAAATGGATCATGCCATATTGTTTTTTTTTTCAATTTCTCATGTAAGCTGTTGCGGGTTAGCTGAACATTTGTATTTGTTGAGTAAGATCTGAATGGCGGCATTCAGTTATAAGGTTAGCGAGTACGCCGCATAAGGCATAAGGCATAAGGTTAGCGAGTACGCCGCAGGACTAATTATGCTACTGCTGTGGTGCTTGTCATGCGGTTTAGTATATTTTGTTCCCAGCCTATATAATATTCAGTGTGCTCAAATATATAGATTGGACATGGTAAAAAAAACAGGCGAAGTTTTATTTTAGTCTTATGAATATAAATAAGCTTCCAGGGTAGAAGGATATTCAAGGACGTGCATTCGACTATTGGAGGAGAGACAGAGAGACAGAGCCTGTAGAGGCAAGAAATGCCGGAGTCCAGCGAGTTACCGCTACCAAGAGAGACGTGTCCAGTGAACTGCTGCCAGCCCGTGTCCACCGAGATGCTGTCAGCGAGGTGCTGTCCAGCGAGGTGCTGCAAGTGAGGTGCTGTTTAGCAAAGTGCCGTCCAGCGAGGTTCCGTCCAGCGAGGTTCCGTCCAGCCAGGTGTCGTCCAGCGAGGTGCTGTCCAGTCAGGTGCTGCAAGTGCGGTTCTGCAAAACGAGGTGCTGTCCAGCGTGAGGTTCCGTAAGGTTCCATGAGGTGCTGAGAACACATATCTAGGGAGGTGTTGCCAGCGGGTGCCCAGTGAGGTGCTGGCTCTGAGGTTTAAAAAGATGTAAATAGCTTGCTTCGGGTACCTGAATAACTACCTAAAAGTAGTCTGAAAGCGCCATCTGTCTGAAAAAAAGTGATACTGGTTTCTTTGGGCAAAACTATTTTCCCGTACATGCGATAAATATATTAACATATATCACGTATAACGTGTTCAACTAAGTATACAAAATTACGCGGAGTCAAATTTCTGAAGTTGTATGTATTTAATGATATTTCAGATAAACATGTCCTATTTTTCTTTTTTGCACATTACTTCCATAAGTTAATTTACAACAAAGACATTTAAATTGTAAGGGCCTTCGCACTCTACCATAGAGATTACTAAGCACACGCTCAGGTGTTACTTATGTATGTCAGATATCTATTAACGGTTGTTTATTTAACAAGTTTCATCTGTGCACTTTCTTGGACTCGTTTGATAGCTCCACTTATTATCAGGAACTACACTTGGCAAAAATCTGTTCTACATATACAACACGTAAT
Source organism: Sipunculus nudus (assembly GCA_026874595.1). Classification (NCBI taxonomy): domain Eukaryota; kingdom Metazoa; phylum Annelida; class Sipuncula; order Golfingiida; family Sipunculidae; genus Sipunculus; species Sipunculus nudus. Next base: position 36,386,999 of record CM049317.1, on the reverse strand, counting down.
GTTAATGTTTAACACAAAAACGCTGCAGTGGAATTTACTGTGACTTGCGTGAGGAGACTTTAGTCCCGATCACAGAGTTTTTGTAGTTGCTCAGTTCATAACAACTGGGGGGGGGGGGGGTTAAAATGGTAAAGTAGTGAGAGTGAGGGGGGGGGTCGCCTTTTTTTCTTTGTGTCAAGTATGTTTCACGACAAACACACCTACATTTTTTTTTATTTGAATTCTATGAAAGTTGGTTATTCAATCGTTTTACGAACTTCAGCATTCCAAAACATGTTGTCAGACCCTGTTTTATAAAGAACATAAAATACTACAAAATATATGCAATGAATTGAACTATGATTGTTTAGAATGATCTTTTGAGTCTCTGACCACTGATGTCCAGTCCATAATCCGGAAGCTGACGTTTTGACGTTTCCATCCATATCCGTCCTTATTCAGTATCAGTTTACCCAAGGAGTCCGTATGGTCATTTATAGTCTAAGGAAGATTTCTAAGGACTCTTAAATTAGAGGTTTCTAGACTTAACCCTAATGACCAACCAGACGAATGTCAAAAGGTTATCATCATACCTCAAATGACTAATAGTCTTATACCTTATATATATATATATATATATATATATATATATATATATATATATATATATATATATATTCTTCAATTTATTTTCACGATAGATGGCTCCTATATTTAATCATTTTATCTATGATATTGTCATTACTCCAATAAGAAAGGTATTGTTCCCATGCTGTTTATAAAGAATTCTCACTCAAAATTTGACACCCAGCATATGCCTCTCGTCTTGTTCAAAAACGTATCTCTTTGATTGCATGATTCATGGAACAGCATAAGTTGCCATTCGTTGGTCAATATTTTAGGGAAAGGGGCTTCCTGGAGAATTCTGGCATTAGTTGTTTTTATATCATAAAAGTGAAACACTTGAATAAAAAATCTCTGCAAAATCCGTAGGATTAAAATATGCGTCGTTCAGTTATTAGCTCCTTAAAAAACTATATATTTTATAGAACCGTGAATTTTCTACGGGTGAAACTAACATACTTGATTTATCTGCTTCAAAATACAACGAACAAAAATGAATTTATAAAATATACCATATTAATGCATCAAAGGTAAAATCAAAATGTAATATAAGAGCAAATGAGATAAGTCGCCACGATAAGACTGAAACATAAAAGCAGAGTTTACAGACACACACACACCCACGCGTATATGCGTTCAACTGAGGACCTTGCTTTCACACTATACTTTAGAGGACGAACAGTTTTGCTAGAGTTAGCAAGACGAGCCCGTGAGATCCTAAACACTAAGGGTACGCATGTTTCTTTGCACACTTTTTTTTTAAGAAAAGGCTGGTTAGACATGAGAACAATGTGTTTACTCAGCGCATAACTAGCGAGGACAACCTGCGATGACTTTCAGTTTATGTCATGTCTTCATGTCATAGTGAGGACCTACAAATCAGCATATCAAGCACGCTTGTGTTAAACATATTTACTTATAACAGGATTACAAAAGTAGCCAATCAGGCTAATGTACATGCTTATATATATATATATATATATATATATATATATATATATACCCTTTTGGCTTTTAGTTGGAACCCTTTCTTCTGAGAGTGTATATATATATATCATATATTTGTATATTAAGAGGAGCGCCGCCTTATAGATAGAATAACCTGTGTTTATTAACACAGGAGCTTTCGAAGTGCACAGGCTTCTTCGTCAGGTGGTAAGTGCATTGCCACGGGTAGCGAGATGTTTATATATAGTTTTTCTTTACGTACACTTCTACTAAAGCCTAACACGGCTTTACCATTATATTAGTGTATATACATATATATATATATATATATATATATATATATATATATATATATATATGTGTGTGTGCGTGTGTGTGTATTGTATACATATGAGTGTATGTTATGTGAGAGAGCGAAAAATTATCAAGACAAAGGACGGAAATTTTATTAACAGGCAGGGAGATGGAAAAGAGAAGGGAGAGGGCGATAATGATTACTTACACAAAGACACTTAAGAAGGGAAACAAAAGAAAGATCAGATTACTTCTAGAGAGATAAATAGACGGAGGAATCATCGAATTATATTATTTTTTAAACTTTAATTTTGCCTCATTTTCAATTTCAAACGCACACAGACACACACATATATATGTGTGACCTAGCACTAATCGGCAATTTTAAACTTACTTGCGGACAAAAGGTCTCATGGAAGAAGAGGGAGTCAGCTTATAGTTTCAATAATTTTATACACTGAATATGTACAGCAGTTATCAAATGTCGTATGGGGTGTTTTTGGAAATAGGACGTGGGGATTTGTAGGAACGAGGTCTCTCCGCAATGATTTTCAAAATTGTATCATGATGCATTCGACAACAAAATATATTTTTCTATTCTTGTTTATTCTTAATCCTCATATGAAAATAAATCAACAATGAAAGGGCTATATCTAATTTTGCTATTTCTTTTACACGCAGATTCTATCCCTGTCAACTGAATGTTGAACGATTTTGAGTAAAGTGTGAACCTGTTTCGTATATCCTTGGTGTGCAGTGCAGAGAAACGATTTACCACAATCATTGAATCGTTCATTTTGTTATAATGTATATAAATTTAAATGCCCTTTTTTTGTATGGAAGGTAGATTAAGAACTGTAGATTGCTGCACCCTACATTCTCTCTTTCGGTATTAGGTAGATTATAACAATAGACTTGGCGGGTACAAGACGCAGGGGTAACTTTACGAATTATTTACAGAGTATCAGCTATTAAATATATATATATATATATATATATATATATATATATATATAATACATGTATATATATATATAATAATAATAATATTAATAATAATAATAATTTAAACAAGATGTACTAATGCATGAAAATGAAATTAATATATATATACTTTAGAGTATTCATCATACATGGGTGTCATTAGTGTTGCTAACATATTCAGAAATGAAAATCATCTGTTAGGATGCGTTGACAAGTTTATAATAAAAAGATTATTAAATAATGAAAATTTATATCTCTACTAAAAAAAACTTTGATCCAGTACAACTATAGGATCACTCTTTTTTTTTGCGTTTTTAAAGTACAGTCAAGATGAACCTAAGGAGAGAACGCAGGGACAGTAAGACCCTTATCAAGGAATGGGCATCACCTCGGAGCCTGTAGTTTTGTCACTGTCACGAAATATTCCGTGCTTTAGGTTATTTCAACCTTTTAAAGATCAATGATATAAAGAACAAAATCGAAAAACACTAATAGAACGTGCAAATACTTCTCAAATAATAGTACAAAATTCAATAGAAATTCTACAGCGGATATCTTCTTTCCTCTGGCTATTATGAACCCCAAGTTTATAAATGATATTTGATATCCTCTGTTATGTTGATTAATACACAAAAAAGGAAAACTACAAAATTTTAGTATAAGTGCGCTTGCCTTCGTATACTAACGCCACGTTGATCCGGAAGAAGTCCCATTGTTCTCCAGCCTATGCGTTCCCATCTTGCGTACAAGCTCACAGAACAAAATTTAGAAATAAAAGTAGAGAGGATACATGAAGACGGTGGCCTTTTATCTGCTCGGACTGTTGTGAAGACACCGCGCAAAGAAAATTGAACTGTAAGACTGTTATAAGTATACTTAAATAGATAGCCTTTCCATCATCGAGAGATTTGGCGAGATGCGGCGTGGTTTTGCAGGAATGGTCACCAACATAAATGTAAGTGTGTATGTCCGGCACGATTTTTGTGACAGTCACACAGGTTGATGCATTGTTCTTCACCAACTCCAGAAGAGTAGAAATGGTGAAGGTAAATCAATAACATTCTCTGCCTTTTGAAGTTAAATTATCAGGATTGATATAATATCTATATCTTTATCGGGATACTGGAATAATGGTTTATAAAAACATTATCATAAATAATATTTTAATTTTTCACCAAGTTTTGACATTTGTTCCGAGGATAATGAAATGTCATAGTATCAGTCGAAGTCGCAGACTAAAAGAAAACATTACACGGAACATTAAACATAAACAGTCACGTTGAATGCCAAGGTCGGAAAGGGCCTTGTTACAACCCATAATGTAATAACCGGCCCATAATGTAATAACGGCCCATATTGTAATAAAAATGACCCATAATGTAATAATCATACACTGCCCATATTGTAATAAAACTGGCCCATACTGTAATAACGGCCCATATTGTAATAAAAAACGGCCCTTATTGTAATAACGGCCCATATTGTAATAAAAAACAACCCATATTGTAATAATCATACCCTGCCCATATTGTAATAAAACGGGAAGTAGGAAAAACGGCCCATATTGTAACAACATGTTTAAGCCCAAGAATGAATCCCAAATCTAACAGGCGATATGTCGTTTGAGAACACCTTCTAAAATTACAGCCATTTTGGTTCCTCATTTTGTATAAGAGATGCAGTCATAATTGAAATCAAGTGAAACAGTCAACATTTATGCTGTCTACGTAAATTTGACTTGAATTTAACCATTATCTTTTAAACTGCATTTTTTTTAACAATATTGGCCTTTTTGCCCATATAAAGCCCCGACCATGCTCCTTACAGTAAAGGTGAGGATAAGTTATTACTATGTTACTCATTTATTATTACGCTATTGGCAATTAATATAATATTGGCCGTTTTACAACAAAATAGGCAATTTCTTCTGCAATATTGACCATTGTTACAATATAGGACGTTATAACAATATGAGTCGTTATAACGACCCATAATCTATTAACCGTCAATTATTGTAAAAACGGCCAATATATATATATATATATATGTATATATAGACCGTTAGGGGTGGGGTTGGGGGTGGGGCTAGGGTGGTGGGTAGGGTGCAGAAGGCTGAAGGAGGCTTCCCTTGCGATCGCTGAGCGATTGCAAACATCTGGTTTTTCATGAATTGTACAAACAGTTGTAATAATTACTGGGAGGCACTCTGCATGGCTCAGATGGTGGCGTTCGGTAGTCTTTATAGGTCTTTATAGTTGTTCGTTGATCCTTTAGGTAGACAAAATACTGTCACCCTGTTCCATTAAAAAATGTTTTGTTATACTACTGAGTGAAACCTTCTCTGTAGGATGGTTTGAAGGAATAAAGTATATATATATATATATATATATATATAAATATATATATATATATATATATATATATATATATATATATATATTTGTTTGTAGAATTAATCGCTTTCTTAACTAATCTTAACCTGTTTGTACATCTGTATAAATCTATCTCGGGTTGGAATACGTGACAAGGCACACGCTTAGTGTCATTTATATAAAATCCTGGTGTCAGGTAACTACCTCACCTGCAGGTCCGGGGTGTGTAATCATCCCCATTACTAAATCATAACATGGAGGATCTCGCCAAATTTTGCATTCGTTTGTGATATAAATGTGATACACGGCTGTTGGGCGCAGCCTTCCTATTATGCAGAGCGCTCACCCTGGATGGGGGCCAACCATGAAAAATCTCATCGCTCCTCGGCATGGCCCCGGTCGCATCCAGTGCTCGCCGTCCCTTCGGAATTTCACTTAATCTAATACCAAGTATATATATTTATATATAAGTGTGTGTGTGTGTGTAATTTCCCAATTTTCGATATTTTTCATATATTTTTATAAATTAGCAATTAGATTTTAATTTTTTAACTGCAGTTTATAACTTGCAAATTCATTAGTTGAGGATAAGGATATTTATGAACAGCTGCAGAACTACTGCAGAGTACCAGGCCCTTGTCAGGGTCGACCGTGAACACTCTCACGGCTCCTGTGGTGATACCGGTACTTGAACCCGCGATATGTGCACTGAGGAGTCTTGTGTCCTGTCGAGCCCATGGACCCCGGTAATAGGCAAAGTTTACCAAGATAATATTTTGCAAATTATTAACGTAAATTCGTATATGCGCCTTTACCTTAAAGGTGCCCATTCATTTACCTTTTGAAAAAGAATTTATGTGATTTCTAGCTTCCTCTGTGTATATATTAATGATCTAAGGGTAATTTTGGATGTGAAAAGTTCTTATAACACCTTCGTGAAGGTTGTATAAACTTGTTTATCAACAACATGTTTGTAAACACAGCAATGTTGACAAACGGGAAAAACATTTACCCTAAGGTTGTAGGATGCATATATGCGGAGGTAGAAAGGTCACTTGTTGCAAAACGCCCTTTGCAAAGCTCTGGGTTATCTGACTTGCTGCCAGATGTCCTTGTTGAATTTGTTTTTATTATTTTTGCGGGCCCCCACATATAATAAACACATTTATATAAACAAAACAAGCAGCCTGTTTGCATTGATATCCACATTTTCTTGCCTATTTTTATAAAAGCTCCAAGGGATTTCCTTCGGTTAATAAAGGTGAGATAGGTGGTTGGGCCCCTTAAACATGTTGGAAACGATTGAAATTTTATATTCTATTTTGAAGAAAATAAATATTAAATATTTATCCTCTACAGTTTCAATTCATAACGCATAGACATAAGAAAAGTTTTTCAGGAACAGGAAATTCTCATTCTTTTTTGTGAAAATTGCCTCCAAATGTCCTCTTTACATTGCATATTAAAAAAATGTCCAAATATGAACCCTCCCCATGAACCTGTTACTAACCTATATGAAACCATGGTTCATAATTGAATAAAAAAAGTCATATTTTCATACACTAAAATATAACGTATAATAATAACGTATAATAATAATAATTATATATATATTTATATATATATATATATATCCATGTATACATAATAGTTTTCATTGTACCCATATATGCATATCAGCGCCCCCCCCCCCCCTTCGAATTTCTCGATCTGCCCCTAATCATATTGCCCCCTCCCCTCCCTTAATCCTGGCTACGCCCCTGAATCTCCCAGCTCTGAGGCCTATGCTCTCCATCTAGAACACAGAAACCGGCATTTTCAAATTGTTGATTTGTTGTTTGGGCGTAATGTTATTTTAAAAAAATTAAATTGTATAAGAGTCACTCTTGAATCGCACGATTGACGCATCCAGGTTTTAACTTCAAATATGTGTGTTGAAAGCTCTTAATCTATGCGACGTGCTATACATATTGATCTAAGACATCTTAACCAATGCTTATATGGGCACTAAAACATTGCAGCAGTACCTATATTTGTAATTTCTAAATCTCGGGAGGTTTTGAGAGAGCATATACTATATTCTCTATGATACATTAAGCAAAACGTACTGAAATTTAAAGTTTCAATATATTAAACTGTATCGATAATGAGAGTTTTGTATATTTTATCTGTTAATATTTTATATATATTTTATATATATATTTCTAGGATTCATTTAAGCGCTTGGTCCATTAAAGCTAATATATATATATATATATATATATATATATATATATATATATATATATATATATATTCTTGTTTAAATACTTTATCATCCTATTTAAACACTGAACTAAAGGATTAACATGAACATGGCCAGATTTCGCTCATATTAGCTTGGTCACCGTTTTAAGCAGATAGTTATTATATTATCCAGTGGTTTTTCAAAACTGTATGTTCACTTACACATTCGTGTCACGATAAGTCGATATTTGAATTGTATAATTTAATTTGCATGATATTTGAATTATAAAGTTATTGGCCGTTTTACCCACCTGCGATTTTATTACAATATGGGCCGTTTTACCCACTTGCGATTTTATTACAATATGGGCAGGGTATGGTTATTACAATATGGGCCGTTTTTTATTACATTATGGGCCATTGTTACATTATGGGTCGTTTTTATTACATTATGGGCCGTTATTACAATATGGGCCGGTTATTACATTATGGGTCGTAACAGGCCTAATGGAAGCTACAAGCATGTAGCTGTTATCAGAATGACGTGCATCATTATACTTGGACTGATAAACCTATAACTGTAAGGAAATTGCATGTGAAGAGAACTCGATTCCAATCTTAGGAGAACACACTAGATTTCAGTTATATACTACACTGAATATGTGAGTTTTATATTCTAGCGCGAGTTAGACTGGGTTTGAAACGCGCTGAAACCCCATGCTCCTAAGGTGTGAAAATAGATCATCGATGTGAAGACACCGCTATAGGTATAGACCGGTCCCGTAATACCATCTGCTGCAACTATAAATGCGCGCTGTAGATGGTGTCAATCGAGTTTAAATCTTGGTAAAGCCTGCGAGTAAATGCATGGAAAAATATTAAACCGAGAGTTTTTAGGAAAGGCCTGAGTGAATAGCTTATAATGGACAACTTGGTAAATTGGCCTTATGCAGGATGAAAACAAGAACAAGCAGTTTCTAAATTATACCCACCAGTTTAACAAAATATATAATACATTATACCATTATCAAGTTCAGAATTTATATAATCAGCCTTCAACCAATTAAGTATATGCCAAAATACCAGTCCCGATTTGAAAATCTAATTACACCTTTCAAGCAATATTTTATTTCCCAGTTACTCTTCTGTATAGCATGAAATTTGACCTTGATTCACATTTATTTTTCTACCAAGTGTTGCATGGGTTACTTATGCATGGTTAAATTTTGTTTGAAGACATTTATCGTTTCTGAAAGAAGTATACTTTCTGAACTTTCGTTAAACCAGAATATCATGAGATGGTCACTGTCATTTGATAACAGTTCCCGTTTTTTCTGGTGCCCAAGGGAAGATGTTGCCCTTGCCAAGTGACGGACCAGGTTGCCTTAAGTTCAACGTAGGAAGTAGGTATTGTGTGGTTTTGATGGCGCACTCAGCGTATCAGCACTCACTTCAAGTACATGTATATTTATATACTCATTTAAATATATATGAGTCCCGAGAAATATATTGTTCCGCAAATTGTTATTTCTGCTTAACTTAATTCATTAGATTAATAACACAACTGTATATTATTAATATTATTTTGCACTATTCCGGTGCCATGAGTCTGCTTTGCAGATTAATCCCATATTTTTATTGAATTGAGCAGTTCTTATCATATTGTGGATCTTTATAGTCTGTAGATCTTCGTGGCAACAATAAAACATGGATAATAAGGCATATGTTTATATTTGCTATTTAAATTCCATTTTTTGCAAGAGTTGGTGTTGCCCATGCAGCATTTACTGGGAAATCCCAATGGAATTTACCGGCCTGGCATTTACTGGCCAATCATGGTTGTTCAATTAAAAAATACCATGTTTTAGACATTGGTTTTCCTGCTATGGATATGCCACTTTATACGGCTTCACTACTGGACCTTCACATGACTTGCAGGTGTATGGGTCGTTTAATTTTTCCACTACCCCATGTGCTTAACATAAATATAACATAGAAACATCGCTACAGGTGATCTGGTATGAAGAATCACCAGGTTTTGTCCTTCTACATGCTTTGTTCAAAAAGCTTTTGTTATTATAAAACGCTATACACAACAGTACCTTTTTAAATGTTCTCAAAACTTAAAAACCTGTCTCGAGCAAATTTGAAGAGAATTACTTATGGTAAATGTTTGATCACTCTAAATCACGTAAGTCAGGTTCAAGCATCATGTAAAAACAATACTGTTAATTTTATATTTATATTCTATAGTTAAGAAGATCATTTTATCAAAACAACTGTAATAATCATGCTTGTGTTCTTCCGTTTAAAAAGTCAATCATGTGCATTAATTATTTATTAGTTTGGTTTTGTCAAGACTTCTCGAAAAATAATAAAATTTATTTATCCTACAGTTAGGTCGCAGAGGAACCGGGGGTTGTCCGAACATATGATATTGATCGTGTTACTCGGGTATTGTGCACGCATGTGTCCCTCTGACGCCATGCAGTGGTGGTGACCGACTGATTGAAAAACAACAATGTCAAATCACCCGGATAATTGGACTGTTTCCCAACAAGATAACTAGCAGCCGCATATCATATCATCGAACTGGCTCAGTTAAGGTATTCTGGACATATTGTCTTTTGTGACTCGTATACTTCCGTGTTTTTGCAGTTAGCCACCTTGTGTACATATAACATCAATCGTTCGTTGATCATGACGTAATAAGTTTCGTATAAACTGTGGAAACATTGATTTTAAGAGACACGTTAATGAATAACCCTCTAAATAGTTTTGCTAATCATTAATCTGTTGGACCTCGTAGTTAGCAAAAATATTGTCTACCGCTGTTGTAACATTATGTGGGTCGTCAACCAAACAAGCAAAAGTTAAAATATGAGTGAATTATTAATTAATAATATGAATTAAGTTTTAAAATAGTTAGCAAGTATTAGTGACTTGGTTATCTAGTTATCAAAACTTGTGGGAAAGCATAACATATGTCTCAATTGTACTAAGATATTATAATGCAGTTATAAATATAAGCAGGTTCCTGTAATGGATGTCGCAGTTTCTCTGACGTTTCGCTATTATTAATTAGATCATGTACTGACTGAAGATGATGGTAAACATGCTTAGGATATATTATTACTGAATAATCTGGATCAGAGTTATATTTATATTATGATTTTGTTATATTTCATGGTCTATCGATCCTCACGTCGCCTTTCAAGGAGACGTTTCTTTTTTAAAAAGGCCAAACGCTTACAAAACAGATTCCCAGTCACATTACTCATGGTATCAATAGAGACGAAAGGAGAAATAAAGAGGCTCGCGGTTTTGCGAGTTTAACAACCTGTAAGTATTTAATATAACTAGTTAAGTTTCGTAAAAAATCTATTTTGTCATCTATATTACTATATTATGTTAGAACACGGGCATTGGGATACACGGGAATTCCTGCCAGCGTTTGGTAGAGACTATCGTTAGAAGGCGTGTTGTTCGCCCGGCATACCTCTCCCCCTCCTCTGTCTGTCTGTCTCTCTCTCTCTCTCGCTATATATGTATATATATATATATATATGTATATATATATATGTATATAAATATATTTATATATATATGTATATATATATATTTATATATATATATATATATATATATATATATATATATATATATATATATATGCGTGTGTGTATCAATGGTACCTCTGTAAGCAGCGCCGTAGAACAAACCCTGAAAAGTAACCAAAACAGTCTTATATCACAATCACCACACAGACTACATCAAATCAATTCTTGCTCGCATGATTGGGGCACTCATAAATGTAGATAAACTGTAAAAATACGACCTTTCATATTTTACTTAACATTTTATCTCATTCGTGTGTATAACACTGCCCCGGTGATAAAATTGTAGGATGTTAAAAGGGGCGCACATGTAGGCTCCTTTTCAAGCAAATTCATTGTAAGAACACACGATATGTTCTTCGAGAAACACCCGTACTTCTTTATGCAAATTGACTCAAATTGGCTTGATTTACTCTTCCTCATTTGTCTAAATTTTAGACGATTGGACTCAGGTAAGAACTTTAACGCATTCAGGACGCCATTTTTAAACGTCCGTCATTTGACGGGAGTATTATAGTATACCAACCGTCCGACCGTCTGTCTAGCCGTCGATCTGTCCGTAAACTTTTAGTGTCGCCGCGATAACTTACCGGGTTTTGATGGATTTTTCACAAAACTCACCATAACTACTTATCAACAGATTATCTAGCCCGAGTTCGATTATTGGTAACTTCCGCGCATATTTAATAAGGTCAAGGGTCACTAGGCTACTTTGAGGTGTCGCTGCGATAACTTTCAAAGAATAGGAAGGATTTTGATAAAACTCATCAGAAATGTTACTCAATAAGTTTGATTTCAAGCAAATCCATGCATAATTAATGAGGTCAGAGGTCATCGCACTTTAAAGGCACCTTGGTGACTTACCAAAAATCCTATGCCATGGATTTCATTAAAGTCATTATACATATTTACCAATATAGTTTCTCACCTGAATTTCCTTCTCATCAAAATCCTTGCATATTTAATGCGGTCAGTATATACACGACAGGCGTATTATACATGTTTGCGTTGCTCATGTTGACTATGTCATAGTCCTGACTAACTTCTATCGATAAAGCAGCAAAAGCATTCTCTGCTTTTCCTATTAAAACAGGCTGTAAAAAGAAAATCTGAAGATCCTTTGAGCAATAATTAAAGGTGGAAAAATCTAAAAAAGTGAAGTATTTGCCAACGTACTCTCATAGAAGACTGGTACTTTCCAATTGACATTGGGCTACGCCCATCCCCCCCCCCCCCCCCACCCCCACGGCTGACTACGAACGGCCCCATTTTCACCTTTCAAAAACTGAAGGGGAATCTGTTTTTTTTTTCTTCTATCTGACAATTCACCTCGTGAGGCTTTTTCTCTTTTATAACTGTTCGTCTAATTTATCTTTCTAATTTAATTGCAGCTCAATTTGTGATTCGTTTCGTAATTATCGGCCCAATTAAAATTATCTAGACAACCAAAAGTGCAACAAAAATTCCTAAGCGGGGTCGAAAGAACAGTCTGGGGCCCCTGGCAGTTACGTCTAGGGGAACACGCATACAGACCACTATGACCAGAAAATTGTGCTTTACGTATAAAAGAATATTAAAGAAAAGTGCCTTGACTCCCTAAAGTGAGGGGAGTTACTAAAAGAATACCGATTAGACTTCCAAGGTAGATGACAAACTTATATGAGAGGGATGAAAACTGCACAAACCTCTGTGTAAACATCATATCTAAAACTTGGCCTTAACATTGACTCGTACTCCGGGTAAACATTCCTATATTGACGTCTACAGTTCCGAGCACAAATACCTTTTTATAAGAAATTATGGCCTTATCAGATTATATGAAAATATATAGGTCTATAGGTAAAGTTTATACTTTAGTACATATAAAGAAACTTTGAACAGACAGAAACAGAACGCCGGTCCGACTGGCCAATATCCAGAGCCTACATCCCAAATAAATATGTGATGTTTTACAGGCTAAGGTGATATAATTGTAATATTACTTATTTAACCTATTTTGTTTCAGATAAAAGTGAGCCAAACTGAACTTAAAACAGCTATATTCTACATAATCATGTCATAACACAAGACAGGAAATTATCTTACAAAGTTGTATGCATTTGTAGAATTTGTGAATCAACTACCTGTAGGCATGATATACAGAAAAACGACTTTTAAGATAGGAAAATGGTTTATGATGCCTGAATTTTCAATCATTACCTCAAACATGACCGGCATTCGTGAATACACATGAGAGATTATTCTTGAATAAAAGGCTCATTAATAGGAGCAAAGCGTAAAAAAAATAGATCAGAATGATAATTGAATCAATCCACACATATCACATTTGTTAAAATGGCAGTCACATCAAAGTAAACCGAGCAAAAATCATCCTAGGCATGGCATAAGACTTGCCGATAATTCCGTTATTTATGTGTCTAAGGGCTCTTTAAAGATACTTTGCATGCAATACATGTGATCTATTAATTATTCCCGTACTGTTAAGAAATAAATCTAAAAGGTAACCAGCAGGCGTGGTTGGGCTGAGCAGCAGTTTCCACGTGTGAATTATTTCAGGGAAAGTTTCCTTTCATATATATTGAGTGCATTGATAATATCTTGCCCAAGTTATACTTCGTGCATGATGACAAAATAAACTTGATGGAGCGGCTAAAAACAGGGGCTATCAGGAAGCCGTCAGGATCATTTCCGTTACTGTCAACAACATCAACCTTGCACATGACTGAGTCTCGTATAACATCTTTCACGTTTGTGCCGCTTGTGTACATTGAAGAGTTTGTAGCTGGTTGCCTAATCTAACTTCCTTCTTCATCAAACAATTGCCCTGGCTATTTCTGGCAGCATTAAATAGCCAGGTAACCGCCTAGATTGCACAGCTGAAGACTCAAGATGAATCCAATGGAAGGCTCAAATTAGTAACTTTAATCGAATGATCCCATGTCTAAATTATTACCACAATCAGTGATGATTTCAAACAGGTTTCGTTTCTTCTTATGCTAATAAGAGATTGTAAAATCTCAAATACGGCATTCGAACAAGAATTGCCTTCTCGTGGAAAAACGAAATTTGTTACAAGTGTGAAGATTTTTTAGAAGGATATTATTGTGCTTTCATTTAACTGTATTGACTACTTGTGCCAATGGCACATACATAAAATTATCACATTTCTGAGGTGGTCATCTAAGTGAGGTTTGACTAACGAGTGTCTTACAACACCCCGTCCGAGAGTACGTTGTATACATCAGTGTTCTTTATCTTGCATGTTTTCCAACCAACTCTACACAATAAGACGGGAAATAAATAAATTAACAAGTACTCTTTTGGAATTATATGTAAAATAATATATATTAATAATAAAATTAGGGTAATCAAATTGGAAAAACAATAATTCATTTCCAGTAATATTACAATATTAACAATGAATGCTTGTCCGATATTTACATTCGATAAATCATATATATACACATGGAGTAATAAACATATTCAACCTACATGACCACAACGGGAACTGCCATCAATAGATATCCACTGACATTTACTCGGTCTTCCGCTAAAGTGATATAATGATCCCATATTCCTCAGGGAGTATACGCTGGCTGAGTTCAGTATTAATTCATCTTTCTTCTGTAAGGATCATAGCTTTATACACCACAGCCGCATATATCCAAAGTAACAGGTTACCTAAGAAGTAGCTATACCTAATAAGTGTTTATGGAAAATCATATTCGCCGAGAGGTGTTACAGTAATTAGATACACGGTAAAGATTCTCTCAATACTTATTACATTTTCTTATTTTGATAGTCCCTGCTTTAATCCAGGATTACTAAGTCACTTTCCTCATAAAATAAACAGTTTCTAAAAAGGCCAATGGTGATTAAATATGAACAGATCATAAATGTTGATAGACCAGTGAGTTAATCAAGGCCTGGTGTCAAGGACTGACGCATCACGTGTCACGATATGAAACCGTGACGCAAACATTCCAGGCCGGGTCATATCATGTAAACAAATAACCGGTCTGAAACCAGAGGGGAAAACAATATATATAAATAAACTTAACCGAGGCCAGATGATTAATTCTGCATGATGACACATAGACTTTAGTTCTCGCACTCTTTTGTGTCTAATAATATTATTTTATATCCCACCTCTTGCCTTTGATCCTCACAGATCACAGTATGAATCAAACGTACTTCTGCATAAAAGAATATTTCTATAAACATATACATTACATTTTTACACCACACCCATAACTTCATCGCCAATGGATTACAAAATAATTGAAAAAATATTTAGCTTATCGTTTAAACAACTTCAAAACTGGTAGACGGAAGCCATACAGCCTCTGTAAAGGAAAGAGGAGAAAATATCCGGCTTATTAAGGATATAGTGCATTTTATAACTTTTAAAAAACGCCTACTGGGCTTTTATTACAAATCGAATACGAACTATAACCGACACTTTAGAAAGGTGATACATAAAAAAAGCACTTTAAACATTTAATATCGGTAAAACATCTTACGAGGATGTATCATTATACATCTTAAATATTGGGTACAGTCTACATATTTAAAATCAGAACGTGAAATTAAGCTAGGCTGTCTATTCTCTGTTTATTGAAGAACTAAAGAAAAATACACAGGGTATTACCATAAGATATACTGAGTTTTCGAAAACCATTTACTATAAAAAAAACACTCTTCACAAATGTTTGACCCATGTTCTGCACGAAAGCTGGTAAAACAGTTGGGAAACAAAAGACCTCGAAATAATTGTTATACGCTTTGGGCGGCACTCTCTGTGAGAGAGAGATAGACTGTCCCAGATCGTTTGCTGTTGAACAAAGACTTCTAATATCAAACTGGTCTTAGAACATTGTCAGCTACGCAATCAACTACTGCTTGTGATACAAGGTGGGGACATCACCAACCTAACATTGTATCGTCAGTATGGTCTTAAATTACACACAACTACTGGTATATATATCAGAGTATCACCCTTCGGATGCAAAATGTCGATGTCTGTGAAATTTTTTTAATATGATCAAGCTGATAAATGGCACTGAAAATCAAACCGACGTGACTTAGTTTTTCAAACCAAAAACATATAGAAATACTTACCCCAAAGCATTTGGGCAGTTAACGTTATATAAATAGATCAAACACGATTATTTAAATTTTTACCTTTCATTTACTTTTTAAAAAGTTTTACACACAAAAATATATGGGCCTGTAATTTTCTTGCGATTTCTGAACCGATTAATAATCGATCATCGGTCGGTTCGCTCAAACCTATGATCGATTATTAAAAAGGAAGCGACTCCCACCACAAGCTCTTGTAGATTCTAACCTGGTTGTATAAGATGTCATTGATTATTGTTTCTCAGAAAATAAACAGATAATTCTCTTCGCAAAAAAATGCAGCAACCTTTATTCTATGGGCCAAGTGATTGCATAAAGGTTTCAAAAGTTGCGTAATTAATTACTGTTACACGACAGGATATTTCGATCTAGAGAGGGACACCCGACAGGGAGACCCATTGGCTTCATATTTATTTTAAC
Source organism: Sipunculus nudus (assembly GCA_026874595.1). Classification (NCBI taxonomy): domain Eukaryota; kingdom Metazoa; phylum Annelida; class Sipuncula; order Golfingiida; family Sipunculidae; genus Sipunculus; species Sipunculus nudus. Next base: position 36,370,393 of record CM049317.1, on the reverse strand, counting down.
TTGTAATTGAAGTTTTGGCAATAATGATTAAAGAATCCAATGCTCTTAAATGCATTTGACACAAATGTGCAACCCGCCTAGTCTATGTCAAATGGAATTTTATAAAATAATGAAATAAGTTAGGGAAAACATAATTTATACGTTGCATTAACAGGTCAGTTAATATAAAATTGGAATATCAGATCATAAAGTGTAGCTGAATAGACGGAGTAAAGTTGGTAAAGTTGTCAGTTGTTGTTATCATCCTATTTGTGTACATCCGTGCCGACGACGCTGGTGGATTATTCAATACTATATTGTTCATTTTGTAAATAAATGGACTTACTGTATCATGATTTATTATAATTAGATGACAGAAAGGTCTAAAGATTTCAGGCAATGTGTTATTTTCAATAGGTAAATTCTAGAAAATCCTGTAGGTGCTAGTCTTGACAAAAACGACCTGATTATTCTAGAGACTTCTAGAAGTTACGGTTACCCAGGTATAAATAGGGCGGTGTCAAGGCCGGGTTAGAAAGAGAGAAGTGAATGAATTTGGAAGCTATCGTCAACTGGCGACGGGTCGTTATATAGTTAAACACCGAGTGGGGTGTGTTATAAATTCCGCGAGGACAGTATTAGTCCTGGAGAGGGTTTAGATAGTTGCAGCCGATCAGGGCGTTAGAAGATATACGTGATTTGTGTTTGTTGAAGACTTTGTTATTGTGAGATTGGAGCCAGCAACGACGACGGTGGCCAATTGTTGGATGTTACCGGAATAAAACGTGTTCTTCAATTCAGACAACGGGTGGTATTGTGGACTTTCAGTGTGAAAGTAGTTTGGAATGTATGTCCGCTGTGTGTGTGGTGTGACAGCATTTATATTGGTAACTTTTAAACAATGCGTATGTGCCGATGACACGACATTTTTGCGGTATGTAAAATTTAAGAAAGATTTAAGGAATGTTCCTCAATAGAAATTAATTACAATAAATATAAAATGGCATGGCTAGGGAGATCATAGTCAAGTATCATAGCCGGTTTAAATGGGTTAATCCACTTACAGATGCAATAAAACATATATATATCGTGCATATAAACAGGATCTCGGCAACTTGCTAAATTTTGAAAATGTTCATAGTAAGATCCGAGTATTATTCAATATATGAAAACCAAATGCCTTGAAAATAATTGGCAGAAATGTAGTTGCAAAAACGTTCGGTGTGTCTAAGTTACTATATATATTGTACATGATGGATCCACCTCTCGGTTTTATAAGGAATATAAAAAAAATGTATCGTGGATTTTATATGGCAAACCAAAACTTAAATATGTGGTACCTATTTGTAAGCAGGAAAACGGTGGCGTTAATTTATCAGATAATGAAAGTGATTCAGAAAGTCAGAGGGTAACTTGTTTAACCAGAAGGAAAAGGTTGAAAAAATACAAAATGTACAGCCATAGCTGATCACTATTCCTACAGAATAGACGGCATGAAAAACATGAGTTCGAATTTTGATGGCAGCAATATACAAAGAAAAATTCCTAAATTTTATGATAAAATGTTTCAAACTATGGATAAAGTTAACCTCAATTGGGCCCGCTAATATAGAGGCTACTTTCCTTCAACAGATGTGGAATAAGTACACGCAAGTTGAAGGAAATTAGTTTATTTTAAGAGCCTGGATAATTAAGGAATAAAATATGTTCACAATGTTTACCATGCCAACGGACAGGAAACATATTTAATTGTTTTTGTAGATTCGTCAAGTATTGCCTACAAAATATATTTTATACATTGGTTGTCAGTTTAACATGCAATACCTCCAAAATTGAAATCATTGCTACCGAGCAGCAATACTTCTTTAAAGTTTGATTTATATTTACCTGAGAGCATTTTAATCATGGCGATGAAAGATACAATTATTGACTTGTCCAAAGCAGGTTTTAAACTCATTTATAGATATATAATACATAGAAAACTGCTGAGCAAGCGAATAAAGAAAAAAATGAGACTTAAATTGTTTATCCGGAGTTTGATTTGAGAGATGCTGCTCTGCATGTACACAAAGTAACTTCCGATATGTATATACGTCAGTTCCATTTTAGAACACTGCCCGATGTTAGCCGTATCTGAGCTTTTCAAATGGAGGGTCAATGATCATGATAGATGTTCTTTTTGTGCAACTGATTATAGGCCATATTAATTCAATTTATGCCCCTTCTGACTGTCTGTTCTGTATAACCTTGTTTTCGGCCCGAAGGTCATAAAATATAGGTCATCATGACCTTATTTCAGAATTCTCGCAAGATTTGCTTAGAAACTCCCAGGATATTGTGTTAGAAGATACAAGGCCTCACAGATACGATTTCTCCCCATCTGACATTCAGGGTGCTCATATTTTCCTATAGGTCACAGAATACAGGTCACAGTGACCAAGTTTCAGGTTTCCAAGTACGTTTGCCTAGGATGTCCCAAAAGGGAGGTCAGGGGTTTCTAGGCCTGATGAATACAATGTGTGCCGCGTCTTACTGTCTGGATGTTCACAATCATGATTCCGGTCCTAGGTCGCAAAATATAGGTCACCATGACCTAATTTTGGGTTTCCAAGGAGATTTGCCCAGGACCTCCCTGGATGTACAGTCAGAAGTTTCTAGGCCTAACGGATATGATTTGTGCCCTGTTAACGGACGGATGGCCGGCCGGACGGACACCGGACAATATGTGATCGCTATAGCCCAGATTACTAACAGTCAGCTGAGCAAAAAAACCTGGTCCATGATTAGTAATATACATGTCAAGGTCAACTGAACATCTTAGGCATATGGCCTAGCTGATTGGTCAAGACTTCAAACAGCACATGAAATAAGTGGAAATACAACTGTTTGATTCATCTGAAATTACCTGAAAAAAGCCTTAAAGGACCGAAATATAGTCAAAATCGAGAAAAGAAACTTATCCCAAGGTTTGATTTGTTTTTTGTTTTTTTTTTTTTTAAACAGACAGATTTGTCTCATTTGGCGCCAGTTCTAGCCCTCAGGATAGTAGGTGGACCTGGTACCTCGAGATCTTCGAATGTGCATGACCGACACACAAAAGGTTAACAGCTTCCCACGAATCACGTATTGCATATTTCAACGGATCGGCCAGTCGATCAGACAAAAATCTCATTTCAAGAGACAATGCAGCTGCATACATTATTTAATATACTTGACCAATGAAAGGACACCACCCTTATAGGGGGAGCACATGGCGACCTGTCGTGGAAATTTCTGTTTAGGTTGAAGTAACAGTGCTTCTAATGATAGTAATAATAATAATACATTACGTATCCCCTCAGTGAGGAGGAATACCTTTCAGTGGCTTGCCATAAGAATAATTTCATAAATCAGTACAACAAAGGTGCCGGAGCAGACAATACCAATTGGGCTCAGTTCATGGTCCTCGTGTTATCTGACATCAATCATCAATTGTATCAACAATCATCATGTCTAATTGATCTTTATATTGTCTTACTTGAAACTGCACATAAATCAGCTAGGCAACTAAAACGCTTCTCAGCATATTTCCGTTAAGTAGGCTCAGGAAACATATGTGGTAAAACTGAAGCAAAAGCATTAACATTGTTATCATCTTCCAACAAACTGCATACGCCTATGGGCATTGCTCAAATTACGCGGATGCATATGGATTTTCTTCCGGGCCAGCCTGTGAGTACTATCATTATCATTATAATAAGTATCCATATATTATCTAGATCAACCGTCACGGGAGGCGTTTCTCATGTTAGACCAATATATTAATTTGATAACTTTGTATACGAAAATTCTGTAATTTTGGCTGCAGTCTGGCACAATGAAAGGAATCCAAACTAGCACTGAGTTAGAAAGGTATTATAATATTGCATTAGACATTAAAAAGCACTCAATCTCTATTCTTCTTTGAACTTTTAAGAAACAATATTTCTTTCCGGTAAAGTACATACCTGGATAGATATAAGGCTGGGATATTTGTTTGCGAATCGCGCTGAAAACTGACGGAAATCTGACAGATAGCCCAAAAGACTGACCCGCATTTTAGTATTATATTTGCTCAAACTCCAGCGACATTTATTTTTAATTTAATGACAGAAAATAACCAACTGTTATTCTTTCTTGTGCCAATGAGTATCCTTCTTCAATTTTTTGTTGCCCTAAATCCCTAACTATTTTCACAACAATGAAACTAAAGGGGCCAGATTAGGCGTGAGTTCACGACTTAATGAACATTTGTATGTGTAACCACAACTTGAATCGTGATACAAGCCAACAGAAAAACAGAAAATGTATAACAGTGATATTTTTTATCATGTTACATTCATATAGTGTTAAATTGCCGAAAATCTTAGCGTTAGACTACGTTTACTAAATATACATAAATTATATAAGTGCACTTGCTACAGATTCATTTCATGTATTGCGTTTTGGTTGGCTGCAATCTAGTAATTCTACCACCCTCATTTGCATATGAGATCACGTGAGATGCACAAAGCTACCCAAAAGTCAATGCGCAGCTTGCTTCTCAAAGGACTGGACGTATTTTTTATTTCAACGAATATAAAGTTAGTTTCCTCATAGATTTTACATTGCAGCAGTGTCAAATCACTCATCAAACACAGTCGTCGATAAGCAACTTATCTAAACAGCGTAAGGAGTTTGGGCTAACGCGTTAAAAACGCCTTTTAGCCTTTTAATTTTGGGCCTACGACCACAGCACTGACACAGCCATGGCGGACAGACCACCATGTATTCAGCCAAGAGCTGATCTGGTCAGCGCTATCGTTGATAGCATGGACAATGATATGTACGGTGAATCGCCAAGCGGTAACACTTGTACGAAAAAGCAAAACACTATGAAAGAAGCGCGGCAACCGCGATCAGAGGGTAAAGGTGGCACCAGCAAGGGCAAAGTTGACGCCACTTGCGCTAGGCCAAACAAGCGTCAACCGGCGGGCTGCAGCTCTCCTGACGGATAAAGTTAACACACTCATGTCCACATGCGTGTCGGAACAAAAACTGACAGACCTAAAGGATAAATACACGCAGCCTGAGAACTGTCAATTCCTGCAAGTGCCGAAATGCCAGCGAGAGATCAGGACACACGCCAGTGACGCGTTGCGGTCCAAGGACCTAAAATTTCAAAGGGCTCAATCACCCTTGGTGAAATCAATAACCGTTTTGACAGGACTGATAAACCAGGTGATGGGAGCTCTTAGAGGTTTTAATGATATGCCATCAGGCCGGGACTTACTGCAGACGCTGTCAGATAGTTTATCTCTGCTAGCGGCTTCTAACGCCGAAATCAACACCAGGCGCAAGGAAATCTTGAAATCTGGAAATGCTGACAGTGTCAAGCCTTTATGCTCAGCAAACAGACGGTCACACAGTACCTTTTTGGTGATGATCTACCGGCGGTGGTGAAAGAGTTGACCGATACTCAGAAAGTGACCAACCAAATCAAAAGTTAGCCGTCATATTCCGGTAAGGGAAAAAGATTCAGGCCATATAACTAGGGTAACAGTCATAAGAAGCCTTTTTAGCTTCGACTTACGAACAGTCAACCTTCAAGTCCAGCAACTGGAACAACGCCGGCTGCAAGAACAGAAAACAAAACAGGAGCCGCCACACTCCACAGTACTGACACCAGCTAACACACTGGTGATGTACATGTTCCTTCAGTTACAGTGCCTGTTACTTATGCCACTCATGTAAGTCCTCAAGCCCCCGATGTTCATAAGCCAGCCGGTAAACTTAAACATTTTCTCTACAACTGGAAACGTCTCACCAGGGACAGCAATATCCTGAGCACTGTTAGTGGCATGCAAATTAATTTTGTTAATACACCATTTCAAAGTTTTACACCTGTCTGGTTTGTAAATTCATCAGAATTTGAGGCAATAGACGCTGAGATACAGAATATGTTGCATAAAGGCATTATTGTAAAATCCTGCCATGAACCAGATCAATTTGTATCAAAAATTTTTACTAGACCGATGAAAAATGGGAAACTGAGAATAATTCTAAATTTGAAATCTTTCAATGAGTTCGTAGAATACCATCATTTTAAAATGAACACACTACAATCATGTATCAACATGATCTCCCCTTCTTGCTTCTTGGCCTTTGTAGACTTGTGTGATGCTTATTATACAGTACCTATTGCACTGAAAGACAGAAAATACATCAAATTTGTGTGGAACTGCCAACTGTATGAATTTACTTGCTTGCCTAATGGCTTATCCTCTGGTCCAAGAATGTTGACTAAACTATTGAAACCAGTTTTGGCAAATTTAAGAGAAAATGGACACTGTATCTCAGGATATTTGGATGACTGTCTTATTGTGGGCAACAGTTATGACAGCTGTAAACAAAGTGTCATGCATACAGTACATATGCTGGAATCACTTGGTTTTATTGTGAATTATGAGAAATCGATGCTCTCATCCAATAAACAACTAGAACATTTAGTTTTTTTTAATTGACTCAGAATCAATGACAGTGAGTGTAAATATAGACAAAATAAACAGGCTCACTGACAAAGAAGAATGTTTATTGACTGTAAAACAGACAACTATCAGGGAGGTGGCTACACTAATTGGTCTGATGGTAACCTGTTTTCCAGGTGTGCAATATTGACAGTTGTACTATAGACAGTTGGAAATAGAGAAGTATATTGCACTCAAGGTTAATCGTGGTAATTTTGACGCTCGCATGGTGCTCTCCACCTTAGCTAAAGAAGATATAATTTGGTGGAAACATAACATCCATACATCTTGTAAGCCCATTCAGAGAATTCATCCAATGTGCACTCTAACAACAGATGCTTCCCTTGAGGGCTGGGGGCAACCAGAGATGACATGCAGAGCACAGGGGGCAGATGGACTATCAGTGAAACACAAGATACAAATATTAATGTTCTTGAGCTGAAAGCTATCCTAATGGGGCTACAGTCACTGTGCAATGACTTAAGGGACACACGTCCTAATAAAATCTGACAATGTTACAGCAGTGTCTTATGTTAAACACATGGGAGGATCCCACTCTCAAGCATGCAATTTGATAGCAAGACTTATTTGGTTCTGGGCTAAAGAGAGAAAGTTATGGCTGTCTGTAGCACACATACCAGGCAGACATAATACATTGGCAGACAAACAATCCAGGGTATTTGATGACAAAACAGAAGGGAAACTGAACCCTGATGTGTTCAAAACTATCACAAACAATTGTTGGATACCCAGCCATTGATTTGTTTGCATCCGGATATAATTGCCAATTGAACCAATACATTGCCTGGAAACCTGACCCTAACTCCATTGCAATAGATGCTTTTACAGTACCATGGAATAGTTATGAACTTTGCTATATATTTTGCCCTTTTATTGTTATTCCGGCTGTACTGAAGAAAAATTCGGAAGGAGAGAGCAGAAGCAGTGATGATTGACCCACGATGGCCAACTCCAGTGTGGTATACAACAATGAAGAAGCTCCTAGTAGCCCCACCGGTGCACCTCGGAAAACAATCAGATCTCTTGACGCTGCCGTTCAAACCCGGCCTTGTACACCCTCTTCTGAAAAAGCTAAATTTGATGGCATGTCGTATACCAGGCAGTGTTTCAACAAGCAAAACTTGACAAACAGAACAGTAAACATTTTAATGGACTCTTGGAGATCTAGTACGAAACAACAATATACCACTTACATTGAGAAATAGATTATCTATGCCCAGGATAATAATTTCAATGAAAATCAATAAAAATCTGACAGATAGCCCAAAAGACTGACCCGTATTTTAGTATTATATTTGCTCAAACACCAGCGACATTTCTTTATTCTTAATGACAGAAAATAACCAACTGTTATTCTTTCTTATGCCAATGAGTATCCTTCTACAATTGTTGTTGCCCTAAATCCCTAACTATTTTCACAACAATGAAACTACAGGGGCCAGATTAGGCGTGAGTTCACGACTTAATGAACATCTGTATGTGTAACCACAACTTGAATCATGATACAAGCCAACAGAAAAACAGAAAATGTATAACAGTGATTTTTTTATCATGTTACATTCATATAGTGTTAAACAGCCGAAAATCTTAGCATTAGACTACGTTTACTGAATATACATAAATTATATAAGTGCACTTGCTACAGATTCATTTCCTGCATTGCGTTTTGGTTGGCTGCAATCTGGTAATCCATAGTTATATTCATGCTGTCAGATATTGAAAAATGAAGAGGTATTTTACAATATCCAGAGTTAAAACGGAATTTGGATTGCTCATGGTAGTTTTGTTAGAATGTATACTAATAAACTGAAAATTGGTTTGGTTTCTGCCAAATAACAGCGTTCTTGTAGGTCATGAAACGTTGCAGGGTTGTGTGTGAGAGCTGGTGTAGGAGATAACTCTCAGTATGTACCCTTACATGCCATATTTCAGCGCCTTGGCCGTCAAGTGTGTGCTTTGTTGCCAGCTCTGCTCAGCCTCACGGGCTATGACATCAGCAGCAAGATTGGCACAAAGAAGGCAGCTTTAATAGTCCCCACGATACATCGATTTTATTGCAAATTTTTATCGTTAATCTTTGGTTTATTTTGCATTGTAGTATTCTTTGGGACATTAGAAAATGGCAGTCTTTAGTTGTATATACGGTAGTTCTACATTATAGCTAAAAAACACCCTATCCCTATATCGGTTGTTTGCCGCATTCACGCCGTGCAACCTTCGGATTACAGCATCTCTTGAAATCCGTGGCATATATGGACAATATTGGAATCTAGTTCTATGGTTTAAGCATGGTCGACATGATAGGCATAGTATCAATACCCTCTGAGGTAAAGACTAGTCTATAAAGGACTATAAAGGTTGGATCAGAATAACATTTGAAGCAGTTTGGAATGTCGCAATCACGCTAATCTGCAACCATCCGGGAAGCTTAGTCATATTTAGTTGAAGTACTTAGAAGCGAAAGGAATTCCAGCTATTTCTCTGAGCTGAGAGCAGATGTCTTCCAGTTCAGCAATTTAAGCTCTCTGCAAAGCCTACCACAAACTAGCCAAGGATTCTTGCCTAATCACATTGAAAGAGCATTTTATAATGCCCATTTCATAATGCATGCATTGGAAAACTACTTGGACCATGAAGCGTATGAATTCCTGAAAGCTGAGGATTATGGCTATGAGGTAGGTGAGTGTCAGTTGAAGCCAACATCAGTTTAGAAAAAAATCTTGCGGGTCACAAGTTGGTCGTATGTTCAGGTGACACGAGTGTTAGATATACTTGCATTGAGTTAAATATATACAATTTTGTCGGTGTATCAAAGCATGTTCTTGTTGAGATAATGGGTGCAAAAGAAAATCAACGATCGTGCTCTAGCAGCCATATTGGAATTTCAACAGGTCTGCAATTTGATAGAGATGGGACCCTTATAGGTACCATTCATCTCTGTGAATTAGGGATAGCTGAAGCATGTTGTTGTTGGGTTATGGCGGGCAAAAGAAAATCAGCAATGGGGCATATTGGAATTTGGACAGGTCTGTAATTCAATAGGTCTGGAGCCCTTATATGTACAAATCATCCCTGTGAATTAAGGAAAGCTGAAGCATGTTGTTTTTGAGTTATTCCGCGTGAAAGAAAATCAGCAATTGGGCTGTGGCAGCCATATTGGTATTCTGACAGGTGTGTAATTCAATAGCTCTGTAGCCCTAATATGTACCAATCATCCCTGTAAATTTGGGAAAGCTAAAGTATGTTGCTGCTGAGATATTGTGCGGTAAATAAAATCAGCGACTGAGCTGTGGCGGCCATATTGGAATTCCGACAAGTCTGTAATTCGATAGGTCTTGAGCCCTCATAGAAACCAATCATCCCTGTGAATATGGGAAAGCTGAAGTATGTTGTTGTTGAGTTATGGCGCGCAAAAGAAAATCAGCGACTGGGCAGTGGCGGCCATATTGGAATTCCGACAAGTCTGTAATTTGACAGGTTTGGAGCCCTCATAGGCACGAATCATCCGTGTGAATTTTGGAAAGCTGCAGTATGTTGCTGTAGAGCTATCGCGTACTAAAGAAAGTGTCACTGACGGAAGGACGGAAGGAATGATGGACGGAAGGACGACTGACACGGTAATCACTATAGGTTACCGCTTGTCAAGCGGGGCCCTAATTATTGTATTATTTTGACTGTTGACAAGAGGCCTTAAGGTAAGATTGAGATGCGTGTTGACATCCGGAAAATATTTTAGTGATACTAATAACGTCAAGTCCAACTGAACAACGTTGTAACCATGATTTTTTAGGCTGAGCACCTATTGGATGTAACGTCATTTGAAGGACTACGCTGAAAGAGGTAATTAAAGGGTAAAGGGTTTTCTATTTGGTAACGAGGCTTGCCGAACTCAACAGACCTGTAATATACCCTTATTAAATCTATAATTTTCGGAATGGTATGTCAGGACCATTTTTTACCAAATAAGGTAACTCTGGATACAATGCTGAGTGAATGAGTCGTGCTCAAACTAGTTAATATTTCCATATTGAGGGACATTTCTTACAAAAATAGGGAAAATGGGTATTTACCTAAATTAGAGGTATGGATCAAAGGTAATGATATTAAACGATTGGTTTTATGAAAAGCATAGGTTTATATGCAAAAAAATATTATTTGACACTTACTTAGAAAGATGTCATTGTTAACCAAGATACGCCGAAAGCGGCAAATCAGGGGTAGGGGTGACTTCATTTCAAAGTGCGACCCATAGAGCCCAACCCAAAAAATGCAACACCTATATGGAGATGTGGTTCCTAAAAGTACTAAATAAGGATGTTTTTCGCCATATTAGGTAAATCTGTAAGCATTATTCCGTAAATGAAACACAAACGTGAGTCTACTTTCAAATCGGAAGAAAATATTGGCACAGAATGAGTAAAGATAGGTCACTCAGTGCCACAAACTGATTTTTTATATCAATGACCCATGATCAAAATGTGTCACAGTTTTTCATGTGAATAATAAAAACCGAAACAACAGTAAAGTAGCCAATATTATGTGAAATATTACTTAGAACTTCAATATTACTTTTTTATCGGTTGACCTTGATCCAGAGAGCTTAAAATGCCATTTTAAAGAAAACGTACTCGATCTCAAAGTTTTACCCAAACTTTTCCTGCATGTCTCAAGATGTAGATTAAGGAAATATACAGTTTTGCTCTAAAAGAGAAATGTACTCGAATGACCCCCCCCCCCCCCCCAGTTCCAGGAGTAAGTCCTGATTTTGCACGTCTAATTATACCTTTTTAATGTATTCTTGATCTTTCCAGTTACTATTCTATATTGCGTGGAATTTGGCCGGGGTTCACACTAATTTTTCTACTAAGTGTTCCATGGGTTATTTATGCTTGGTTGACTTTCGTTTGCAGTGCCAACGTTAACAATTGTGAAACAGGTATACTTTCTGGAATATCGTAATAGCAGGATATCCGGAAATGGTCACTGTAACCCGATAAAAATTAGTCCTTTCTGAGGCAAAAAGACGGACAGGTAATGTGTAGTTTTGATTGCGCACTCAACGTATCAGCACTCAGGCATACAACAAATTACAATTTGAAGTCTTGACTTTAACATATTAAGTATTTCATTTTCATAGGTAGATTCTTCCTGATAAAGTTGTATTTCTAGTAATGCTAATCGGAATCAATTTTACACTACAGCGGGTCATGAACTTATATTTCACGGCAAAAGACGGGAGCCGTGGCTGTTTTCACGCTCCGCACATCTTTCCTGCTTTCGAGTGATAAGCACAGTGATCAATTACAAATTATTCCATTTCATGACATGAAGCTAATTTAAATATATATAATTTAAGTATACTCGTCATAGGCAGCGAAAGTTTTAAAGGTTATATATGATTTAAAAAATATGGATTAATCGGCAGGGGAGGGGTTCCTTCAGGACAGTTATGGAAAGTTAGTTCACTACAAAAAGTGCCCTTTTGCTCATGTTTCAAATTAACTATTACACTCAATGAAAACATGTATGGTGAGTCATATATGTGTTAAACATGTGTTATTACAAAGTCATTAACGAACAGCAGTTGAAACATCTAAATATTTCTGAGACGTGTTTAAAACATGTCTACATTTTTATTTTGTCTTAAGGCATGCTATTTTCCCTTTTCTGCTTAATATTTCGAGTCTTTTACTTTTACTAACTGGTGGTTAGAATGATATATTATCAAAAGCTCAAGATAAGTAGAAACAACCACCTAAGAGCAAAGAAACAGTCCACACGAAGATGAACCGCAGGTCATTTTATCAGAATGGCAATACAATGGCAAAAATTGGCTTAATGATTTGTTGAACGAAAAACGCTTATAAATGTCAGAAGTTGAAATGTGCATTATCTGAAAGCCCTTCAGTCTGATATTAAACTGGCTTCACTTTCATGGTATTGTTTTCCCTATGTGATGTTGAATACACTTTTAGATAGTGTGATGTCATATATATATATATATATATATATATATATATATATATGACATCACACTATGTATATATGTGTGTGTGTGTGTAATTTAATTTCATCTCTTTTTGATTACATTGAATTCATTTCAATTTTTAAGTGGTTAAACTGTCGAAATAAGAATAAAGTAAACATTGTTATTTTCTCTTTTTCTTATAACATAAAATAATGGGTATAATTTCTAACATTTTTAGATATTAAGGGAAACATCATGCGATTGTCAGCTGTACAAAACTCCAGCCCGTCTATTAGTTGAAAGAGATGTAGAAGAAATGGAAACAATAACACATAACACTTTTTATATGCTGAATAAATGTTTACTTGTGTGCTACAATTTAATATTTGACAATATTATATATTTATATATATATATATATATTCTATAAACTGTAGTGTTTTTAATTATTGTCTACCATCATTTTAATATATTCAAATTTGTTGCAAAATAAACTCCATATAAAATTAAGATTAAAGGTAAGAATTGCACCATGTGCTCTTAAAATTTTGTTGTTTTAAATAAAAAATGGTTTTACTAGTTAACAAAACATAATGTGCGTGTTATAAATATAACTATCTGTTTCATGTTTGAAATAGGTTAGGCCTATATGCAAAACACTGTTACTGTGTCATACTGTGATGGTTGTATTTTGTTTGTTGTGAAATTTTATTATCGTAAAAATATAATGTTATGCACACTAAAGGTGTAAGATTCTTAACACGTTTTTAAATATATAAAAATATGGAAGCTGAAACGTGATGAGAAATACGAAACACGTTTAAAATGGGACAAACAGGCCTTTCAAACTTTTCAGCAGTTTCAATCTGAAACGTTTGACCGTTTATTTGAACCATGTCAGGATTCATGTCCATAAGGTACGTGTTTCAGGTTAAGACATGTTAATACTAAAAAATGAATTCACTTGAAACATGTTGCAAACCATGTCTACATGATCATCCCTGAAATATTTTTCAAGCTAAAACGTTTGAGCATAGATTTAAAACACGCTTTGGTTTGAATCCCACGACTTGTTTTAAAAATGGGACAAAAACGCGTTTGAATTTGAAACATGAAACGTGTTTCCAGCTTTTATAATGCCAGGAGACTCACTCACAGACTAGAGTGCTTCCCCTACAATATCCTTAACAAGGAGCGGTTTCTGTGCAAGTTCCAAACTATTTCAGCTCAGGCGCGATGAAGTAACCAATTACATAAATCCTTGTTTACATAAGTGGAAAGTCCCTGCTTTTCAAAGAAATTGCATAAGTTATAATACATATAACGTCCTATTCATTTAGTTTGCTACTAGGTCACAAAGCATATGTAAGCAGATAATGTTGTAATGACATCTACCTTGGAAGTACCTATTGTCAGGACAAGCCTATACCACTAGTTGTTCATGTAAGCGACGACCAGTGGTGCTAATTACAGAAGAATACTTCACTGGGCAGTGCAGTTTTCTGCCAGAGGCAAATTTTTCAGCCAACAAAACTACCTAGACCTTTCTGGTGGTTGGTGATGGCGTTGGATAATGAGAAGCACGAAACTTCTCTTTCAAGCATTTATCTGCTGCTGTTAAGGAAAACAGCAATGGTCAGATATAATCATGATAATTTCCTGATTTGTTTGCAATGGTAATTTGAAATACAGGAGTGTGACTAGTAGGTTAACGAGGATATGAGTGGTAAACCCGTACTGACTGGAGAAGAGACTAATAAAATGTTGTATTATCGAGATTATAAATGTCTATCAGCAATTTCTGCTGAAAACAATATTCGTTCATTCAAATATAAACAAGTCAATACTGAAACATATAAACATTCTTTTAAAACCAAAAACCAGTATACACTGGAGCCAGCTACCAGAAGAAATTATCGTCAGTAAAACAGATGAAAAGGTTGAAGCGTTAAGGGGAAGCATAACAAATTGTCTCAATGATATTTAGAAATTATAATGTAATTATATATATATATATATATATATATATATATATATATATATATACGAGCTGGGTCTTAAAACGTATACCGCAGTTTCCCTGCCAATATTAATTAACGTATATACTAATTGTGTACTAAAGGTGGCAACTTTTCTTTAAAGTTAAGTATTTGTTAACCTCCCGTTCATAAAAGGCTGTTACCTTCCGAAAGATATTACCCCAGCACTCCCCCCCCCCCGACTTTCTGATTACTGCAGCCCCCGGTTCTGATTGTTGGTTTCGTTTTTATTTATTTGTTATTTTAATTGCATTCTTTCTTCCTCTTTCTCAAATTTTTTCACTCTAATTTGCCCATTTTAAATGTGTTTTCTACCTGAAGAAGGGCCTTCAATACCGGTGCTACTTTTTTACGGTGTTCTTTAAACATCACGTATCATCATTTCAATATATTTGTTTAACAATCAGTCCTGATTTGGAGATTCTTTTCTGGTGAAATTCTGATTTAAACAACTAGACAAATATTAGCACTGTAATTGGGCACCAAATAATTACGAGACCCAATGACAAAATATCTAGACACAGGGAAAGTGCACACAAAAAATTCCTGGACATCCTAGCGGCTAAGTCTAGGGGAAACACGCATCGAGACCACGGATAAAATCCTAGAGACAATTTTGTAAATTATACGTGATTTATTCAACTACAGCATATCCCAAAAACAAATACAATGAATTAGGTGAGAAAAATGTCTTGCCTCCTCAATAGAAAACTGAATAGATTTTCAAGGACGATGATAAAATTATATGACAGGGATAAACACGGCACTAAACTATGTGTAAACATAATATCTGAAACTGGGCATATTGACATTGGCTCATACTAAGAGTAAATATTACTACATGGACGTCCACAGGTTCGAGCCCATAATCATTAATTATGAAGATGCATGGCCTTATCATATCATTTGAAAATATATAGTAAGTATAGACTTCAGTACATACTATAACAAATTGGTCAGGCAGCAACAGAACGCGAGAATCCCTCCCCAAACGTCTTTTATTCTCATGCTCAGAGCCTAAATCCCGAAATGATAATTATTTTTTTACAGGCTCAGTTGACATAATTGTATAATTATTCATACAGTATCAACGCATATTGTTACAGCCAAGCTTAACATAAAACAGCGATAATCTACATAATTACGGTCGCTGGCGAATTAAATTCCACATCTCATTGGTATTTACGTCAGTGTTAATTCGGTAAATGATACTCTTGGAATAATTGACGGACTAATCAAAACATTATTTGGAACAATTATTTCCGTATTTCTTCTGTCCTACTTTTTATCAAACAGTATTGTATGAGTTTAATTGTTTAACAGAACCCTTTTTCTCTGTCACAGCGAATGTATCTATATTTACATATATCATGGTTCTGATAATCGATTCTCAATACAACGAATTATCTGACAAATCTGTATGCATTTGTATAATTTGTGAAACAACGGTTATAATGCAATATAAAGAAAAAAATACAACTTTTGACGTAAGAAACGGTTAATGATGCCCGAGTTTTCAGTCATTTCCTCAAATGTGACAGAGATTATTCTTGAAAAATATATTAATTTTCCTTTTATATATATTGAGTGTAGTGACGATAATATCTTGTCCAAGCTGTAAGTCGTGCATGATGACACAATAAACGTGATCGAGTGGTTCACTACAAAGACTATGAGGAACCCGTCAGGATTATTTCCGTCGCGGTCAACAACATCAACTTTGTAAATGATTGAGTCTCGCATTACATCCTCCACGTTTTTTCCGCCCATTTACATAGTATAGCTCTGCAGCTAGTTGCTTAACCTAACTTCCTTCTTCATAAAATAGCTGTCTGTGCTTTTCGTAGCAGCATTAAACAACCATGTAAGTAGGTTGCACAGATTCAAGGTAAATCAAGTGGAAAGCTTGTATTTATATTTTGTTTTCGTATGGTCCGATGCCTAAAGTGTTACCACCATCAGTGATGCTTTTAAACAGTTTTCTGTTCTTTGTATGACAAAGGAGAAAGAAAAATCTCAAAAAGTCTCCTGAACAAGAACCGCCTTCTCGTGGAAACACGACATTTGTTACAAGTGTTCACATTTCTTAAAAGGATATTTATTTTAACTTTTATTTTTTTTCTGTATTGACTACTTATATATTTTACCGTTAGTAACGGCACCAACGGCACCTACATAAAGTTATCGCCTTTCTGAGTTGATACGTTGTTAACTTTAATGTTCTCTCAATGGCATGTTTTCTAACCAACTGTACACAATAAGACTGGAAATAAACAAATTAACAAATACTGTTTTTGGATTTTATTTAAAATAGCATGTATTAATATTAAAAATTAGTGAAAATCAAATTAGAAAGAAATATAATTCATTTCCAACAATTTTACAATATGTATGATGTATATTACAAACTTTAATTATTTTACATGGATTGTACAAGTAGTTATAATGACTTATATGAGGCACTCTCCGTGATTCAGATGTTGCGTTCGGTAGTCTCTTGAAGTGGAGGAAACCTCGCGACTGTTTAGGCATGTAAATTATATGCTTGTTTAATATATACTACAGATATAATTATAATCATTGACATGAACACAGATGAAGTATAAACATATTCTTTCTACATGACAAAAACGTGAAATGCCCATCATAAAGTCTGTAAAAGAGCCCTGGCCTGTCCAAGGACGAACACCATTCTTTGAGGCATCTATACACTGACGTTTATTCGTTCATCCGATAAAATGATACACCGACAGAGGTGTTACAGCATTTCGATACGCGGTTAAGATTCTCTGTCTCTCTGGTAAGCTTTCTCATTTCGATAGTCATCAGACGGTTCTATTTTCAAGTAACTAAGACGATTAATTTTGGTAAAAATTATGCAAGGTGGATAAATATATCTCATGAGGATGTTTCGATATGCATTTTAAATAACGGGTGCATGTCCACATGTTAAAACCAGAACGTGAAGTAACGCAATTCTATTCAATCTCTTTAGTGTTATTCATATTTGCTGTAGAACACTTCTCCATTTACGTAAGAAATACAGGGAATTGTGGTAAGTTATACTCAACACGATTCAACACATTTCCTAAACGATGAACTGTCAAGAAAACACTTTTCAACTCATGTTTTGCATTTAAATTGAATATTTATAAAACGGAAGAAACTGAACTTGGAACAAAGTTGAAAAACAAGAGACCTTCCCCTTAAAACGTACTGTAAAGGCCCTTTACTGCTCTAGGAATTACGTTTGATAGCAAGGGAAGGCAGAACTGAATTTTAATAATAATAAAATAATTAAGAACATTTTAAACTCTGAAGACGGAGAAAACTTAATATAAATGGAAGAATATTAATAACAAAATCTCTTGCAATATTGAAACTAGTCTACAAAGTGTCATTCATACCAACACAATGTTTAAATCACTCAAAATAATGTAGATGCGTTTATTTGGGGCCATAAACCTCATAGAATACTACACACAACGCTTATATACGAACCTTTAGTAATGATGGTTAGAATGCCCCCGAATTATATGCTAAGAATTACTGCTTTAAATAAGCATTGGTAAAACGTTACTTTCAAGCAATTAATGCCCAAACGAAGACCTTCCTCCACCTGTATTTTATACATATATATAATTGTGGATGATGTCCTATACAGTAGATGCAGGTTTAATTTGCCCCCAAAAACCTACGGTTATTACAATGATGTAGGATTATCGGACTGAGTTATTTAAACTAGACGTATCTTCTGTGCAAACAATTATGAATGTATTATTTTGGTTCAGTAACTTTATACGTATCATTAAAAAATCAATGATGTATCATATAGGCAAATATGGACTCGTGATATCTGATGCAATAAAAGCGCGTTCGTGTCTACTAAAGTTATCGAAAAAAATCGGGCATTAAAGTTAATTATTTGGAGTATTAATCAATTTTACCAGTGTGAAATTCCACGTTCATTGAAAACATAATGAACCATTTAATAACAGAGTAAGGAAGAAAAGTGTCTTTAATTCCGATCTAAGTGTCATATAACCACACGATAAGCTGTCACCTTTCTGGTGCCCATGGGAAAAGGTTGCCCTTACCAAGTGACGGACCGGGGTACCTTTGGTTCAACGTGGAAAAGTAGAGGTTGAATAGTTTCGATGGGACACTCAACGTATCAGCACTCACACGCACTCCAAATCACAAGTCAGCGGTTAATCAACAAGAGAATATTACAAGAACGCAAATGATACAGAGTTCAAAATCACCTACCAGATCGGGTTCCCAGCCTGTTACGCCTCACTAGATACACTGGTGAATGCACTACAAAACTTTAAAACTTTAGTAAAACCACAGTCTCTAACAGTCTCTAGATCTCCTGGACTAGAGATCCTGGACCCCGGCTGTCAGCACCTCACTCGACACCCGCTGGCAGCAAGCACCTCATTAGTCACCCACTGGCGGCACCTCACTGGACCCAGACTGTCAGCACCTCACTGGACCCAGACTGCCAGCACTTCACTGGACACAGACTGTCAGCATCTCACTTACATGCAAAATGTTTTCATCGTTGCGCAGGTTATTAAAATAACATTATATTATTAAATAATAACATTATATTGTGAAAACAATATATTATTGTTCCAAAATGAAAGAATGGGCTCTGTGAATAAATTTGGTGTCATACGCTTACCTAATGCACTTTTTTATGTTACTGATAATGGGTAGTAAATGTACATCTGACTTTCTTGTGCAGAGTCTATCTGCGGGGAAAATTGGAGTTAACACTTTTAACACTTTTGTTTGTAACATTTGAAATACTTAGATTAAAAAGTCATAATACATATTTGATTTCTATCTTATGATACTAATATGATGATCTTGGAAAATTGTTCAGGGTCAGAAGGGGTGAACAAGTATGATTATATAGTCCAGTTGCCGAGCCCAATAACCTTGCACAAATGTAGTAAGATTTTTTATTGTTGATTTGTGGTCCCCAAAGGCTCATGAATCTGAATCCACCGGTTGCCAACTTGACACAAATTCAAAATGGCATCGGGCCCTTATTTTTAAATTACATTACATTTATGATAATTATTATATAGTTTTAGCAAACTGTCTCCTTGACATAAAATGTGGACAAAAACTGTCACAATAATAGTTACATGCCACGATGATACAAAAATACAATAGTAATCTAAAATGACCACCGAAATGACTTTTCTCGAAATAACGTACAATTTGAAACATGTAATTTGGAAATACGCCGTAGGTTAAACCATGGAGTGAATGTTGGTGATTGGTTATTGGGCTGTTTTTTTTTTTGGTTGCCCTTTAGCATATATGTATCAAAATACTATATATCCATGAACATGTAATATGACATCTGTAGATTACATTAAAAAATAGTAATAATAACAATAATAATTATACTTGGTTTATTTATAGTAGCAATGTAGTTGGCAATAGCATATACCATATACTTTTAGCGTATATGTGTTTGGTTTTTAAATTGCACATAAATAAGTTAAAACATCTTAAAATCAACAAAATCTTAATTGTTATAGGTACACATAAGAAAGCTAGAATAATGAGGTTATCCATTCTCATTATACCAATTATCGTTTATGCATTTTTATTCGTCTGATCCGGTATCTGTCTCATGTACATCTGACTATTGGTTGAAATGTGTTACCCATGGAAAATATGTATGGGAGCTTGAGTGAAAATTAAGAAAAAAATATATTATTTTACATTAAACTATGTTTCTTCTGTTTGCTATTGACCTGCTATGTAGGACTCGAGTCCGAACATGGACTCAAGTTTCCTCAACTCGAATTTTTACTCGGAATCGGAGGTCAGGAATCGAGATGTCTAGCCGGGTCCATCTGGAGTCAAAGGAAAAAGGGCTGTAGCTTTCAAAATCCAGATGGGGGAACCCTCTCATATATAGAGAATATTCATATAAAGAAAAAAGCTTCACGCCTACATCGGGAGCTGAATATGATTAAACATCAAAGCAAAGGCTTTGTGTAAACTGTAACAGAAATATGTCATGATAATCCCGATGGTCTAATTTAGTGTGTTTTAAATAAAGATATTTTACTGGCCTCTAAAAGACTCGGACTCGATCGACTACGACACTGATTTTGATACCAAAGAGAAGTTTCCGTTAGATGTTCCAGTTGTGATTTCTAGTTGTGTTAAGGAAACACCTTGATTATTTTGAATCTGTAGATGTTTGGGTTTCTTCTGGTCCGTGTTATGGTGCATAAGTGATTTCTCACGCAATTCTCATTTGGTTTTGAAACTATTGTTTTTTTTCTCATTTG
This sequence comes from Sipunculus nudus, assembly GCA_026874595.1. Lineage (NCBI taxonomy): Eukaryota > Metazoa > Annelida > Sipuncula > Golfingiida > Sipunculidae > Sipunculus > Sipunculus nudus. Next base: position 36,349,533 of record CM049317.1, on the reverse strand, counting down.
AATGGCGTCTTTGCTTTGTGAACTCAATAGCCATGGGGAGTCTCGCGTGTCCCATTCTGTTTACTAGTATGTTCCCCCACTGACTGTCTGAAACGCAGAACCTCATCATAGGACCCTGAACCTCGCTCTCAAACAGAAGTGAAGCAAGTTCCTTTGGGCCAATATGGTAGTGCCTTTTGACAACTAGACCCAAAGTCGTTTGGTTTGGGATTTTGGTGATCAGAAATTGTCTTGTCGGTGCAATACTCAGTGCTCAGGTTGTGTGACTACTCTCGGACACAAGTGATGAGACAATGTTCAACAAGGTAAGACGTATTAGCAACAGCCTTTGAGTAAAAAAACACGTTCAAGTCATTTATCAAGTTTTTCTTAATTTGATTTGGATTTAGATCTACTCTGTTTACATAGGATGGCATTACTTATGTATAAGGTCTTTTGCGGGCTTCCCTGAAGATGTTTATCTGGAAATATTGGTAAATGAATATATATCAATAAAGCCTCTGATTACAGGGTGAAAGATATTTATCCTTGGGTTTATATATGGTAATTTAAAATATCTCACTTTGGACTTATTTTTTTACAACTCAATGGTTCATTATTGATTTATTTGTATTTGTAATTCAATACAAAAAGAGTTTGTTAGAATGTATAGCCTTGTATATTTTTTTTTTGTTAATGCAGCTACATTTACTGGGTTTCACACGTTAAACATTAACTGAAATGATTTCTTGAAAGTGGTTAACCCAAGGATCAAATACATACAGTAACTGTAGCGTAGGATTGCTTCACGTATTCCGTAGGTAACGTTTCAGCGTGGTATGCATGTCTTAAGCATGTTGGGAGTAGCTCTGGTGTAGTTAATTTTGCTTTGTTTCATAAATGGAACTCTTTAAAGCCTTTGATCACATTAATGTATCAAAGTGAAGAATACTCATAAATCAAATTTTATTAAAACCTTAACAGCATATTTTTCATAAGGGTTTCATTAGTTCGATTGATCATTTCTATTTTCATTAACTGCAATGCGAAATATTTAGAAACTGTAAATATGATGTTGACGAGAATTCAGGCCTGCTACGCGTAACATTGTTTTCTGTACCTTCATTTACTGTTTTCAGAGATTAAGTAATCAACATGTTTTCACAAGAGTAGCTAAAATACGGATGAAATTACACAAGGTTTTCCTGTTTAGATACGCTGAGAATTTCACAGATTTGACTAGGATTACACTTTTTTTCATTCACTTTGAAAAAAATTGCCGAAGGGTGCCAGCTTGGCACCCGGCGAAAAAGCTGGCACCCGGCGGATTTAGAATCACAATCGTCTGGAGAACAAAATTAAATCATAAAAATTCTTTCTACAAAGAGCTAGGTAAGGGTTGATTTTCGGGACTTGCAACCCAACTACAGATAATCATGCTGAAAAATAGAAAGGGGTTGATTTTGCACACAAAAATACATTGGTGACTCCCCGCCAAATTGCATTCTACAGCATAAGGGAGAAAATTTAAAAGTGGATATATACAATAAGAATCCTTATTTTAATCTTATTATTAAGTACCAGATAAAACCGATTTAAAACAAAAATAATCAGTTTAGGAAAAAAATTACTGACAACATGACACAAGGATCAAATATATAATAATGTTCTTTTTAAATGAAGGGGATTAAGTTTATTGTAGCAATGCTGAGTCAGTAAAAAATGTTTTATTCAAATTATCTCTGAAAAAAAACATTTATACCTTATATATACCAACCTTCCTGATCTTAAAAAATGTCAAGGTCATCATAATTAGTGTCTTTAAAAAGGTAAATCAAATAAACTTTCCAGAGATAAATCATGTGTATCTATATTCTAAGTATCACAAATGTTAAAAATGTTAAACCTACCCCAACTTTGCTCTACAAATGGCCACTGCGCCGGAACGCCACCAGTACATTTACAACTCCGTGGAAATAGGTGCAAATGTTCAATAGAAAGCATATTGCACACCGATTTTATTCCTATATCCCATTCTTTCCTTTGGAATAACACAAACTGCCATATAACTTATAACTTATTTAATATAGAAAACTTTTTTTGAAAATGAAGAGTGTTACAGTAATGAGAGAGAGATTTAAATATTTAATTTCATACTTCCACTTGCTGACCCCTCCATGACCTTGAAAAATGTATCAACGTCATCATGTTTGATATCAAGCAAAATTAATATTTTTTATAGTCGTATGTCTTTGATATTTCTACTCTTAATATCTCAAAAGTTATATACAAAAGAGTTACCACTACCCCCATTATGTTTTACCCCGTTGGTGCAATACATTTATTTGAGGGTGGGCATTTAAAGAGGGCGAAACACAAAAAGCTACCACCGATGCAATGCTATCACATATTTTCAAACTCTAGGGGTGTATACCTTGCTAAAGATCACAATGGAAATTATTTCCCTCGGATGGTACCGACCAACCCGTCTGGCTCATGAACTAACATATACATACATATACATATATATATATATATATATATATATATATATATATATATATATATATATATATATATGTTGAGGATTACTGTATTCACTTAATGCATGTACCTATTTGTTCAATCGTTTATTTATAATAAATTTTCTGGTAATCGCATCCATTACAAATAAAAATAATGTCAAAAGTTAAACCCAATATAAACTTATATATATATATCTTTTACCTCGGAACACAGAGGAGAAGCGGACAACTGCCCCTTACTTGTCACATATCGCCCTATATAAAGGAATAGTACTCGAGACGCTGTTTACTATACATTCAGAATCTTGATTGTTGTAACTCCGAGCATCATAATACGGACTATTGGAACCTTTAACGCTTCCGTCGCTTCTGCCATAAACTTCTGTGAAAGAATTAGATTCATTTATCATGAGTGAACCTCTCGTGAACGCCGAACTGGACTGGATTTCTTGTTTCCGCTTCAGTTAAGTATTTATTTGTGTTACAGGATATTCAAGAGACTTTGTTCAGTTATTTTATGTGTTAATCCTGTTTTTGCACATATTGTTATGCCATGTCTATGGGTACTAGAGCACCTTCATAACCCTTATAACGTCTTAATTTACCTGTGAGTACAGGTCTCTGAACTTCTGTTGAGTAAGATTTGTCTCATGAATGAGGACAGTAACTAAATTAATATATATATATATATATATATATATATATATATATATATATATATATATATATATAAATGAAGATATATGATCGCAAACGTAAACAGCCTGTTCTGTACTTGAAACATAATGATCAATATAGGATGAATTGGCATGAACTGTACCGTATTGTGTACAATTTGCACTTTATAACTGAATACGGAAATAAATGACACATATCGCAAATGTAAAGACGTGTTTAGATTACTCGGTTCTATTCATAGCCATAAAAAGATATAATTTGACGGACCCCAGCAGTGATAACACAAGCACCACGAACAAATCTAATGCGGAATTGTCTGGCGAGAACTTAATGTTTACTGATATGCAAATTAGTGGAAATTAACCAAGCCACTGCTATACTTTAACAGGCTCCTTCTATTTCGTTTTAGAAAACAGTGTATTGACCTGGAGGATTGAACAGTGATGTTTCCAATCAGTCGGTCGGAACTGGTGCAAGGCGTTCGTGGGACACAGGCGGACACGATGCCCGATGATGACTGGGTGTTACAAAAACATTAAACAGAGGCCTTAAGGCGTAATTCTTATTCCTTTTGTTGTCATTGAAATTAGGTAATGGCCTGTTGTACAATGTGTTTTATCTGCAATTGTATCAGGGTAGATAAAACTTAAGGTTAAGGTTTCTAATCTCGGAACATTTAAGAGAGTCACCACTTCTACCGTTTCAAGCTCAAATACGAATGGACTCTCTGGTGTGTACTGGAATCAAATTTTGTAAGACGTATCACACCGAAATGTCACAAGAGGGAGAGAACCTGAAAAGTTATGTTTAGGATTTTTATAAAGTAAACTTTAAAATAAATGCATCATTATCATGCACCTACTTGCAATTTGTTGTACGTGTTGTCCACATACCGTTAGTAGTCAACTGCCTTATTTTGAATCCAGGGCAAAACAATGTATCAGAAAAATAAACGCCGGCCTTTAATAGACACCAGTCTTGCTCAGAGGCCGGTTGTCAGAGTAGTTTCCATATCTGCCACCAAATGTCTTTTCTCCGTCACTAATGGTTAATTATTTACCGGTCAAATTGACCGGAGATTGTTGTATGAATTTCGTTTTGTGCGTGTGTTGATATGTTAAACTCTTCCATAAATCTATCATTTTTTCTTTGGTGTATGCCTATTTGTCTCTATTAAATGCTACACAAATACAATGTCAGCAGTGATAGGGCTTACACTCGGACCAGCGCTGTCACTACTGTTCAACCTCATCGCGGCAATTGCTTCAATTTAAAAGCACTTAACAGTTTTTTAGTATAGTTTAGCAGTTAGACGAAACACGGAGTATCTGGATTGGAATGGCCCGTGTGAGAGAATCTTTAGAACAACTGCAAAATCCCGGCAGTAAATGTCACATACCAGTATACACAATGTCGGAAACGCTTGAATACACTGGGTAGTTTTCAATCAAAAGTTGAAAGTAAAGTAATAAGAAAATTAATCACGCAGTTCCGTTATAATAACCAACCCCGCGTATTCCGATGGAACCAATGTCACCAGTTGTACTGTGTGCTCAGTTAATGAAGGAGTGCTCAGATGGATACACTGTTATCAGCCGCACCCGGTGTAAAATAAAGAGAATGGCTAAATGAAACCGCGGGGTCGCGAGGATTCTTATTGGCAACTGCCAGATCTCCCGCTCTGATTCCATGTAAATTATTTTGATGATATGCGATTGTGGAGATTGAGCATGTCCAATATCCCTATATATCCGAGAATATTTCGTAAACACATGATGCAGTTATTGGACAATGGTGGTCCAGTGCCTGATTTCCTTATTCCTTAACCTTGGCCCGAGAAGTTACCGTGCTAACGGATTCCAATGCAAAAGATATTTTTATATATATATTGTTATTCAATTCATACATTACAAGCAAACCCATACATTCTAGGATATCATGATATCCGTTTTTATTCTATGAGGGAAAAAATAGTTACATAAATGGAAAACTATTTCAATTGCAATCTACATAACGTTGAGCAATAAAAAATACAGGATTGTCATTATTTACGCAGACACGTTATACTGTATATGCTTCTTTCATATATACCAATGTTATAAGTGGACAAAGGAAAGAAGAATATACATTTCAGTATAGAAAATAATCACTTCTTGACTCAAATAGTTCGATGGTTGACAACGTATTAATTCAAAGCAAATCTGTGTCTTCAAAAAAATATTGGTAACCAGGGATAAATTTAAAACAAGGTAAAAAATTCTTTAAAAAAAGCATTTCTAGCTTTGCTCTCCGTATAATGAAGCTAATGTGTGAGCAAAACGGCGAAAACATTGTCCATTGGGCACCATGCTGTTATGCTACAACCTGTATCTAAACGCTGACATAACCGCATATGATACTGGCATTAAAATTCTGACGGGCAGTGTGACTGCGGTCACTAACATTAGCCCTTAACTGATATCATGTTATACTAGTGATGGTGTCACATTCAACTAGGTTCCGATCGACCTCCGTTCCTGCAAAACATGCAACTAATATCTTGAGTGGACTTTTAAAAAACAATAGAATATGAAACTATTTCACTTATTATATTTGTTAAGCTGCGAATGCAAACAAGCAGCGTAATCTTTCGATTCCTTATAAAACCCACGTGGTCAACATAATTTACTACCTTTAATTAAAAGAATACTCAAACTCAAAATAAAATGAATCTACAACCGGGAGGGAGTTGATAATTTATATAATTAGCCCGGTTCGTCTTAGCACAGATGTAAAGTTAATTGCTAATGGTTCAACTTTATAATGATCCATAATCTTTGTGACAAGAGTGCACATGAAAACTATTAATTTAAATTTTAACTTAGGGGCAACAAAATATAAATGTGACAATTGTCTGCAAAATGTCAGTGGTTTCTTGGTATGATACATGTGTGGTAAAGTAAATGACGCCACATAAATACTTACATGTACCAGGACACATTTTTTTAAACAATCATTTAAATAAACAGGTTGTTCGCTCCCAGAATAATTGTCTCAGGGTGCGCAATTGAAAGCTTATATTCAAAAGTTATGATCAATATTCGTGAGCCTGGGGCACATCACTGAAAGCGTCCCTGATGTTTTGGGTCAGTGACATAAAATAAGGAAAGTCTCGACGTTAGCTGCATAAAACTGAACTTAAAGAAAAAGGCATTTTGAAATCATTTGAAATCATTTCTACTAATAGTGTCACCATTCGAAATGCAAAGAACTGAGGCAATGAGCATTATATATTTAATATTAAAGCTTTATTTGCATAAAATTCAACATAATGAACAAAGAAACAAAATAACTTGAAAATGGCTTATGAAATCTGTAACCGCTTTCGAATGACGATCAATATCCAATGGTAGAGGTTTGAAGGTGAACTCTGCGCCCCGTCAAGCGACATAATGAACAAAGCATGCGATGAAGGAACATAATTATATGTGTTATAAAAGACGTAAAAGTCAAGTTACATGCATAGCCCTGGACGCAATGTATCCTTCTGTGGTAGAGGATTGCGTTGCCCCCCCCCCCCCCCACGAGCACAAATGCGCTGGAAATGAAGCATGCAATAGCAGGTAACAACGGCATAAGAAATGTTTCAAAACCGGCGTTTTTACCCCATTGCGTTAACCCAGAATAAACACGATTTAAACTGGCATGTGAATCATCCCAAGAATGTAGTGTAGAGAGGCATTTAAATTATTTTGAATTTTTATGGGCACAGTGTCAAAATATATTTTACTCCGTGGATTGTTGTTAATAAAATTGTTAAAAATAAATTTATATTATGTTCAAAAGTCTCTAATGCGTTAGGATAATCATATATCAACAGGTATCGCAACATATACAAAGTGACAAGTTTGCCCATGTGCACATTACCTATATCCCCAACCCTTCTACGCTGGTGTGTATTCCCACTTGTCTAAATTTTTATCCATGTATAACTGTTTTGGAAGAACTATAGTTGAATAAAACAAGTGAAATTAGGTCGTTCCTTTCTTTAGGTTTCACAGATGTGCTGAAAATGACGAGGTTACATCTTCGTTATTTGCATATTATTCCAAAAGTTTTGTATATATCGCTACAAAACTTGCCACTGTACTACAACTTTTTTAATGACACACGTTTGTTATTTTCTAGGTCAAATGGCACATTTGGAAACTTAGCTTAACTAAAAATTGCTGAGTGACCTATCTCATATAGTTTCATAGGAGTAAATAGTAATGGATATCCCCAGAAGTGGTGAAAAAAATATTATATTAAAGTTTTCATCCATTTGTCTCTTCACTTATTAGATAAGAACAAAATTGACGATAACAATCTGAACAAATTCGCTTTTTTTACCCATGTGACCTTGAAAATAGGTCAAGGTCACTGTATCTAGGTCAATTTAATTAGACGAATGCCAGAAACAGATATCTCCACTTATGGATAGCAGGAGATAATGAGAAAATTGTGATCATATTAGAGTGATTTTGTCTACGAACTCGGTTCAGTATAAGACTCGTGTTTGAAACCATATAAGGCTAAGGTAATGTTGTGTTCATCTACGCAATATTTCTGTCAAATCACAGATTTTTTTAATACGTGACCGATCGGTATCGCCTGCTTTCTTTGAGCTTCGCTTATACCAGCAGTTTTCAAGAACTCGTTTTTTAAACGCGAATCTTTTTTTTTTTTGTTTTTTTTTTTTTTACACTGGGGACAGAAATTCGAACATACTTTCATTAATAAGTAAACACCCATTCTTTATTTTTTTTACAAGAATGTTTACACTGAAATCGTTTGAGACGTATTGAACATTATTTGCACATATCGATATACCTTGGCGAAATGACTTCACACTTCGCTTTAAACCCTACTTGGTAACATGTTTCTTGTTTGATTCTGATTTCATCATGTATTATCATCAAAGAATGTAAATGTCATTTTGCCATGTATAAATACACGGTTCCTTCGTAAAATAAACGTGATATATTACGCATAAATATAGTTATAATATTGCAAAAATTTTATTTTAAAAAATTAAGAAAAAAGTTATGTTCAATGAGGCACATATTCCAGCAACAGCAAATATTATGTTACTTTGTTGAACTTTCCCGTTAAAGATAAATGTTTACACACAGGTACCACATGGAACATATGGTGCTAACCGTCTGATTGAAAATGTCTCTGCCGATAGATATAAAAGATTTTCCACGTAGAATATTTATAAGCTATAATGTGGTCCCTATAAGGCTTGCTCAATTTTTGCTATTCCATGAATTATTTTCTAAATTAATACAATGACGGATATAGCAGATAATTCCTTGTGGGCTCCGTTCATGATGTACATGTTAGTTTTCAAGCAACACGGAAACTTTTAAATGTGGTTAGGTTGGAGTGTGCGCAATATTGTAGAGACTGTTTTCAGTTTAAAACTGGCTGCATACGCCTATGGACACACAACCTCAAACTACTATGATGCCTACGGATTTTCTTCCGGTCCGGTCGGTATATAATTATAATTATTATTATTATCCAGGTAAAATCCAGATGTAATATCCAGATGCAATATCAAGAGGAATCATTCGTTAACGAATGCTTCATCGACATTTGATGCCCCGTGTAAATTTTTTAAGTATCTATGTACATGAAGATATTACTGTATATTTTTAAGATGATGCCAAGGACACTTGCAGACAGCTGTAATTGATAGATATATATTTATATATATATATATATATATGTATATATATATATGCATGTATATCTTTTTATATAAAAATGAAAAAAAAATGCTTTAAAATCTTTCACCACTTCCTCTATGGTGAAGAAAAGGGCATTCAGTGTGCGCTGTACCACTACTATGGAAAGAACTACCACGTGTTTTCAGATCGTCCCCGTCTTGGTGTTCAAGTCAAAACTGAAAACCTGTCTTTTTTGCAATATTATTTTTCTAAAATGTTACCCTATTAAGTCCATAACATTAATCGTCCAGAGTGCTGCTATATGAATTTTATATTGTTATCTCATATATTTCAAGATTATTTTTTAATTATTTCAGTATATAATATATGATTTTAGTGTAAAGCGTTTAAAGCAAATGGAATTTCCGCAATATAAGATCAATTTATTTTTATTATAATTATTATCATAACATTAATCGTCCAGATTGCTGCTCTATGAATTTTATATTGTTATCTCATATATTTCAATATTATTTTTTAATTATTTCAGTATATAATATATGATTTTAGTGTAAAGCGTTTAAAGCAAATGGAATTTCCGCAATATAAGATCAATTTATTTTTATTATAATTATTATCATTATTTTTATATGTATAGAGATTTAAACGACAAAACTATAATTTATACTGTAGACTGTTCGAGAATTCCCTTTTTTAAGGTCACTACAGTCAGTAAATGTTAAAGTCTGTGCAGCTTAAGATAGTGACCACCTAGGCAGAATGAGAGGGAGGGCTTTTTTATGAAACCGGCATACATAATTAAACCATCGACCACTGCTCGAGCAAAGTAAGTGCACCTTGGCTTTTTTTATCTGGTGTACACCAGTGAACCTGGGTATTCTCCCGATTCAGTTTATTGAAACCAATCTGCTGACTGAACACTACGATTTATCAGTGTCTATGTTAAGGGAATGAAAATTTAACACTAACATTTTACTAATTTTTCTAACATTTTGGTTCAATGATCAGTGACATAAGTCTGTTTGTGACTAGTCATGTAGCTCATTATTTAGGAGTAACAGATATTGCAATTGACCTGATACATTTTTGGAACCAATGTTTTTTTTTCTTCTGTATCCTTGGACCAAAAGAAACAAAACTGGGGTTGGTTTCAGTTATTTTTCCTTTATTTTTTGCCTTTATCTTATAGAGCAGCGAAATCGGATTTCAAAATGGCGACTTATTTTACACATTTATGCCACTTGTGTGCATGGGTTATCGGGGTAGAGTGTCTCTGGGTGTTCAGATTGTTATTTTTTTTTGTTCTGGAATGTAACTATCAAATCCTTGTTACTCTGAAATAAGTAGTTAGCAATAAAATATTGATATAATGCCGTTTTCAATGGCAAAAATGCATATTGAATGCATATGAAATAGAAAACTGAAACCTAAAATGTCGCCACCGAAGATATATCAACATATACAAGTGTTGGTGACCAGGCAGATTTAATTCAGGATTATATTTTGTTAACATGGGTACATGGACCAAACTATATTCTAATTGACGGTGGTGCCACTCAACCTTTATCCGTAAACTCTTTTTCATATTTTCCCATAAATCTTCAGAAGGTTAACAATTAGTCAATGCAAGATGGAGCTATGGTCGCCCTTTCTATAAGAAAATACGCGTATGGAGTATAATGCAGGGGAACTCGTTCCATGAAAAGCTTGATGTCGCAAGTCGGATTTCGGAGTTAAGGGTGTAACAACAGTACACATGAAACAGAAGATATTGTTTAAAATGGAACTGTCTCGCCATGAAACGGGCACCGTTTTAATTATTTGTATCATATGTTGATGCACGTATAAAAAAGTAAGATAGAGCTTTCTCCATGTATGAATAGGAATGGTTCAAATTATACACCACTCGTATCATTAATTTTTGTTCCTTTTACAATATAACAAGGGGTCCTTGAGTTACGGCCATCAGCTGAAACTGTCTGGGGTAGAAATTAATCAAATGATAACCTGCAGAAAAGAAGTTGTCGAATTTGATGATGGGAATTCAAATGTAGCTGTCATTTAGCAACATTTTAATCAGTAAATCTATATGAAATTTTGATTCTCTAATTCCAAATACCCGATGTCTGGTCAACTATGCTAACACATCATGCCGCAAGGCAAAAGTGTGGACCAGTGGGTCCGGTCCAGCTGTTGGCGGTCCGGTACTAAGGGTGGACCATCCGTTTGTCCCTCAGGCCCATGTGTTGACCCCCCCCCCCTTATATAGTTTTCAAATTAAATCAATTTCCGATGTAGCACCTGTGATCTGAACAGCTTACCGGATGATTAACGAGACGCCTCTACACTTGAACAGTTTAAAAAATGAATTGAAGGTATACCTTTTTAGAGGTGCATATGACCTGTAAATGTTAAACATATCCAGTGGATCCAAATGGTGTCTTTAAACATATAATACTTGTCGGGGAACGTCCCTCTCTCTCTCTATCTCTCTCTCTCTCTCTCTCTCTCTCATAAGAGTTCTGAATCTTTGGACAAACAAATAAAAAATTACTTTTCCGAAATGAGTTTTTCAGGTTTTTTTTTCACTGAAATAGTTTTCTTATACTTTGTCAAAATAAAAAGTATATGTTTTTAGATAATTTACAGTATTCTGGGATATATTAAAGTGTGAATTTTCAAGTAGTACAATATAGAAAAGAATATCCGTGTAGTTTGTTTAGCATTTTGTCACTAATGAAAACCCAATTAAATACTCAAATGTTGAAAAATAAAAGTTTGTTTGCCATCTTAGAATAAACTCCTTGGGAAAAAATGAATAAAATCCCCCTTCATAAGATACAGTTGGATAAAACTTTGTTTAATTTTATTGTTTGCATGGAACACTTTTTATTATTTGAGTTGATGTCTTTTGTTTTCTTTTCTAATGTATTTGATGGTTGTACCTTTATTTTTATTCATGTATATTTACTGATAATTGCTCTTTGTTTATTTTCAAATTACGAATACTGCAGGTATTTATATGACAAAGACATATTTTAATCTTAAATGATTTGTTGTAATGTTATTGTGTGATACTTGGAATGTATATTACACAATGTATGATAAATGAATTAAATGTTTGATTCATATTTGTGCTGGGTGCCATGAAGAACCAGGTTATATATTATAATTATACATTTATTATATTACAGCATGATACTTTAATTAGCAGAATGTGCTGGTATATATTTAAATATAACAGGATATATTATATATATATATATATATATATATATATATATATATATATATATATATATAATGGATCTAGGGTCCAGTTAAAAACATCCGTGCAGAATTTATTTATCAAGTAAATCGGTTGTCAATGATTTTTTCAAATAGCTTGACGAAGCAGGGTTGCAAGCTGATAGGCCTGAAATTTGTCGGTTTGTCCATTGTCTTGCGGGGCCTGGACAGCTGAGCGGTAAACGCTCGGCCTTCTCCGCTGACCACCCGGGTTCGAACCTAGGTGCAGTCATGAGCATTGGTTCTAGTGGCCCGTCCATGGTCGGTGGTTCTCTCCGGGTTCTCCGGCTTCCTCCACCTCTCTCACTAAGATCTTGAACTCTCACGGTATCTTCTATTTTCGCCCTAAATATCTTAATGTATACCATTTCAGACTGTTAACTGTGTCGTTGTTGACGGAGCCAGTGAGGGCCCGGATTTTCCGGAGACCTGTGACTGGCTCGAGCGCCGAATTCACTTTCAATCAGTCAGTTAGTCCTGCCATGTTTTGGAATCATGTTTACTAACGCACTTTTCCATTCAATCGGTTATTATCCCCATGAAATGCACAACATGTATAGGTTTGTAATTTTCCCTAGACAAGGGCCTGGGTTTTCTTTAATATCTTGTGAGTTTGTCCATGACTGCTGCATTGTCGTCACTGTCTCCCGTGGTCGGGTTTTCTAGAGGGTTTTTTCATCTATTATTTGTTTAGCTGTGTTTAAGAAGTCAGAGTGTGTCAGGGTGTGTCGGGGTTTCGTGTATTTGTTTTAAAGTATTCACCAATAGATCTGCACGACACTTTGCTGTAGCAGCGACTGGCCGTCAGGGCGTAGTAGGGGTTTAACCTGTCCTGTATTTGGCTTAAATTTAGAGTTAGATAAACGTTTGAATTGTTTCCAAAATTCACGTGAGATTGTTTTATGATGTACACTGGTAATATATTATGACCACTGAAATCGTTTTTGCGTCAAGATAGCTCCATCTACTAACCTATTTACTCTATTAGACAAAGCTTTGGCTCGTCGCCTTAGGGCTATCATTCCTTTTATTTCTGGATGAAATTCCACCAGTTTCTGTTTTTAACTTCTCTCTCTCTGGGGCAACCGCACTGACGGCCTGAGTAATAACGTTACAACGTGTTATGTCTGTTGCGATGCAATCTAACGAATGGCTAACTACAGGGACTGAAGGAAATCAGGATTATATCTGCTGCTATGGATAACCTCAACATTCAACATGACTGAGTATTCGCTTTACAGTCTCCCAGTGCATGTGAGTGACACATACACTACCGTGAAGTCGGTAGCCTGACAAAACTTCCTTCTCCATAAAACAGCTACCCGAGCTCTACCCATCAGCGTTAAACAACGCATGGATTTTACAGATTTAAGATGATTATAAAAACCGCATTAGTAATTAATACTGATGATAGTATGATCCGATGCCTCATGTTTTATCATCGTCAGTTATATGGTCAAATACTGTCTTTGTTTGCATAGGAGAACATAAAATCTCAAATACGTCATCCGAACAAGAAGTGCCTTCTCGTGGAAACACGACAAAAGTTTCGTTGTTCCTAAATAGTCAAAAGAATATTTGGTGTCAATGAATAACAAATGTTATACCAATAAAGTCCGCGGAAGATATTTTGCAGGTGTGTGTGTGGGGGTGGGGGGGGGGAGGAGGGATCAACGGATGTCTGTGGGTGATTATTCCGAGCAATCTACCTGTAATGCATAAAACTGGTCTAAAAATAAGGTCGGTGGTTGAGAGCAGGGGGTGGGGGGGGGGGGGGGGGGGGGGGGAGATCTTCACCTCCAAACCCTTCAAGCTGGTCCGCGCTTGTAGTGTTTATATCAGTACGGGTAAGGGTTTTGGTTACCTGTTCAAGTGATACGACTATTGCTCAAACAGAACCCGTAACTCGGGAATAGGTCACAGTGAACTAATTTCATGTTTCTGAGGACTTTTCTGAGATATTTCAAAATACAGAGGTTTATAATTCTAGCCTTTTTGGGTACGATTTGTGCCTTGTTAGACCTAGTGTTCTCAAAAATACAGGTAAAAAATCGTAAATTCATGCCCAGTAGCAAAGGATCATTAAGACCCGTAACACACCTAATTTGATGAAAATCCCTCTAACCGTTCAGGATGAATCTGGCAATTTTATGTGTATTTTACATTTTGAAGGTCTCACAAATAGAGAAAAAAATCCGTAGCAAATTCGAGAAACCTAGGTGACGCCACAAGTCTGCAGGAACTAATGAAACATTTGATGATGAACGTTCGTGCAAAGAATCATGGTGATCAATGCATTAGTTGTTCTGATACTAGAGCTTTTGTATCAAATTTATAATTATTCTGCGGGGGGGGGGTTATTTCTGAGCCCCCATGGCTCAAAGGATATTGATAAAGGAGACCTTATTTCAGGATTCAAAGAAGATTTTTAAATGGACCCCCCTGAATGTCAAGTTTAGAAGATTCCAGGTCCAGCGGTTACGATTTGTGCCTGGTTAACGGATGGACGGACAGACAGGCGGACAAAAAATTATCGCTATAGCTCAAATGACATTCAGTCATCTGAGCTAAAAAACGTATCTGTAATGCAAAGCATAGACGACAACCCAACATTTTGTCAAAAACAGTTCGCTCAGTTGGCCTGTTCCCGATGTTCCCTATTCATATAAAATTGGCCCGTCAAATGCGTAAGCTATACGAAATTAGTTAGATTGTATGTAAGGTGACCACTTTGTGAGGAGTTTGTACAGTCACTTTAGGCAATCAGCACATTACATACAGGCTATGACCTGACGGTTGAGAACACTAGGGCCGCTGGGGAAAATGTTATTGTCAGGAGCCCCCGAACCGCCTTTCAGTTACCAGTGAAATACATATGGAGTTAATCTCTTTACAGCCTAGCTTTCAAAGATCAGGAAATAATTCCTAAAACACTTTTCCAAAAAAAAAAGACTGTTCGTTTTATATAATGAGTTCTTGAACTTCATACATTTGAGTCGGCTTAGTCCGTGGTCGTCAAGGGTGCCCCGGTTCATCCAAATTAAATAGGACCCGCTCTTCCCTCAAGTTCCATAGTCGGCCTACGCAGAATATAGAAAATATTTTAGAATATAGATACAAGTTATCGAATAAGGATAATGATTAGAAAATTACAGAAGATTGGCTCAGTCTAATGGGATTACACATGAATATACACCATACATTCGCAACATGCATTCAACAAACAAGAAACATTGCTATATACACGAACACACACACACATATATATATATATATATATATATATACATATATATATATATACAAACGTCAGCCTTACAGCCACTTACGGTCTTACCTGAAGGCGTTATGAACAATCAGCTTTGCTGATCAGTTCTTGTTCCCTGAATTCAGTAAGGCTCACATTACACACATTCCATCACCATGATCACACTAGGCAGGTACAATTCATAACTAACAATTCCATGAAGATGTATTCTATATCTAAATGACATCGTTTATCAACTGATCTAAATTGGAGGAACACACTGATACCAGAGTATATGTTCTCCAAAGATAAATTAGGTCATATAGATCTAAATGACATGATGAGATGTTTTGCTCAGCCTTGCCAGATGACAAATGATGAGATTACTTTTTTTAGTTCCAGTTCGATTGTTTGACCTTGATGTAGGTACCGACGCTCAATAAATTGCCATTCTGGCTCTGAAATTAAAATATCTGCAATACTGGTTTTGATCTTGTAGTCGACAGTGTAATACAGAAAGGAGCATATGTGTACATATGTGTAAACAACAACGTGTTTGATATTGATGGCACTCATCAATCAGAAATATAGAATTGTCACGCAGTAGCTTATGTAGTTTACAAAAACCGCATACTGTGTTCTTGAAATTGCGATAACCTTACAGATTACTGACGATGCCTTAAGAATTAGCCTGTTTGTGCCTATATTCTTGGAACAATCGGTACACTATCCGCGAGAGGAGAAAAAACTGCCGGGAAACCGCTACCAAATTTAGTTACTCGGGCGAAACAGCTTAAAAAATATTAAGCAATTAGAAATGGTTCTCATAAAATAACAAATAAAGCGGACGCTCATCAATATCGCATTAAAGGAAACTCAACATTTATACTGTCAACTGTCCGACATGTTGGAATTAAAACCCTGTGGCATGTTAATTAAAACATAAACACGTGTTTCCCCCACGAGAACGTTCTTGTGACCGGCGAAGAGAACATGTGTCATAGACAGAGAGCCAATAAGAGCTCCGTAGTAAAAATTCACACATGTGACTTCAATCATCACTATTTTGGCGGAAAAGTTTTTCACATATTGACATACGGTGATTATAATTTTCGGCTACGGTCACGGTGGCAATGTGAGTAAACAAAGCAAATGAAGCGGTCCTGTTTAATTAACCTGCAACTGACCACGTCTAACGCACGATTTCCACAAATCAGATGTTTGGTATTACAAGAATTGGGTGATTTCATTAGGTCAGTGGCGATATCACAGGGTCATACAAGCAAGCCGGTTTCCAACGAATCGTTTCTAACGGTCACAGTTGTTCAAAACGCGCATTAAATTTTAGCTATCTTTTTTTTGTGTGTCTTTATATCCGCCTTTATAAATGTATTTCATCTGATTAAAATCCTTTTAAAGTAAACTGATATTTCCTGACCGAACGGCGTTTCTTGTGTAGATGTAGGCAAAATACAAGTCAACATTGCTCGCTCAGTCATTAATTACAAAAACGTAAATTACGTTATTTACAAGAGGATTTTTAAAATGAAGAAAGTGATAATAAACTGGAAAAATTTATTGTGAAATAAGCCCTAATGCCCATGATTAATATTACAAATATTAGTATATGTTCTTAAGTTGCACTTGCACAACTGCTGCTATATATCAGTTTGATCCGTCAGATGCAAAAAGGCGCTGAGACATTTCTTTCATATGACCAAGCAGGGCACCTGACAACTGGCACTGAAAAGCAAACAAAAGTGACCTTGTTTTTATAAATCAAAACAAATAGAAATAAATACCCCCAAAAGTTAACGTTATACAAATAAATCATAAGTGGTTAATTATATTTAAGCTTTCAATCAGTTTCCCCACAATCGAGGTATACCGACGTCTAATGTATGGTTTCATCTTTCACAAACAGTTTTACATACAAAAATGTATTTATTTATCCATTTAATATATTTTACTACCCCAACAGGCTTGGACTATTATTAAAGAGTACATTTAGTACCATCTGTTTTTTTTTTATATTCCGCCCTGCTACCTTTGGAAAAAAATCAAAACCGTTCGTAAAAGAACAAAGATTAACCTAGTTCAAAGATTAAACTTGCTTACCTAGTACATACACTAAACTAGACGACCATAGGTCGAACGCTTGCCGGAAATCGGAAGTGAAACACAGACGGACAGAAAGAACATATTGTCGGTTTTCTATTAATGGAATGACTCTCAGGGACATTGCTGAGAATATGTGGCCCGTAGAATGACATATGAGACAAAAGAACAGGCAAGCAGACAAAACTGACAACAAAAGACGAACAGACAGACATAGTGACTTTGTGAGACAAGATTGACACCAAATGACATAACTTAGTGATTGAGAAGATTCAAAGGAAGAAAATGAGTTCTAATTTATGTAATTTAGATTTATAGTTTTGGAGGTATGGCGAATTAATGATATACTTGGGAGGCTCGACTGTAGCGCCCTCTAGCAGACATATTCCGAAGACGACAAATGCGTTTCGTATTATTAGTGTATGACATGAGATGTCCCAGTTTTAAAAGGATTCCGTCAAAGCTGTGGCCTGTAGAATGCTATATGTAAGGCGTAAGAACCAGTAAGCAGGCGACTTTGAGGATAACGGTCAAACAGATGGACACACTGACAAAGTGACAGAAGATTGAAACCATATGCCTTAATCAGGTTATGGAGAAGATTCAAAGGAAGAAAATAAGCTATAGTTTATATAACAGAGGCTTTTGGTGTAGAGATATGGCCAATACAATGGTATGTGTGTGAGGGTCGTGTGCAGCGCCCACTAGTGGCCATATCCGGAAAATGAAAAATTTATTTCTAGATATTAGTGTAAGACATAAGATGTAATAGTTTCAAAAGGATTCCGTCAAAACTATGGCCTATAGAATGCTATATGTGAGACGCAAGAGCCAACAATTAAGCAGGCGAATTTGAGGACAACTGACAAACAGACGAAAACACTGACAAAGTGACTCAAGATTGAGTCCAGATGACTAATCCAGGTTATGGAGAAGACTCAAAGGAAGAAAAAAGCTACAGTTATGTAACTGAGGTTTATAGTTTTGGAGATATTGCCAAAGCATGATATGTTGGGAGAGGTTCGAGTTCAGCGCCCCCTAGCGGCCATATCCAGAAAATGAAAAATTGGTTTCGAGATATTAGTGTAAGACTTAAGATGTAATAGTTTCAAAAGGATTCTTTCAAAACTGTGGCCTGTAGAATGCTATATGTGAGACGCAAGAGCAAGAAGGCGAATTTGAGGACAACTGACAAACAGACAGACACACTGACAAAGTGTCACAAAATTGTGACCAGATGACTAAACTAGGTTATGGAGAAGACTCAGAGGAAGAAAATAAGCCATAGTTTATGTAATTGAGGCTTATAATTTTTGAGATATGGCCAAAATATGATATGTTGGGGAGGTTCGCATCCAGCACCCCCTAGCGGCCCTATTCAAAAAATGAAAAAACAATTTCGAGATACTAGTGTAGGACTTATAAGATGTCAGTTTCAAAAAGATTCCTGCAATAATGTGGCCTTTGGCGCAAGATGAATTAAATGTCGAAATATCTCTATTCACGAGATATTTTACGAGATACTGCAAGACTTGTAATAAAATCTTGTAGTACTAGTTGAATGCTTCCTGATGCAAAAAAACTAGATCACTCTAGCTTTAAAACTGACAAAGTTACAAAAATAAGACCCCTTATTTTCGAATATCATGACTTTTCCCCCAAAATTTGTAACCATGGTTACGGCAAATTTGAGTCAGCTACACACCAGATGACAGGCCTTGGAATGACGATTAAAATAAGCTATTGTTGAAGTAGATACGACTAATAGTCACAAAGATATGAAGAAAAAACCGTTTTGAGAAGTTTTGACGACCTTGACCTTGACCTTTGACCTATTTTAACCAAAAACAATAGGGCACCTAGAAATTATGTTTTTCATCATCCCTGTAAGTTTCAAGGTGATTGTGGCAAAATTGTGGCCAGGAGAGTGCAGACAAACAAACAGACAAACAGACTGAGTAATATGCTTGCCGAAATCTTTGATTCCGGCAAGCAATAAAACTTTACTTAAAACACAGAGTCTGGTTAAACAGTCTCTAGATCTACTGTACTCCGGCTCGCGGCACCTCTTTGGGCCCCGACTGGCGGCACCTCAATGGACAACCGCTGGCAACACCTCACTGAACACCGGCTGGCATCATCTCCCTCGACCCCGACTAGCGGCACCTCAGTGCACATCACTGGACACCCGCTGGCAGCACCTGCCTAAACAACGACTGACAGCACCTTACTGGACACGCGCTGGCAGCACCTCACCGGACACCCGCGAATAGCTCCTCACTGGACATCCATTAGCAGCAATATGGCCGCCGGTTTATAAAATATCAATTCATTCTGTTATATTTGTCCTATAATGCTTTCCAAGTGCACTATTCCTATGTTTTCGGGGTCGATAAATTCATTTATAAGGGTTTAAAGTCTGTAAAATGACTATGTGAATGAATCCTGGTTTTGTTTATATTAAAATTGTCCTTAATTTCGCTTTCGTTTACTAGCACATGTACAGCAAACATTATTTGTTGGGTTTTGCACAGTAGTCGCATGCATTGTGATTGTATTCAAATGAAAGGTTTGTCTGCTTTGCCATGCATTTGGATGCTTGAATTGTAGAGCAGTGTTTATTTCAATATTCTTCCTTTGAATTTTCCTTTATTTGCATACTTACAAATGTAATTGCTTTGAAAAGGTGATGGTTGCAAAAACTTATCCGTCGAAATCTGCAATAAAATTAGGATTAAACTTAATATTTCCGTAAACACTAATCATTATAATGTTTTAAAACTGAATTCATGTAATTAGATTTTACGATCAGCTTTCATGTAAACCTCTGTTTGTGCAATTGGGAAATAAATGCATAAATCCAACTGTGCTGACATAATATATATATATATATATATATATATTAATTTTACGTATTTGAGCCCTATGTCTGTTTCTATGTAATTTAATGGACAATCGAGTGGTAAAACGCTGAATCATTATCGGTCCTATTAGTGGGTTGTAATGGCCCGTCCAAAGTTGGCGAATTCCTCCTTGTCCTTTCCTGTCTTCATCCCTGTTTATATACTACCAAACGCCACCTTCCGAGCCATGGAGAGTGGCTTGTAATAGTAATTATTACTCACTGTCCATATAAACTATATATTATAATAAACTAAATTAGACACTCCATATTATACAGAGTTTATCTTGCTTCTAACTTTAATATCAGACTTTTATATGCTAACGAATGTATTAACTGCTTGGCAGAGGTGAGAGATGAAAGAAACTTAGGTATCCTGTCTCGTAACAAAGTGGGAGCCTGATATATCCGTGGTGTATAGTTAGGACTTTTTTAAAGTCTACAAACATGATATTAAATTTTACCATCAACTTAACATTCAAATCTTTATTAGTGCAATTAAGAAATAGAAAAAAGTTCAGCTGAAAATGAATTTAAATGTACTAGTTACATGTAATTGAACATCATGTCTGTTTTAAAGGAAAGACTTTTATTTATAATTTATTTAGACTACATGCGTGCATGACGAGATACGCGCTTATATAGAAAGTCACACCTGTTTGCTGTATAGATTCTAAGCTTATTTTGCCATGAAGTGTAGCTTTCAGACCGTATGTTGGCATGAAAACAGAATCAACAAACATTTAGAGGTGAGCTACATGTCGCCATATGCTGCCGTTGTAATATAGCGATAAATGCATGAAATAATCAATACTCGTGTAGATACCTTTTGCAAATTACTAATATTGTGATATGGTGATGATGCAGACTTTATACTGTATTCTCGTATGAAAGAACCAACACGTGTCAGTAAAAAAATATCACTGCCCTTTGTTGTGATGCTTTCTTTGTGATATAGAACAAGTTCCTTGCCAACGATTTGCCATTAAAATTCACTTTGCATAATTTGTTTATGTCAACAAAATACTTTAATTTGCTGACATTATGCACATTTGTAGATTCATGTTTTACCTGCATGGATTGTAGAAATATTCATTACATGTATGAGTCGGTGCTGCCAGGTTCAAACTAGCTGATCTTTCATGGATGGATGCTCTGAAAAAGGAAAAGCAAGGCGGAAGATATAGAGAGTCGAATTCACAAAACAAGGTTAAAAAATATAATGCACCCTCAGTTTCCACACATGCTTTTTATCTTCTTCAACTTGATAACCTCAAAATTCAGTACAAAGTTTGGTTTGAGTTTTTATCGTCTTGTTTGGTGATTGTAACTCTTCTGTGCCTTCAGCTTCTGAGATTTGGCAACTTAGTACAGTTACACTTTCCCTTTGTCAGTTTTATGTCCAATTGCAGAATGCTTGGGAAACTTGTATTTTATACCTTCTGCTTCATTAAGTGAACCTACATTTTTGAGAATACACTACTTCTGAATATTATTACTGGACACAGCAGTTTATTACAGCATAATATTGCCAGAATTTTTTTATTACCTGTGCCTGAATATTTTCTTTTAGATTTGGCAGGACAAGAGCATTTTTCTTCTGATAAAACACACACAATTTCAACTTACTAAAGGTTCTTTTTATCTTATGTTCAAGGTTCAGTTCGATCTACAACTTTGCATCTTGTGCACTTGAAGATAAAATATGTACTGAGTCTTCATGCAAGCAAAGAGTCTGGAAGCTGGCAAAAGAACCATTAACACATAAACAAAAATTGTTTTAACATGGATTGTACAACTGGTTATAATAATAACAGCTACAAGGCACTTTCCATGGTTCGGATGGCAAAGTAGTGGACGGAAACCGAGGACACGAAGAAAACAACCAACTCTGTACGGACCTTTACCAATCGACTGTCCTTTTCATTACATTGAAAGAGACTGTTTAAATATTTATAATTAACAAATAGATTTAACTTCAGCAAGGTAATCAACAAATACGTTTTACCATTAGATGTGCAATTTAAGTACAATTTCAATACCAACAAAATCAAACTTCATTCACTCATTCATGATACAGACCTCAGACCCTTATAAATGAACTTCTCGACCCCAATAACATAAAAACAGTGCACTTGCAATGCATTCTAGGCAAATATAACCAGCTGTATTGGTATTTTATATTTCGGTGGCCATCTTGGTCGCCATCTTGGATTTTTACCAAGACACGGTGAATTCCGCTCGGCTCCATATCTGTACATTTAGAGTATGGTCTGGAAAAGTATTATGCCAAGTTTCATTCTTCTTTCATCTTTTGCACAATTTTCTCAATCTGCAGCTTCATCGCTGGACTAATGGGAATATTACTAAAATCGTGATAAAAACCGAGCTAATGAGTATCTGAAGAGGTTTGAAACTCCAAAAATAGAATTTCTCAGCCCAAATAACATAATATTAGAGTATTTGCAATGTTTTCTGGGGACATTATAACTCAAGTTATTGACATTTTCTAAAATGTTGGCCGCCATTTTGGATTTTGGACAAGATAATTTTTTTTTCAGCTTGGCCCTATATCTGAAATTTATAAATAAGCTCCAAAGAATACCTTTGCCAACTTCCATGCTTCTTTCAATTTTTGCACAATTCCTCAAGATATGGGAGCTTAACCGCTGGAATACTAGAGTGGAGCATTCACCAAACTAAGTATGTTCCAAAGGGAAGCCATAGGTCACTAAATATGATCAATTCAAAAGTTTACTCACATTTAGTTACCGTAAATTCGCTTTTTAACTCTAGGTGTGCGAAAACCGTGTTTGCTCTCCTTCTTATAGGGTTACTGGCTACACAGCCGACCACGATTTAATCACATTGTATATAATACTATATATATATATATATATATATATATATATATATATATATATATGTGTGTGTATTGTAACGGAACCTAATAACAACAGATCACGTAGTCGTGACGAGCATAACTTTTGTTACGGAGATAAATAAAAATCTGTACCACGAGGCAGCGTAAAATGTCTAGGGGAATGAAGAAAGAAGTCAGTAGTTTTTTTGTTAACAAATACTTATAAATTATTCTTAAAACAACCCTAATATTACAATTCACTAAATCAATACAATTACACAGTATAATAAATAAAGAGTACAATACCTGGATACCACCACTGTCACGGCTCAATAAGTCCTTTAAGGCATATAATCTAGATGAACAGTTCACATAAATCTTTTAAGAGAATTATAGTCCAATTCAATAAAAAAATCAATCTGTTGTAATCCAAAAGCGAAGGTCAGGTAGTTATCCCAGGGGCAAACTGAAGACTATATAAAATTCGTTACAAATTTCGAAGAAGATCTATAACTGCTGCAGTTATCGGAAAGGTTCACAAACTGACTCACACTCTTCCGTATCCGCTGGAATATTTCTCTCTCCTCTCGGCTTTAAAACAGCCCTAATTTATAGCTTCCACCCCAAAGCCTAGAAACTTCTGTTTCACGAACAATCCAAAAAACACATCAATACATAATACACACGCGCCCAAAGAACAATACAAAACACGCTCATAGAGCGCCATCAGCCCAGAAAATTCTAGATAAGCATGAGCGCTGTGTATTTACACGCCGGGTTTCCCAGTACGGATTACACCAAGCGTTGTGTCGCTACACATCAGAGTTCACACGTCGGCCATAGCTGCAATAGCAACGAGCTATGCGTGCACCACACGAACCAAGTGTCAACCACAAATGTAACAGACATCTCTAACAATATATATATATATATATATAAATATATATATATATATATATATATATATATATATATATAAACAGAGGGAGAGAAACCCTATATAAGCCATTTAATAAAAGCCGCCTGATGACGTTAGGCACCCTGAAGAAAGGCAGCATGTGAAAGGGCAGCTGTATTGGTCAAGCAGCAATAAAAGTCATTTTCACAGAAAGGTTTGCTATTTACAGTTGATTTTACATCAGCAACCTGTATGGCGCACATGGTTCTATTACTAATTCATTGAAACTAATGTTTTACCAACGATTACGATTCAGGCAACTTATTTTTATATAACCGATTGTTCGAAAAGATTATAGTAAAACAAAAGATCATGGACCATATATCTTTTAATTATAAAAAACGTTAATCATGTTTTCCCAATTACATTAACTACTATCTCTCTCCGTGATGATCAGAATAATTCTTAAAATATAAGGTACAGTGACCCCCCCCCCCCCCCCCCTCATCCCCGGAAGTAAAGTTTGTAGTTTCTGGGTCCAGCGTTTTGTGTTATTCGGATCATTAACAATCTAACTAACGAACGAACAAACGGACAGAACGACTAGTGTACCTGACTGGTGAAAGGACGACAAGAAGACGGATAAGGGTGATCGCTTTAGCTCAGCAACACCGCATGTTCGCCAGTTAAAAATGACAAATGAAGGACATTTGTGTTAAAATCAACAAATATTACCTCGGTATAATAATAAAATTGCCAATATTTGTTCTCTTGATAGGGCCTTACACAAACACTTATATACACACACACATATATATATATATATATATATATATATATATATATATATATAAGGTATTAATAATATCTGAACACTGAAAATCGTTTTGTTTTGTTTCACAGGTTAAGCAATCCCTTGTTAAAATATAGCAGGGTGCTGGTTATGTAACTACATGTAATTCTACCCCAACTAAATGTGTGACAAGTCGTTTGGGAACAGATAATTGAGACTTACGCTTCCAGGATGAACTACATGTTAGTACTTTATACTACCACAGTCCTTGGATTCCCGCGCTTTGTATACGCAGGGGAGTCGCCAATGATATGAATATATATATATATATAGTTTTAACTCTCTTTAATATCTTGTTGAGCAGATGGAGAGTTCTTTCCATAAACAGGGAAATAAATATGTAACTTCATTTAGAGAAGATGAGGTCCTTCCATTAATACATTTTTGTGCGTCGTTTTGTGTCGGCTATAGTAAACATTTTAGTTTTACTTCCCTGGTGCAATAAAAACTCTAATGATAAGGTCTGTGGTACGGCATGTATCCCGGGACAACATCCTGGTCGAATATCATCACATGAGAAAACGAACACGTCAGGCTCTTCTCCGTCGTCTTCACACACATGGCCGTGCATTATGTTTTATTAGGCGATATCAGGGTAACCTTTCTCGTACCCTATCACTGATTCGTATCCAGCCATTTGAACAATGGAACGGGGCTATGGAATCTACTCTTTTAATAACAAAAAAAAATTGGTAGTAAATGAAATGCGGAAACTAGGAATAGAAGGATGTAAATGTAACTGTACGGGCGTTCTTTTCATTTCATCACCATTTGTTTATTAAATCAACATCCAATAGTTCTTTATATAAACAGGTTTTGTGTGAGGAAAAGTACTTTAGAGAAAGTCTTTATACGTCTCCAGAACAGCCATCGTTCGTTTGTGGAAATTAGTTTCAATATATTTTAAAGAATCATGAATGCTTTCATTCTTATAAATAGCTGTGTGAATAACTTCTCACCAATAAAGCTACCCCTTACACAGGCTGCTATTTTGGTCATCACACTACCCCTTACACAGGCTGCTATTCGGGTCATCACGTTACCCCTTACACAGGCTGCTATTTTGGTCATCACACTACCCCTTACACAGGCTGCTATTCGGGTCATCACGTTACCCCTTACACAGGCTGCTATTCGGGTCATCACCTTACCCCTTACACAGGCTGCTATTCGGGTCATCACCTTACCCCGTACACAGGCCGCTATTCGGGTCATCACCTTACTCCGTACACAGGCCGCTATTCGGGTCATCACCTTACCCCGTACACAGGCCGCTATTCGGGTCATCACCTTACCCCGTACACAGGCCGCTATTCGGGTCATCACCTTACCCCGTACACAGGCCGCTATTCGGGTCATCACCTTACCCCGTACACAGGCCGCTATTCGGGTCATCACCTTACCCCGTACACAGGCCGCTATTCGGGTCATCACCTTACCCCGTACACAGGCCGCTATTCGGGTCATCACCTTACCCCTTACACAGGCCGCTATTCGGGTCATCACCTTACCCCTTACACAGGCCGCTATTCGGGTCATCACCTTACCCCTTACACAGGCCGCTATTCGGGTCATCACCTTACCCCTTACACAGGCCGCTATTCGGGTCATCACCTTACCCCTTACACAGGCCGCTATTCGGGTCATCACCTTACCCCTTACACAGGCCGCTATTCGGGTCATCACCTTACCCCTTACACAGGCCGCTATTCGGGTCATCACGCTAACCCTTACACAGGCCGCTATTCGGGTCATCACGCTAACCCTTACACAGGCCGCTATTCGGGTCATCACGCTAACCCTTACACAGGCCGCTATTCGGGTCATCACGCTAACCCTTACACAGGCCGCTATTCGGGTCATCACGCTACCCCTTACACAGGCCGCTTTTCGGGTCAACACGCTACCCCTTACACAGGCCGCTTTTCGGGTCAACACGCTACCCCTTACACAGGCCGCTATTCGGGTCATCACGCTACCCCTTACACAGGCCGCTATTCGGGTCATCACGCTACCCCTTACACAGGCCGCTATTCGGGTCATCACCTTACCCCTTACACAGGCCGCTATTCGGGTCATCACGCTACCCCTTACACAGGCCGCTATTCGGGTCATCACCTTACCCCTTACACAGGCTGCTATTCTGGTAATCACGTGGCTTTCATCAATTCAATTAACCTTTCTTTTAAGCCTTAGGGGTTGAGCCACGTTTCAATATTTTATACTATTCATGGATTTCCTCGTTTTGTATATAAGGGGAGCCTCCATTTACTTGGAAATACATTTAACTTCATACGCTGTAATTTCCTGTTAAGCTGATGATGTGCCCTACACGAAAACAGAAAAAAAGAGTGACCTCGTGTGGAGAATATAGCGACCCTAAATTAGTTACCCTGGTCAATAAAACTCTCATTATTAATCAGCTGTGAGCCGTCATGTAAGCCGTGACATTGAACTTGGTCAAGCATTATCCCATGAGGAACATGAATTTTTCTGTGAACTTTACTTTGTTTGCTGCCTGGCCGGTAAAAAAAAATTAACGCTCCTATTTAACAAAGAAAACATGGAAAGCGATATGGGCCATAATATGATCCTTTAATTTTCAACCCAACATACAATTGGGCCAAATAATAAAGGCCCATCACATCGTTGCACGAGGTAACATAAATACAGGAAACAAGCAACACAGCAAAACAACGCAAATAAGTACACCGAAATACGTGAAGTAAACCGACCAGAAGAAAAACAGACACATATCGCAATAAATGGACAGTGGGTGGGCGGGACACCGACAAAACACAACGTGCAACTGACTGGCTGGGGTGTGAACAGTGATTACTGAAGCGTGAGTTCCCCGGCCCCGTGTATAACTAAGCGGGTTTAAGGGGGACGGCTCCACCTGAATAGATACGGGTTGCCAGGTCTGCAAGATTCAACTTTAAGCGTTAACAATAATTAACTTCTTTAATTTACATTTAACGCTCCTATTTAACAAAGAAAACATGGAAAGCGATATGGGCCATAATATGATCCTTTAATTTTCAACCCAACATACAATTGGGCCAAATAATAAAGGCCCACAGTTGGCCGCTTGAATGAGCGCCAACTTTATGGCCCAATTTAATTAAAGGGCTATTTGAAGAAATTCAAATAGCAACCTCTGAACGGTGCCGAGCTTAACCTGCGTTGTAAAGTCATCCGTCTCGCAAAACCAGTTACAACACTGACAGGAGCTTGTATATATCGTTCATATGCATTACTCGACCATCTGCCTAGCAGCTTGATCTCCCAATCCTGTATACCTGCCGCTGCTGCATCGGTGGCACCACCTCTACGGAAAGAGTGACCACTATATTGGTCAATTTGAAATCCTGCTAATGCTAATAGCAGCCGAACATGGTTAACAAAAAGAGACTTTGTAAGAATGCATGTATTCTCGAGTTTAAACAACGGTTCATCCTTGTTCGCACCATATAGTGAACCTCGTTGATTCATGTACTGCCGCATAGAACACACGGCACAGATGCTTGTCTGAGAGCAGCCGATGTTGATTACGTAGCCACATCTAGCTTTGTCAGTTTTTGACCCCTTCAATTTTAGAGTCAGATAATACATGCCCTGCTCATTCTGAAGCAAATGTACATCGCCAAATGTTAAATGGTTAGCCCGATCAAACGAGGACTGCGATGGGACACAAAATTCCGCCGCTCTCAGACATGCAAAATAAGCCAGTGTCATGGCTGTCCAAAACAAATACGAATCATATGACACCCCTATCTTTTCTCTTAGCTGAAGCAGCATAGAGTAAGTTATGGGGAGTTTCTGCTTTGGCGGCCCCGAATCATATTTAAGACCTGCCAATGCCCGCTTTTGGCGGAATTTGCCTACGAGCGGGTCGCCATATGCTTCTTCGATATGCAAAGACCTCACTGCTGAAAGATAAACTAATATGCTAGAATGTTTGAGACTCCTACGGTGCAGGTATGTTACAAACATCAATAATATATCCTCATTAGCTGGTAACGGTTTAAAGTCATATTGATCACAAAACTTAATGTACTGTCTCTGTGCTGAAGTATATGTTTTTCTGCTGTTTACCCTGAGACCATTCTTGACAAGCTGACAGGCTTCTGCGTACAGAGCACCCGTGACATCTGAAATACACATTAAACATTAAATTAAAACTTCAAATCAGCTGATGTACTGGTAAAGGTAATGGCTTAGTCATTTGTGTGTCAGCTGATGGATGAACCAGCCGAAAACGCCTCAGGTCACCTCTGGACAACGCATCCGCGACTTCATTCTTGGCACCTGGCACATGTATCGCCGAACACTCAAAACCGTATGTTGCACATGTAAAGAATAATGCACGCATTAGTTTCATTATTGCACAGTCTCGTGAGGATCCTTTCTGCAGTACGTGCACCACTGCTTGGTTGTCACAGTGAAACAGGACACGTTTTGTCGTCAACAGCTTACCCCATGTTGCCGCAGCTTTTGCAATAGCAAAGAGTTCCTTGTATGCAATTGAATGTTTGGAGTGTTCATCAAGTCTGTCGAATTCCTCATACAACCATGCATTACAAAACACTGCACCATACCCGTAATCTGAGGCGTCCGTCCACAAGTGCAAGCAAGCGTTACCTGTCCACTGTTCTTCATAGAACAAACTTTTCCTGTTCCATCCTGGTAGGTAGCTTAGCCACCACATGATGTCGCTTTTTGCAGCTTTGTTCAGTTTTACACGGTGATGCAGAAACCGTAACTTTCTTGACGCTTCTATTAAACGACGAGTGAATATTTTACCCGGTTTCACTACACGTGCTACAAATGTTAACTTGCCGATCAGAGACAAAAGATTCCTCTTTGTCAAGCTTCTAACATGCAACCATTTACGTAACTCTGTTATCGTGTCTTCTACACGTTCGGAAGACATTGACAACTCCATTCTATTGGAGTCTATTATTATCCCTAGATATTCGAGCCGTGTAGTTGGTTTTACTACCTTTTCTGGTTGCACAGCAAAACCGAGCTTGTAACAGCATTCTAGCATGGTCTCTAGATTTATATCACACAGAGGGGTTAACGGAGGGCCGCATGTGAAATAATCATCTAGGTAATGTTCAACCTCAGAGACTCCGTATTTTTTCATAATGAATTCCAGCCCATCTGCATAATCATTAAACAGTTTCGGGGAACTTCTAAGACCAAATGGTAACACCAAATCCACATAATATTCACGCACTAAATTACCCGAAGAATCATGCTTTTCCCACGTAGATCCTAATAGTTCCCAGTCATCCGGGTGCACTACTATATGTTTGAAGGCATCCCTTAAGTCTAACTTCGCCATGAGGGTGCCTTGACCATAGCGCTTCACAACGGAAGTTATATCGTCGATTGTTAAGTACCGAAGCGAATGTTCGTCAGAAGGAATAAAGTCATTTACGGACTGGCCCGGGGGCCATGATAGATCGTGGATGATCCGATATTTTCCTGTAGAGCGCTTTTTAGGGAATGCGCCCATCGGCGACGCGACAAAGTTTACAAAAGGAGGACTATAAAATGGACCAGCTTTGCGACCTAAACGCACATCCTTGTCAATGGCTGTTTGTACGGCGGCGTTATATTTATTAGCTGATGGCCAATTATGGCTGTGTCTTGGAGTTCGATGACCTTTGTAACCAATACGAACACCGGTATTGATACCCTGGACGAGTTTATTTGCTAAGGATCTATCCGGATGACTGGACAGCCCTACCTGCCATTCTTTAGCATTCAAGGGTGACACTGTTCTAATTACAGTGTTGGCATTTGTATAACGGCTCAGGACCTCTGCACTGTCTACAGACGTGGGCTCGTTTACATGACTGGACGCGACATCGACCGGACTGGTAGTTATTACATCCCTCACGCTGCTCGTGGTACCAGCGGTCAAATCTATAAGATTGGTGGAACTTTGTTTGGATTTGGTTTTCAGTCTCCTCCATCTTGGCTTGTTGCGAGCGAAAGGGGCATTTTTGGACTACGTGATCAAACGATTTACATCTGAAACACTGAGACGTATTACGTTTCACCGCTGTTGCATCCAAAATTGTGACGTACATGTTAGAATCAATTTCATCAAAGGCGAATGGATGGAGGCTACCAGCAATCTGACTGCGGAAACGCACATCGTAAGCCATAACGGCAGACCACAAATATTTTCTGTCACATTCATGAATGAAGGTTCTGTATTTTGCGAAACTATTATATTTATCTGGATACTTCTGCAGTACTACCATCTCGTATCGAGACCACGCTTGGAGCCATATGGAAAAATTATCTAATGTTCTACTTGACTTCTTTTGTCGAAATTCTAAATTATCACTGACAAACACAGCCTCGGCTTCTCTGTTAACTGGTTCTGAAGCAATATATAGAAAGTCAGGCAAATGAACAAACTCACCATTCTGTGCAGCCTGGACATTCTTTTCAGGGATGACCGCCCCGAGCACGTGAACGTTTCCGCGCGAAACTGGTGTGTCAGCTGGCTTGCGTGGAGGTTGTCCTTCTGAATTCGTGTGTTGCACAGAAATTTCGTTTTCTGAGTTTTGTACTCCCAGAACACATTTAGCTAAATTGTCATGTGAAGCTTTCAAGCTTTCTATACCAAAATTCAACTGTTGCATCAAAGAAACTAAAGCTTCCAGAATTTGGTTCGTTGACGGCTCTGTTTCTTTTATATCTTGTCCCATATCGTCCGGGTTTTTTTCGATTTCGAACTGCCGAGGACATTCCTTGCCTGTAGGGCCGTCGTGACCTTTGCAAGGAAATTTACAGGTTGTGCAAGTCCTTACTTTATCCGAACTCATGGTGCGATGACTTAACTAACGATTACATGTACGTGCGACACCGACAAAACACAACGTGCAACTGACTGGCTGGGGTGTGAACAGTGATTACTGAAGCGTGAGTTCCCCGGCCCCGTGTATAACTAAGCGGGTTTAAGGGGGACGGCTCCACCTGAATAGATACGGGTTGCCAGGTCTGCAAGATTCAACTTTAAGCGTTAACAATAATTAACTTCTTTAATTTACATCTATTTTTCACGGTGCTCTCTGTCATAAAGCGGTTCCTTTTGTATTCACACACACGCATATATATTTCGTAGACGGTTTGCACATAAGATAGTGAATGGGGTACTATACTACAAAGATAATGTCTATTAGTCGGTATTACATGCAATGGAAGTATATATAATGAAAATGCAGCATCATTGATTCAATATTAAATAGCAATTTCGAGAAGCGAAATTGCATTCTCTCGAGCACCCTAGTTATTTCCATAGATTGCGGTTTCCTCATCTTGACAAATTGGCCACAGAGGTGGTATCCGGCCAGAAATAGCTGAACCAGTTAAGTCACGGTCACACTTAATCGTACGACAGTTATAATCGTGCGATTGACCCATGATCAGGTAGTCGCACGACCAGTCTTTACAAATTATGCTGATTCTGAAATGGTCGTGAGTACGTGATACTGGGGGTAGGTAATCGTACGACTATTTGCACGCTCGGTTGCACGATTAACCAGAACTAGTGACGATCGGTCGCAAGATCAGTCGTGCAACCTGTCGTTGCGAATAATATTGATCTAACAACAAGTCTTAGTGACCAGCGACCAATCGTAGGACCTGTCGAAATGACCATTGACTAGTCATTCAACTGGTCGTGCCACCGATCGTATGGATATGTATTCTTGGGCCCAATATCAGCCCTAGTAATTCGTTCAAAGTACTTAAGTTTTCTTCTTTGTCTTCGCGGGCTTCTTCGGTGCAGAAGTGCAGCTGCTGCAAAAGCGCCAAGCTGTTGTTGTTGCTCCAGCTGTAGCATAATCTCGAGTCTACAGGGTGGCATCATTCATACAGACAACGTGAGGTAAATACGGCTGGCTAAGCCAAGCCCTATATCCCAACAATTTTGTAACAGTAGCGGAGCTGATAGCGCGACCAGTCGTATGGTCGTGCCACAAGTCGGGAGAGATCTTGGCAGATCGCAATTCTGATCACAAGGTCGTACGACCAGTGACGCCACCAATCGTGAGCTGGCACAAGCAAGTTGTCGCACGATGATGCATGACTGGTCTTGCGATGACCAAAGACTGGTGGTACAACCTTCTTGCGAGCTCCTCCGACCTCAAAATTACAAATATGTCGCAACTGGATTTGAACATGTTCAAAAACCATCTGCGATCGATATTTTTCACCCAGTGATCAGCCACGACCTCCGCGATCGGTCGCACGTTCTTGTCACTAATCTCCGGCGATTCCTCAATTTTTCAGTCATTCAGGTCATGACCTCGTCGTAACTAGTGTGAATGTGGCTTTAGTAAGTGTTACAGGTGTCTCTTTTATGCAGCAGTCTTATACTGTAGATTCAGATAATATAGTGGGCTTAAAATTTCGTGGTTTTTGTACAAAACGCATATCTTAGGGTATTTGAATTCGTGGAAAGACAAAGAAAACTTTAGGAAATTATGTTTATTAATACCTCCATTTGCGCATGGAAGACGAGCCCGATGTACACAGGTGGTTCGGCTTTGATGCTTATCACACGGTGCGCCTGTACCGCGGTCATTCGGGTTAGTGTTGAACAAACAAGCTCCGCCCGACCCGAGACTAACAAAGAATTAATCATCCGTGACCGACACGTGCCGGCCGATAAATCGGCTATTAGTTACAACACCCGATCACACCACGTTGACAGAAAACGTAAACCATCACTTAACCAGGGGAAAAATGAAACGGGACCGTCCACATGATGGTTTTTTAACTTTTTTTTTAATCTAGGCGGTAGTCACATGTGGCGCCTGTAAATCCCGGACGGGGCGGTGAGACGAAACAGGGTTCGTTCGTCATTCATCATGTCAACTATATTTGTAGGTTACAAAGAAATAACTTGCATAATAGAATTCTGTGACGCTTACTTACGCTAAAACATTTGTACAACTTTCGGCAATATTCGGAAGAACTACCGCCTGCATATATTATCAATTCGGAATAGGTGCTCTTTCGCGTCCCGCGGTAATCGCGGTAATGCAAAGAGTTTTACACGGCCCTTGTCTTTAAGGCCAATAGGTAGCGTAAGTCTCGTTTAATCTCTATTGAAAGAAGGTTGAAAAGGCCGGTTCCGAAAAAGCCGTGCCTCGGTAGCTGTAGTTACCAACATTGGAACTTGTGTACCGTTCTTGGCATGTTAGAACTACCGCTTTGCGCGACAGAAACGTGGTTCTGTTCTTGAATTTTTCACCCGAAATGTTTAGGAAATGAGGATACGTTTTCAGTTTAAATTATATTTTGATATTGCTTTATTGAAAGCATATCAGGGGCCGTGTTTGTTCGATGTTAGGGGAAATAATTTGATTGACAAAAAGAATATTTATAAATCCCATATTTTAATAGTAATTTACGAAAAAACAATTCGGTGCATTTAATAAATGTATCAAAGACTATCATAAAACAGTAGTAAACAATTTTTGTATCTTTATTGAAAATCAGCCAGCGGTAACAATTATATATATAAAGTCAACCACCAGCTACCGTTAGGATTCCGTATATCCTCTGACCGTGTGATTTTTTTATCGTTGGAATCATGAATTCGTGGATTATCTTGATCCACGAAAACCACGAAAATTAAATCCCAACTAATATTTCTGAATCAACAGTATGTATCTGTGTAGCTTTGTCCGTTGCCATGGGAGACGCGGGAGCTGGCCCGGCCCACGTGTCGGGTCGGACATGTAGCAACACAGCGCTCATGCTAATCTGGAA
This sequence comes from Sipunculus nudus, assembly GCA_026874595.1. NCBI lineage: Eukaryota > Metazoa > Annelida > Sipuncula > Golfingiida > Sipunculidae > Sipunculus > Sipunculus nudus. The sequence continues at coordinate 36,314,655 of CM049317.1, read as the reverse complement.
CTTCCTGGGCGCGCGTCTTGTAATGTTCTTTGGGCGTGTGTATTATGTATTGTTGTTTTTTTTTTCAGTTTGTTCGTGAAATAGTTGTTCTAGAATTTTCGGATGAAAAGTTATAGATAGGGACTGTGTTTAAGAGCCGGGGAGAGGAGAGAGAAATATTCCAACGGACAAAGAAGAGTGTGAGTCAGTTTGTGGACCTTTCCGATAATTGCAGCAGTTATTGATCTTCTTCGAAATTTGTAACGGATGTTATATAATCTTCAGTTTGCCTTCGGGATCACTACCAGAATTTCGCTTTTGGATTACAACAGTTTGATCTTTTTATTTAATCGGACTATTTTTCTCTGAGAAGATTTATGAGAACTGTTCATTTGGATTATACGTCTTAAAGGACTTGTTGTCGCCGTGACAGTGGAGGTATCCGGGTACTGTACACTTTATTTATTAAACTGTGTAATTGTATTTATTTGCTGTTGTACTGTTGTTAATACTGTGTAATTGTATTGATTTAGTGTATTGTAATGTTAGGATTGTATCAAGAATAAATTATAATTATTTGTTAACAAAAAACCACTGACTTCTTTATTCATTCCCCAAGACATTTCATGCTGCCTCGTGTTACAGAATCTGTTTTTTTATCTCCATAACAAAATTTATTCTCATCACGACTACGGGATCTGTTGATATTAGGTTTCGTAACATAGGCCAGTGAGAAAGCGACTGTCTGGTCACGTGATAGCTTTTGCCCCCTTCCGGTCGATTCCACGAGCACCATACGGGACGAAATCATTGGACCATCAATCACATCCCGAAAGATCAGCCACGAGAACTGTTCAAAATTGAAGGATCATGATGAATAATACCTGATTCAATATATTGCGCTTGCAACGACATGCACAGCAGGTAAGTGAAGCTGTGTGCTCATCATTTAAATCTTTGCAATACATCCCGGTTTTCAACCGTAACCCTATCTGTAACTTATTTATAATTTGTATCTATAGACAAACCTACATCCACGTAATAATTAGTTTTGTTCGTTCTTTTTCACATTTCTGACGCTCTCTATTACAGATCAAGTTAGTTCCATGTTGTTTTTTTTTCATCCGAAGTATGCATCCTCAAATTTTACTTACAATTTGATATCCCTTGAAACATCTATTAAGCTCGCAATGGAGCCTGTAATTGTACTTCAAATTCGTCAAGTTTCATTCGTCCTTTTCATGTTATTGACCAAGGTTTAATTATGTATCATTTAAACTTATTTGAGCGCATGCACCTCTTCATGAAGCCCGAAAGATTTCACGTTCATTTACTATTTTTTGTTTTAAGGATTCTCCTGCGATCCATTCTAGTGTTGTCTAACACGCGTTCTGTTTGGCTGTTATTTTTTCCATATATTGTGATAAAGAATAAAGTAATCATAATAGTTATCAATTATTATTTTGATCATTTACGATTTTTATCTTTTGTAATCTATACTGTAATTGCGGAAAAATCTGCTTATATATGTAAATACTATTCTATGCTTATATGAACACTATAGATCCGTGATATGACTTCCTAAATGGATGCATCAATTACTCCCAGAATGTTGTTTGGGCCTTTTTGACCAAACGAAGTGACCAGAAGACTATTTACACCATATATCCACGAGTATCAGTCATATATACTCATTTATATTCATAGGTCAGTGAATAATGTTTAGGTCAGTGAAAATAGGTTAGTGAAAAAAGACTCTCAAGGTAATGTTGTCTTGGTTCCTCCGGTACATGCCGTTTCTCAGTGTCGCATTATTTCCAAGCCCATATGCACCGTTTAGTCTTAAGCTGAGTGATATGTATTTTGAATATAGACTGCACCGATTACAAATAGTTCTTCTACACCTCGTAGAGTTCCCCGACCGTCGTATATATGTTTTCCTTCTGTTATCAGTCTTCCCTTAATTTATTTTTTAAATCGTTTAATTGCAGCCACTTTTTTTTTAAATAATTAAACTGCAGAATACTGTTCCCATGTATAATCCCGAATTCATTATGTGTCACTGCAATCTCGACCGTCTGAATCTCTGGAACTCTGGCTGTATGATATGATTTGATTTTTTTCTAAAATGTCTCTGCATTCATAGTTTGCTTTGCCAATGTATATACATGTATATTTCGCTTTGTTCTTTAGAGCTGTGTCTGTATGACTATCTGCTGCGCTGTCTGTCTGATATATATATATTATTTTTCATGTTTTCTCCGGAACTTTGGCCGCTTCGAATTCATATTTTTCTCCGAAGCTCTGGTTGCATCATGCCATGAGTTTGATTTTGTTTTCGAACGAAATGGAAGATAAACAGTCTATCATATGGAGAAAGTATATGTGTGCGTCGGTAATGTGATCACAAGCCATGCGAACAAGTGAACTTTTGATTGCAGTGTTTGCAAAGGAGTTAATAGGACTCTGTGATAATGTTTGATTATGTTGAGTCTTGTGATGATTCATATAAATCAAAGATATGATCGGATACGATCGGAGAAGATAAGATACTTTACTGGGATACCCATCGTCCATATTGTTTGTAAGATTGGTCCATGCTCCACGGGACCGGGACCACACGGGTCACAGTTTCAATCAATAGGATGAGCAGAGTGATATAATGATAACAAGAAGAACAAGAAGGAGAGGGATAGAGGGAGATAATAAGAAAATAGTGATCAGAAAAGAGCGTGTTGGTCTACGAACCCAACACAGTTCATTCGTGTTTGAAGTGCATAAAAGGCGAATCACCGATTGTTTTAATAAGTGACACATCGGCATCATACACACAGCTATGGTTCTTGTTTCATCATGTATTAAGGCTTTAAATTAAAGAATTCGAAAGTTATCTTGTTATGTAAAAATATGCGGCTCCTTGGTAAAATTAAGGTAAAATAATATGCATCAATATATCCTGTGATCTATATAATCAGTTTTAATTTCACCACTGAAAGAGGAATGATAAGACACGGCGTCGTCAGGTGAGGAGTTTCTGACGGTAGAACAATCTATCGGTTACGTTATGTATCATAGGTATCTATGGGGTAATGAGTAATGATGCTAATCCCAAATTTTACACAGACAAAGGCTGACATAAGTATGATCTTTTTAATCCGTTTTAAGGCACTAAGTATACACCCATCGTTAACACTTTCAATAAGACTTAACCTATTCACGCCTTTGCAATGTATCGTATATTCTTTATGTTTATATCAGATGATTGACCGTATCCGAAGCAGAGATATAATCCAAACTGTTACCCAAATTACCCAAACATTTCCAAGTAATTGGCTATTCTGTGATGGAACGGGAGACAAGGTTGACAATATGTGACATCTTTCTATGGATGGCAGTAAAGTGCAAATGAGACGACAGTTAAAAATGGTTTTTATTGGCTAGTGTGTACGTGACACTGACATACAAACGGCCACACTGACAGCATCTGCATGTGTTCTATCTCAATGGTTCTCCTCGCCTGCATACAATTGCAGTAATGCAAATGCCTTGACAAGACCGCTTATTATATATTATTTGGAGGTCTTGTGTAGCGTCTAAATATTCACCTAAATGGCATTTCGGTTGCTGCTTTTAAATTAAACTGACTTTTTTTGCTGAAGAATACATAATTACACATAAAATATTAAGAGGCAGCGTTACATTTAGATAAAACACACACTGTTGTTCCTTTTTTTCTGAACATGTATTGATAATGTTACTGATAATGTCACTTTTTCCTCTTACTAATTCTGAATCTCTTTTTTTTTTTTTCTCGCTGACACACTTTGGCTGCAGATTTGCATTTTTATAAGAGTACGATTCTAATTATTTAAAAAAATGCACATGTCCAGGTAATACTTGCTTTGCGTTTTGATAATATATTGTTTTATATGCAGTTCATGACATGAAACAATAATTTTTCCTTCTGCTGTTGGGAGGATTACTTGTGATTAAATATTTCACCACAAGCATTAGTCTCCCGAAGCAACTCAATACATGTATATAGCCAGCATATTTTGCTGTGTCCGAACGTAATCAGCTTTGCTACCTTTTTAATTAGTTTTGAGACCAGGGGACATAAATGTATGCAATGACATACATCATACGCTGGCAGTGGCCAATAAAATATGTTCTTATAAAGCGTTTTATAAACGACATGCAATATCGTGTCCAATTCGTAGGCTAGGAGCCTGTGAACTGGTATTTCCCTAAAACACAAAAACAGCTAAATTAACTGATCCGCCGGCCAGTCGGAGGGATTGTACCAAATTATCCCCCCTATAGTTCTGGTGAATTGACCCACCAAATCAAGCCTAAACAAGCATGGCTTTAGATATAAAGCGTACTCTATTTGTCACATTAAACAATCTGTTCGAAGGTTTTCCTGCAATGTCGAAACCCATTACTCCACTAATGACGTCATGAGAGTGCTGGTCCGCTAGGTATATTAAACTTCATTTAATGTTTTTTTTAAATACATATTCAGTAACCTCTTTTTACAATTTACAACACATTTATTTGAAGAAAAATTCTGGAAAATTCAGCCCAATTATTCAATAACAGATTTGCTTACATAAAAAATGTTAATTAGTAGAGCAACGTGAGTTGGATAAATGCAAATATCTTGTTTCGTTTCATTTTACAATATAAAGACAATATATGCAACATAAAAACAAATACAGTATTACACAACAAACAAACAAATGTAGAACACATGAATTTGCTACTTGATATATGTGACAAAATACATAATATATGGTGTTAAAAAATCGAACATTGAGACTGGGTAATTATCAACTGTACAGTTTCTTGTTCCACACTCAGGTTCGACACTGCAGGTTAGTTCTAGGGGAGGTCCATATTTATATGTAGCTACAATCTCAGCAAGTCGTATTAATGTATGTTGTTGAAGAGTCCTTAAGTAAGTGGTGCCATAAGGGAATTATTCCTTTCTGGCCTGTTGAATTTTGTAGTTTCTTGTGAAGACATACCCCAACAGCCGTCTTACGAGCTAGAATCGAACACATTTCTCTCTAGTATAATCAGCCACGACACTACTTATTATTTAAATTTATTCTGACTTTTCTTTAGGTTTTCCTAGCATACCACATAGCCTTATTCTCGACACGACGCTTAAAATAAAGTAATAACAAGAGCACCACAAAGCGAAGAATCCCCTCGCACGGAAGCATCATTAAATGGGGTGTATTGCACAAGTGTGAAAATGATGAGGGCAGGTCTTTGACCTTAAACTTAGACCCTCTGAGCTTGAACTCATTGGCCTTCTCCATCCATGTGTATGTGGGCCATATATAAAAGACGAACGGTTAAGGTAAAAGGGTTCGGCTTAAAATCGATCCACAAGCTATTTCAAAAAGAGGGTCCCGTTGCTTTGACCTTTGACCTCGTCACCTCAAAAACGATAGGGTTATTAAATTATGGGTGGGTGAGCCATATGTGAAAAATGGAAGGTTTAGGTGAAACGGTTTGGTTTAATCGATCCACAAGGCAATCCCGGACGGACGGAATGACGGACGGACGAACAAACAGAGGTGTTACTATATCCCCTCTTGCAACTTTGAGGGTATAATAACGGGGTGGTAAAGACACTCTAATATATCGACAGTGACGATTTAGGAGTCTATAGGATCTGGCGAAGAGACTTTTGAAGCTAACAATACCATATCAGCATAATCGGGTAATGTTTGGGCATATGTACCTCGAACGACTTGGAATGTTGACCGACTGATTGAAAAAAATCCCACATCATATCACACATGCGAGAACCTAATATACCCTTTTAAGAAATGGCATTTAACTGACGAACATTTTATTCTTTCCTTTACCTCTGAATGAATACAAGCCTGAGTGGGACGAATCAAACCCTTTGAAATACAATGCGGATTGTTTTATATATCAGTACAACAAAGTAGATAGAACAGACTATTCAACATTATATCTGTTCATGCCTCTTGTGTTATCTGACACATGGTATGATATTTCGACTGAAACATAGATATAATGTTAATATTTCCTGTAGTTCACTTCAGAACCTTCCTGGTTAAACGTTTTGACGCGTGTCAGTTCATGAAGATTTGACTCTTTTACATACATTATGTATTAGTACCGTGGTAATCGGGGACGCGCCCCTCCTTCTTTTGCCAAAAATATATGACAATTAATAACACATTATTGACAACAACAATCAGCGCCGAAAACTGCGTATCACACCATTTTATTCCCAGTAATTCAACTTGCGACATTTCACATCATTACATTCCCTGTACTCCTACATGCGACAGTTCAAACCATTTCATTCTCTGTACTTCTACATGCGACAGTTCAAACCATTTCATTCTCTGTACTTCTACATGCGACAGTTTGCACCATTTTATTCCCTGTACTTCTACATGCGGCAGTTCGCACCATTTGATTCCTTGTACTTCTACATGCGACAGTTAACACCATTTGATTCCCTGTACTTCTACATGCGACAGTTCACGCCATTCATTCCTGTACCTCTGCGAACGACAGTTCGCACAATTTGATTCCCTGTACTTCAACATGCGACTGTTCGCACCATTTTATTCCCTGTTCTTCTACATGCAATAGTTCACACCATTTCATTCCTTGTACTTCTGCATGCGACTGTTCGTACAATTTTCTTCCCTGTACTTCTACATGCGACAGTTCAAGCAATTTCATTTCTGTACCTCTGCGTTAGACAGTTCGCACCATTTAATTCCCTGTACTTCTACGTGCGACAGTTCGCGCCATTTTATTCCCTGTTCTCCTTCATGCGACAGTTTGCACCATTTCATTCCCTTTACTTCTACATGCGACAGTTCGCACCATTATATTCCCTGTACTTCTACGTGAGACAGTTTGCACCATGTGATTCCCTGTACATCTACATGCGACTGGTCGCACCATTTGATTCCCTGTACTTCTCCTTGCGACAGTTCACATCATTTCATTCCCTGTACTTCTACATGCGACTGGTCGCACCATTTTATTCCCTGTTCTTCTACATGCGACTGGTCGCACCATTATATTCCCTGTACTTCTACGTGGGACTGTTCGCACCATTATATTCCCTGTACTTCTACATGCGACTGTTCGCACCATTATATTCCCTGTACTTCTACGTGCGACTGGTCGCACCATTTTATTCCCTGTACTTCTACATGCGACAGTTCGCACCATTTGATTCCCTGTACTTCTACATGCGACATTTTGCACTATTTCAATCCATGTACTTCTACATGCGACTGTTCGCACCGTTATATTCCCTGTACTTCTACATGCGACAGTTCGCACCATTTGATTCCCTGTACTTCTACATGCGACTGTTCGCACCATTATATTCCCTGTACTTCTACGTGGGACTGTTCGCACCATTATATTCCCTGTACTTCTACGTGGGACTGTTCGCACCATTATATTCCCTGTACTTCTACGTGCGACTGGTCGCACCATTTTATTCCCTGTACTTCTACATGCGACATTTTGCACTATTTCAATCCATGTACTTCTACATGCGACTGTTCGCACCGTTATATTCCCTGTACTTCTACGTGCGACTGGTCGCACCATTTTATTCCCTGTACTTCTACATGCGACAGTTCGTACCATTTGATTCCCTGTACTTCTACATGCGACTGTTCGCACCATTATATTCCCTGTACTTCTACGTGGGACTGTTCGCACCATTTTCTTCCCTGTATCTCTGCATGCAACAGTTCACACCATTTATTCCCTGTACTTCTACATGGGACAGTTCACACCATTTAATTCCCTGCACTTCTACATGTGACAGTTCACACTATTTTACCTCCTGTACTTCTACGTGTGACTGTTCGCACCATTTGATTCCTTGTACTTCTACGTGCGAAAGTTAACACCATTACGTTCCCTGTACTTCTACATGTGACAGTTCGCACCATTTTATCATCTGTACTTCTAAATGCGAAAGTTCACACCATTTTAATTATTTAATACGTGTATACATATAAATTGGGTGTTATCATTGAAATGCGTGTCATTCTTGCAAACAGAATAAAATGAATACACAGGTAACGTAATAATTAAGAAGATAAATTTACTTATATACACATATTTTACACACTATAATTAATAATAATTAATCCACTTTAAGTATTACTTCATTGAGAGTAGGGTTTATTTGGCAGTCTTCAGTCAACTTCAGTCAATAATAATTGCTGTAGAAACCTTAACAGTGGTACTTTGGTGGTTCAAGGGAAAAGATGCTTGGCACAAACAAAATATATCAATCTATATGTAAAAAAATATCTTTTCCAATAACTATTTGGGTTGACTTATCAATTATATAATCGGAGCCGGGTTTCTACTATGTGCAACTTTTCGTATTTCTCCTTTTTTCACAAGGTATTGTAGCAGGTTATCTGTTTATCAGAAGCAACTCAAGCGCCGTTGTTGAGGGAGTCAGGCTCTCCTTCAGCAATGATGAAGATGATCGCTAAGTGAATATTTAATTAATATATATTTACTATTCGGCCCAAAGTTTAGGACATTTTCAGAGGAGATAGAGATTAAAAGCTTAAGTCTATAATTATTAAACAAATTGCAAGGCAAGATAAAGTAGATCAACATTAGTGGATGTGATGTTAGTCTCTTTCCACATAGGATGTGGTAGGATTTTGTCTAGAGGAGAAACGAAATTTTTTTTGGCTATTATATGCTTGTAGTCATTTGTTAAGATTTGTATTGAGTTTATAGGTTTTATCCTGTTGTAAGTGTTGACGAATTGTTCTATCATGTAATCCTTAACAGTCGGTGTGTGTGTGCTCTTAGTTCTGATGTTTTAGTGAACCTACTTACTCTTAAGGCTGCTCTGAGGGCTTTATTTTGTTGAACTTCTAGTTTATATAAGTGTGTCTTAGCTGTAACATCTATGGGTCCGTATATGCCTATAGGGCAGATCCATTGTTTATATAGGTATGTAGTCGTCTCCAGTTTAGGTCCATCCATTTTATAGCACTTAACCCTAGAGCATTAATTCTACTCCACATTCGTCGACTGATATGCTTTATGTGAGGGCGCTGAGTGTGTTTTTTGTCAAAAATTACACAGCTTAGGCAGCGTCAGAATCTTTTAAATTTTCACCTAACAGTTTTAATGGTTCAAAATATTTTGGTGAGCGAGCTTTATTAAACAAACCGTTTGTGTTGGAACCAGTGGCCCAGACTGCTATGTCGTCAACGTATTGTGAAACACTGACCATTTATCCCGTCTTCGGAAGGTCATTAACATACATGATAAAGAGTAAAAGGCTCAGCACTGAGCCCTGGGGAGTCCCAGCTTCAAGCGTAATCTCCTCGGATTTTGTACAGTTATGATTAACCATCTGTCATGAATAAGAGATTAATCTCACCAGTTTATGTGGCAGATGGGATCTCATAAGTTGATGCGGAGACCGTCTGGCCATACTGGACCTTTTTTTCACGTCGAGATATGTGGCTAAGGTGCGCTGTATTCGCTTTGTGCGATTCATGATGGCCTGACTGAGCCTGAATGTATGATTACATGTTGATCTCTCTGAGCGAAAGCCTGAATGGTCGTAAGTAAATAATGGGCCACCCAGCTCCAGGGGCGTAGCCAAGGGGGGGGGGGTCGCATCCAGTACTCGCCATCCTTTCGGAATTTCACTTAACCTAATACAATATATATATATATATATATATATATATATAGATATATATATATATATATATATATATATATATATGCATTAAATCAGTGGTGGATATGTGCTATCAGTGGCGAATCCAGAGGGGGCGCCTTCGGCGCGCGTCCCCCGTTGTTCTACAAAATCTCTCATTTTATCCGATCTTCGTGATTAATGTTGTTTTTTTTTTCATGTGTCGTATTATTAAAAAAGATTGACTTTATTTAAGTTTCTGCAGTTACAATTACTTTCAAATTTATTAGTTCAGTATAAGGATATTCATGAACAACTGCAGAACAACTGCAGATCGATCGAGCAACGGGCCCTGGTTGGGGTCGACCGTGAAAAATCTTACGGCTCCTCTGGTGATACCGGTACTCAAACTCGCGATCTGTGCTGACTGCTGAGGTCTTAGGAGTTCTCTGTGCCTTCGAGACCACGAAACCCGGTAAAATGCAAAGTTTAACATAATAATTCAGCTTATCAGTTATTTCACCACGAACATTACATTTAAAGATAATATTTTGATAGTTACAAATGTGATTGCGCTTTTGCGCCATTGAATCTTTTGAAAACGATTGAAATTTTATATCCTAATTTTGAAGAAATATTAAGACTAATTATTGAACCTATCTACAGTTTGACTAGATAACGCAAAGACATAAGGGAACAGTTTTTTCAGGCAAAGGAAATCCTCATTTTTTTGTGAAAATTGCCTAAAAATGTCCTCTTTACATTGTATATTTTAAAAAAATGTCCCAATATGTGAGGGGGAAACCCTAACAATTAAACAATCGTTCATAATTGAAAATTAAAAAAAAATATATTTTTCATACACTATAATTTATAAAGTATGGTAAAAATTAAAATAATAATAAAAATAATAATAATAATAAATACTTGTTTATATAACCATTTTCATATTACCTATATATGCATATTAGCGCCCCCCCCCCCTTTTTCGAATTTCTTGATCCGCCACTAATGATGGCCCCCTTCCCTCCCTCAATCCTGGCTACGCCCCCGCAGCTCGGCTGGTCTAGTCTCTAGAACCTAGTAATCCGGTTATAATGATTTTTTTTTAATAGCTTACCCAAGCAGGGTAGAAAGCTGACAGGCCTGAAATTTGTCGGTTTTTCAGTTGTCTTGACAGGTTTTAGGATCATGGTTACTAAGGCTATTTTCCTTTCAATCGGAAAATATCCCGTGAAATGCACAACATGTATAGGTTTGCAATTCTCCATAGACAGGGGTCTGGGATTTTCTTTAATACTAGTATATTTTCAGTGAGTTCTTCCAGACCAGGGGCAGATTTGCCTTTAGATTTAGCAAGGGCCCGCTTTACCTTTAGAATTTCCACTGGTCTCACTGCTGCATTGTCGTCACAGTCTGCCGAGGTGGGGTTTTCTGGTGTTAAAAGGTGTTTTATTTTAATCAATGATTTGTTAAGTTGTGTTTAAGAAATCATTCTTGAAGTCAGGGGTGTCAGGGCGTGTATTTGTTTTAAAGTATTCGCAAATAGATCTGCCCGACACTTTGCTGCATGTAGCAGCGACTGTGCCGTCGGGGCGAATTAAGAGGTTAGCCTGTCACGTAATTGGGTTTAATTAAGAGTTAGAAATACGTTTGAATTGTTTCCTAAATTCGCCTGAGTTTGTTATATGATCTAGGCTGTTAATGTATTCTGACCTTTGAGAATTTTTGTGCCAAGATAGCTCGATCTCCTAATCTATTTACTCTATTAAAACAAACGTTGGCTTCCGTGATACGTGTGCGTTGTTGGTAATGCCTAACTCGCTGCCTTACAGCTACGATCTCTTTCATTTCTGTGGTGAAATTCCACCTGTTTCTGTTTTTAACTACTCTCTCTGGAGCAACCGCATTGACCGCCTGAGTGATACTACGTGTTATGTCTGTTGTGATGCAATCTAACGTGGTCGAGTGGCTTACTACAGAGACTGAAGGAAACCCGTCAGGATTATATCTGCTGCTATGAACAACCTCAACATTCAACATGATTGAGTCTTCGCTTTACAGCCTCCCAGTGTGTGTGAGTGACACATACACTACCGTGTAGTCGGTAGTCTGACCAAACTTCCTTATCCGTAAAACAGCTGCCTGAGCTCTTCCCATCAGCATTAAATTTTACATATTTAAGATGATTATAAAACTCTCGTTAGTAATTATTACTGATGATTGAATGATCCGATGCCTCATGTTTTACCAGCATCAGTGATGTGGTCAAATAATTTCTTTGTTTGGAATGAGAAAATATAAAATCTAAAATACGTCATCCGAACAAGAACTGCCTACTCGTGGAAACACGACATTTGTCAAAAGTTCCATGGTTCCTAAGGATTTAAAAGAATATTTGGTGTAACTGAATTACAAATGTTATACGATTATAGTGTTTTAGCTTTTGCTCACCTGTTAATGTAATACAACTATTCCATGAATTCTTTCCGGTGTAGGATCATTTTTTACACCGCCCTGGTATCATTAATATCGCGTGTATAGTAAAGTAAATGTTTCTAACATCGAATGTATCACCAAAAAGACCCATTTGATATGAAGCTTTGACATTATGTTTAATTACAAGACATGATGACATTTAATGAAAGGTTTAAGTAAGGCAGGTAAAACAAGTGACCCGTGGGTCATGACGCTCAGCCGACTAATATGTTGACAATATGTCCTTGCACAGGCAACAAATTAAGAAAATTTAGGGGGTATCATCGTTCATGCATATAGGCTTAAGTTCATCAAGACCCATAAGCACACTAAATTTAATAACAAGCCATTCCGCCGAATGGAATCTGGCAATTTGTGTGTGTTATGCTTTATTTCTGGGATGCTAAAACATGCCCCGTAACTCGGAGAATAAAGGTCACAGTGAACTACTTTCAGGTTTCTGAGGACATTTGCAGAATTTAAAAATACAGAGGTTCATGAGTCTAGCATTTCCGGGTACGATTTGTCCCTTGTCAACAGACCAAGTGTTCTAAAATATACAGGTAAAAATTCGTAAAAATCAAGATAATGCAGGTGGGGTCCACATGCATGCCCAGTAGCAAAGAATCATTAAGACCCGTAACACACTAAATTTGATGAAAATCCCCCTAACCGTTCCGGAGGAATCTGGCAATTTATGTTTATTTTACATTACTTCTGGGGTGCTCAAACACTCCCGTAACCTGGAGAATATGGATTACAGTTACCTAATATCAGGATTCCAAGGAGATTTGTCATGGAACTCTCTGAAGATTAACTTAGGAGATTCTAGGTCTAATGGTTACGATTTGTGCCCTGTTAACGGACGACGCATCTTTGAAAGTCTCAAAAATAGAGAAAAATGCGTAAAACTTTGAAAAATAAAGGTGACGCCACAAGTCTGCAGGAACTGATGAAACACCCAATGCTGAATATTCATTTAAAGAATCATGGAGATCAAAGCTTTAGTTTTTCAGATACTGGAGGTTTTGTATCAATTTTTTAATTATTCTGGGGCGGGGAGGGTTATTTATTAGCCCAATGGCTCAAAGGATATGGGTAATAGAGACCTAATTTCAGGTTTCCAAGGAGATTTTTCATGAATGTCAAGATTAGGAGATTCCAGGTCCAGCGTTTATGATTTGTGCCTGGTTAACTTTCAGTCATCTGAGCTAAAAAAAGTATCTGTAATGCAACGCATGGAAGAAAAGCCAACATCATTTTGTAAAAAAAAAAACAAAGTTCGCTCAATGGAAGCTCCCTTTTTAATTAAAATTCGCTCGTCAAATGCGAAAGGTATACGAAATAAGGTGACCACTTTGTGAGGAGTTTGTACAGTCAGTATACGCAACCAGCACATTACATATAGGCTATGACCTAACGGTTGAGAACGCTAGAGCTAATTTTTTATTGTCAGAACCCCTCATACCGTCTTTCAGTGACCAGTGAAACAAATGTGGAGTTTACCCCTTTACAACCAAGGTTTCAAATATCATGAAATAATTCCTAAAATAACTTTTTCCAAAGTAAAGACTGTTCGTTTTATATAATGAGCCCATGAACTTAATACATTTGAGTGGGCTTTGTCCGTGGTTGTCAAGGGTGCCCAGGCTCATCCAAATTAAACAGGACCGGCTCTTCCTCCAGGTGCATAGTCGGCCTACGCAGAATATAGAAAGAATATTTTGAATATAGAAACAAGTTGAAGAATAAGGATAATAATTTAAAAATTACAGAAGATTGGCTCTAATGGGATTACACATGAATATAAACCATACATTCGTAACATGCATTCAACAAACAAGAAACAGTTCTATACACACACAGAGATTTATATGTACATTTATACATATATATATATATATATATATATATATATATATATTTATATATATATATATATATATATATATATATATATATTCAAACGTCAGCTTTACAGCCACTGACGGTCTTATCTGAAAGCGTTATGAACAATCAGCTTTGCATATTAGTTCTTGTTCCCTGAATTCAGTAAGGCTGACATTACAGTCATTCTATCATCATGATCACATGGGGCAGGTAATGTTCATAATTAACAATTCAAAGATGATTTATTCTGTATCTAAATATCATCGTTTAGGTCACATAGATAACCTTTCATTCTACTACCGTAGAAAAAATGAATAATCATGGACAAAGCAATAAGTAATTGCCCTGTGTGTCAAGCAGATTATTCAAAGTAACCGTTAACATATCTTTTCTCAGTCGATAACTTTCAAGCTCAGTATTTAAAAAATATGGACATAACAAGCAAATCGTGGACTTTATGTCCCTCACTTCCGCCTCTTGTTATTTTAGGTTCCTTTGATCTTAATGCTTCACTCCTCATTGTTTTAGTTTTTATTTTCCTCTGAAGATGTCTCCACATGTCGTAATGCCTGTGTTTTAGTTTTCATTGCCCCCTGAAGATGTCTCTACACGTCATTTTTTTGTGAAAACTGGAAAAAAAGGGATTTTTTGTTTGTTTTTTTTTTAGAGCTGGTGATAACAAATTTTCAGACAGACAATCCAGAACGAGTCCCAACCAAGGTATACATGAGAGCAATTACTGACCTAATTTTGAATGAAATTGAATAATATTTAGTAAAAGTATCGCAAGAAAACAAAAACCTGACGAACGGACAGACAGTGGGACAGACAGACAAACCAAATCAATGATCCGCGTAAGCGGGGACGAAAACACCACTTACATCAGATAACATCCAACTGAAGGGTGTAGTACCATCACATTATAATTCAACTTACAAAAAGGTAAGTCGAGTTGTCAATATCAATCAGCTTGCCTGTATGTTTTACATATTATTCCAACGCCGTTTAAATATTTTTTCTCGACTTTTCATTTGTTTTTGCCCATTGTTGTAGAAGTTTTAAAGAGTGCAATGTTTATTTTCAAAAATGTACTATGATCACTGGTATCATAAATCCATCAGTATGGTTTAGCAGGAGTAGAGTATTCCAGCGTTTTGTCACATGTATTCGATTGTGTTTTTAAATGAAGCATGATTAGTTTTAGGCAGCTGAGTAAATAATTATATTTTATTTATTGTAGTTGTATACACAAGTTAAACTGACGAGCGAAAATATACTACGATCGCTTCAAAAAATGAATCGTTACAACGGCAGATAGACCGTGTCATGTAATTGTCAATATGTATCTCAGCCAAGAACATCAAACTCAATGTTTCAAGACAAATTGTCGCACTATGATGCACGACTGGTTGTGCGATGACCAAAGACTCGTGGTACAACCTTCTTGCGAGCTCCTACGGCCTAACAATTTACAAATCAGTCGCAACTCGATTTTTAACATGTTCAAAAACCATCTGCGACCAAGTGATCAGCCACGACCTCTGCAATCGGTCGCACGTTCATGTCATGATTGTCCGGCGATTCCTCAAATTTTCAGTCGTGCACAGGTCGTAATCTGGTCGTATCTCTATTGTGACCGTAGCTTAACCTGCTGTTGCGCCAATCATCCTTTTTTCTTACAAAGCAAGATTTGTTGAACATCAGTACAAAATAAATGTTAAATTTCTTGATAAACCAATTGTTGTTTTATTTTTTTTTAGTTTCATGTATGCTGATAGTCATGTTTGTTCGTACGTCGTCCATCCTCCCAGTTTCCCATTTGCATAACCGTCTTGCTTTATGTCCAGACAGGTCCCTGTGAAATCCATTTGGGATCCATTTTATAACCTCAATATAAAGTCTGCAAACCAAACTGCAAAACATGCTGTTCAGTAACATGGGAGTTAAAAACTTAAGGCTGTCACATTTTTTAGGTAGGGTCATGACGCATGAAAAATTGCTAATGCGTACACAACTACATTAATTGAACGTTTTGTTGTTGAAATCCTATGTATACATTTTCAATACTTAACACATACCAGAATGCTGAGTAAACTAAGTACCGAGTTTTCCACAGACTTTTATGTGATAATGACATGAATATGAGCCCCTTTTTGTACTGAATATATTTATGGGTGAGCTTAACAGGACGTTGTTTTACGGAATACTTTTACTTGTTACCCATCACCAGCAAGTACTTACAGACGAGAATACCAATTCGGTTCTTACAAAACCTTTCTTGTTGAATGTAAATTGTCGTTCTGTAAAATGCTCTTGTACCAAACACACCTGATTTAGCAATGGCTACAAGGATTATGTTATATATATATATATATATATATATATATATATATATATATATATATATATATATATATATATATATATATATATTTCCAAATTAAGCCGGGAGTCAGGAAGCAGCAGAATATTACTGCCCAGATGTCAAATTAATGTTACTGTCACTGGTCAAGAGCAATATCGGGGGACATAACATCGATAGGCCTTATCTATCTCTTTTTACTAAGGTCTCTTACAGTTATCAATCGAGTACATGTGTAAACATTACCAGAGTACACAACAATGAGCTCTATAGTTCCGTTGTAAGCTTCCTCTCGGCTCCTGTTGATAGATAAGATATTGTATTGGTCACACCGCCCGGGTCTACAAGGGTGAGGGTTGACTGAATCATATGAATGTTTAGTTCTGTCTGCATTTCTGGGGCTCGATCACGATGATGTCCGAAGGGTCACCGCAACAGGGCGAGTAGGAAGATATGACGAAAGAGTCGCATTTGTTTATTCACCTGGGGAGCGGTGTGGGAAACCCAGTATATTTATGGCAATGGACTTTATCTGATCTTGTTTTCTGTATTGCTGGATTCCATCCGATAAAAGTTACCCCTTTCTGGTGCCCAAGGGAAAAGGTTGCCCTTACTAGGTGACGGACCGGGTTGTCTTTTGCTCAATGCTGAAAAGTAGAGAATGTGTTGTTTTGCAGGCGCACTCAACGTATCACCACTCAGGCACACAACAAATTACAGCGGTTAAACAACTAGAGTATATTAAAAAAAAAGGTAACAGATTCAGAATTGAAAATCACCTACCAGGTAGGGTTCCCAGCCAGTTACGCCTCACTAGATTACCTAGTACATACACTAGATAAAACTTAATATAATATACATAGTCCGGTTAAACCGTCTCTAGATCTACTGGACCCCGGCAGGCGCTTCCTCACTGCATCTCACTGGACACCCGCTGGCAGCACCTCACTGGACACCCGTAAGCTGCAGCTCGCTGCACTTCTGATCTCTGCAGGCTCCACACTGTGTCCCCCTTGGATACTGTGTATGGACCCTCTTAAATGCCCTTCTACCCTGGGGGCTCATTTATATTCATTGGTCTAAAACAAAGCTTCACCTCCTTTTCCTACTATGGCCCATCTCAATTCATGAGCACGCTGAATACTTAATAGGCTGGGAACAAAACACGGTAATCCAAAAGCGATCTCTCTTAACAATAGGCATAACTGTTGTGCACTCGTACACCTTATATTCAAAGCCCTTTATTTTTGAACATTCATCAATACAGTGACCGGCACGTCAATTCTCGCTCAACAAAAACAAATGAAAAGCTAACCCGGTATAGCTAACCTGGGAAATGAAAATAAAACAAAATGACACGATCCATTTCGTGACACTGGTCATTCTTGGACTGCTTGAATTGTGAATAGTTATTTGGAAAGACCTGGGAAAATTTCGTATACATGGACCGTATCATCATACGTGTTTTATTTGCAAATCAGTTGTTAAAGTGCGCACGTAATATCATCCTGTAATCAATTTTGAACTACATCCTGATATCGATAAAAAGCAAGCATGACATATTAGCAGGATATTATTTTGACAATTTAGAACAGGAGATAAAAACATAATACTGGTATTTGTTGTCTGTAGCAATATGAAGAACTGGAGCTAAACGTGCAGTGAATGACACTATGTCAGTCAGATCTTCAAGAAAATTAAAGACGAAGATTTAATATTAATTAACAAACATTGATTTCGCTAATGTATAAGGTGGTTCAAAGATAACCTAAGTTTAACGAAGAAATATATTCTTTATGAAATGTCAGACACGGTAACACTGCTCAAATAATCCATATAAATGTCAGCAAAACTAATATAACGTTAGGGATACAGCTACGAGCATTAACATATATAACATATAATTCTAATAAAGATGTACAAACAGCAACTACAGAAATCTTTATATGGGTATATTTGATTCCAACGATGAATATATTTGAACCTACAGGCATTTGAATAATTGGTAAATACCACAATAACTGGAGAGGTTTTATCTTTAGTCTATGATCGTAAATGCAGAATCAAAAGTGTAGATAGCCTGACTATCACAGTATCACAAGTATAAAGGCAGCTTAAACCTTTAAAATATATTCTGACATATATATATATAGTTTTATCTTAATATGCTAAAATTCCCCTCCTTTCAACCTCCTTTCGAAGATACTTCATTCTTGCCCTGCTGCATAAAACTGAGAATTTCTTTTTATTTAGTTATTTAGTTGTATATTGGTCTTTCTACAAGTGACGGTGCTAAAATGTATGCTGCATTTTTTTCAGAAAAAGTAAGTGGGGCCGTGTAAAGCCAAATAACATTATTTGATATAAAACGTATGATGATATCAGGAAATATATGTATCTATTTATTTTATTTATTGGTATAGAGACCTTTATAAAGTCCAGCATGTAATTATTTTGAAAATTACTTTATTCAAATTTAACAGAACCAGCCTACATAATCTGTGTTTATGCGTGCACATTTATAGAAAACAATTCGACGACACACACACACATAAATATTTCCTTTATTCAATATCGTGTGTATCTGGAATTCGGAAGTTTCGGTTGCCACTTAATCCATTGTCCTATCATAAACCCTGCCTTTGACCTTCGGAATATTATATAATACTGCGACGCGTTGGCACATGAATGACATAACTGGATGCGTACCTAGTTGTCATTCCTAGATTTTTCTGTTTATCTCTATGTTTTCGCATCTGTCCCACAGACACTGACCTACAGTGCTGACCGACTCATTGAAATATACCGTACCATAACATTACTCAGGTTTTTTTTCACATGTTTTACATTAACAAACCAAGAAAAACATTTCACACTGTTGCCTACACCTCTTAGGGATTAAACAATGTTCAAGATAATGATGTGAACAATGTGTATTCCGTCAGTGGAGACATAGCTAGTTCAAACGGACCAGGCTAGGTCAGTACATAAGTAAAACAAAGGTAGCAACGCAGACAGTTCCAATTGAGATTTGTTCATGGTACTCTTGTGTTCTGACACACGGTATCTCCAACATCACTTGTATTTGATTCTTATACTTCATTACTGGAAACTGTACGTATTTTAAGCAGGCACTGTATATTTCCATATAATTGGTAACAGAAACCCATTTAGTTCACTATATGCTATGCTCTGTGTGATGTTGATAATATTGTTATCACATTCAAACTGGATACATACGCCTACGGTCACACAACACGCTCAGGGTATGAGGATGCTTATGGATTTTCATCCGGGTCCGTCTGTGAGTAGTATTATAACTATCAGGGCAGATCTGCGGGTTTCGACCGAGTTTATACCGGATGGGTCGACCTTAGCGTAGTTCTCCTCTAAGGTTGTTTAACATGGACCCAGTTCACTAGAGTAGATTCTGATAAATGGCCCGGCGATAGCCAATTCGAAAACTAATGTGACATTCATAAGTAAATGTAGTACAAAACCCCTTATGGACTCAAAGCATCGTTCCGGACACTTCAAGACAACAAAGGTCTTATCGAAGGATTAACCACGATTAAGTGCCATGGCCGTCAATCATGTCTAGATCATAAACTGCCGATTCATCATCGAATGTTTCATCAACAGTCATGGCTCTGCGTCAGTATTATTTCAGATGCGATGTGGGGTTTTATATGAAGCAAGCGTCCAATTTGACCAATGCAGGACTGCAAGAAAACATTGTAAATGATATTTCCTATGCAATCATTTATGGAACTTATAAAACAATTACAAAAGAATGCGGTCTGTATTTTTGCCGTTGTGGATCAGATTTACAACGACGCACCTATACTCGTAATGGTAAATGAATAAGCACTATAACGATAAAGAATTAGGGAAAGCTAATGGTTCAATGCTACAACGTAAGTTAACTCTATATGCGCTGAAGTATCAGCTTAAAAATAATTCATTTTTTCACCCAGGGTTTCAATTAAATGAGACACATTACCATCAGTTATATACATATCCTAGCTATATCAAGCGCTTTACGGCTGAATAAATTAAAACATTTCTTTATCAAACACAGAAAATACCTACAACTAGAACTACTGCTGAAATCGGGCAGCATCACTGACCATTATGTGCTGCGAATGGTCATACTAACAATAATTACATTCAAAAAATTTATAATTATCAAGTATGAGAACACACACGACATTTTTTTACTAAACGCGTATTCTTATCTAAAGAGAATTCTAAAGTACTTATTTTCTCGTTCTTTAACTCACGAAAATGGAATGTTTAGTCTATTGGTACCGCAAACAGTTCTCGGCATACATGCTAATTTCACTTCTTACACCTATTGAAACACCTATTGAAACTAAATGGATTGAAAACTGAACAGCAATGGAATCAACAACAGAACAAGAAACTATTGCTGTTTTGGTGAAAAACAGCTATACAATGAAACCTGTGTAATAAGGCCATCCGTGGGACTGGCCAAAAGTGGTCTTTATATATTCATTGGTTGTCTAACCAGTGTGATTGTTTTTGGTTCACTCAAGTGAGTGTGTGCATAAATCCTCGGGTTTGTAAATACCAACCAAAATTACTCAAATACAATGGAAGACTGCATTATAGTACCATATTTTCTACCAACAAATGACAGAGAGAGTGTTATTTATTTGCTTATAGTAAAACAATAAACTGTTACTCTCTCTTGCATGAAGGACAGTCACTCTAATAATATTTATAATTCTGCATGCATAACTCATTTCAGTTTTAAGTTCATAAATACAGGCATTTTACCCGAAATAAGTGGTTGACCTCACACAAATTGCAACAACAGCAAAATCACCTGATTCTGATTCCTTAATATGGCCTTAATGTTAGAAAATAAAGTCTTAAGGTACTGTCTCGGGGAAAGTTTGATAATCATCAAATTTGACAAGGCAGAAAAACCCTTATTTTTTACCATACATTAGCGTTAAAACGGTGTTGTATGAATGATCTCTTGGTTATGTTCATGCTTATTCTTTTTCCAGTAGTTTAGTAATAAAGTGTTTTTCATGAACTATAAGACACTATGGTATAGATATAAAAAAAAATCAGCAATCTGTGAATTAAAGGGACATCATGAGCAACACTATCTGAAAATGGTAACTATTACAAAAGATCTCCGGAAAACCTTAACACTGTCCACATACATTACAATACATTACAATTTTTAGTTCAGCTTACTATAAGTCATTTTAGCTATAGTATTGATCCATTGTCTGTCATCCGTCTTTCCGTCTGTCTGTCCGTTAAACTGGCACGTTTTGAAACCATTAGACCCACAAATCCAAAAAATGACATAGAGTTAGATGTCCATAAGTTCTCTTACTTCTCCTACCAAGCCCAAAATTGGGCTAATGCGACTTCTGCCCTTCGATGAAATTAAAGAAAAACCTGTTGTTACACTTCAAGACTGCCTAATATCAAAACCATTTGTCTGTGTTTGTTCCTATTTATTACCATTTATAAATTTCAGCTATATATTTTCTATGAACGGGCCAAAAAAAGTCAATATTACATAATTTGTAAAAGTTATGGACCAAAAAATTGATTAGGTGCCTTATCAAAATAGGAAGAAATATACATGTATTTCTCTCTTAACATGGTAACTACTATAGTTGGAGATTTTTTTTTTCCAAGGATACAACTACAACTTTTGGGGGGTGGGGGCGCTCTCTTGTGTTCACTTGCATTGTCAAGATCCAAACTGCCCACTGCTGGTCATTGGAGGTCACTTAATACAGCATTGCTTGCATACCTGATTAGAAATGCATCACCCAGGAGCACCCCTGCTGTCAAAGGTGCACAGTTATTCTCAAATCACTCCCCATCCCATCCTCACAGCAATATACATTAAGTGTAATGGAATAATTGTTATTGTTTGAACTGTATTCTTAAAACTGAAAAACTGTTTTAACTAATGTAATCTACAAGATGCCATGTTGTGGTATTGTGGCACTTTTAAAGAAACTATTTTCCTTTTGAATAATTTTAATCAAGCTATAATTCGAATTAAAGATTAAATCGATCAGTGTGCATAATGTGATGTTATATGAGCAAAATAGTGATAAATGATAATGATTTTAAGAATTTTGAATTGATTGATACATATATATCCAGATATATGTTTTATTGCAAATATATAAAAATAATTATAAACTTTAAAAAATGATAAAATAAAAAATTAGGATCTAATGCAAACTTTTGTTCATTATTTTCCTGCCTCAGGAGAATAGGAAATCAAGTGATCAGCCTTGTTCGTCTACCTGTCCGTCTGTCTTTTTCTAAATATTCAGAATTTATGCATCTACTGTTTTTCCTGCACGAACCGTTGAATTAAATTTCATATCCCATATGAATATGCAGAGATGTTAAAACTCTCATCATTCAGCGCCCCCCAAACCTCTCTCCCACCATAAAGTCCTTGCATCTGTGGACTGGGTACGTTAGTTATACGGCAACTGTATTAAATTTATAAAATTGGGGAAAAATTGGTATAATAAAAGATTAGGATTTGATTAAACAAACGTGTCAACTGCTGATCTGTCAAAAACTTATCAATGAGTCAACCACTGATCATGGTAATAGTATAGATCTCATGTTAACAAATTGCTCACATGCATCAGTTTCATCATTAGAAAACATATGGTCAGATCATAAAGTATTATTTGCAACAATTGTCTTACTTTTCAGTTGAAGTCAATCATATCAACCAATATCTAGCTTATACTGCCTTTTCCTCTCAGACTTTATTTTAATTATTTTTTATTTTCCAGTTTTACCTTCAAGATCAACTTCAGCTGAGCACTATGACCCATGGGCCCTTGTTTTAAACACCATATCGATAAAATCATGTAGATATGTAATGATCACATGTTTAATAAGACGTCATCTTGTCAATCCTTATCACAAAGTGTATGTTGTGAGTTACGCAAAAGGTTGCCAACAGTCAACTCAGAAAAAAAATCTCTGACTTCTAAACTTATTATTTATTCACTTAATATGGCGCCTACTTTTATGCATACATATATTCAGTGGCGCTTTACAAAAGTACTTAAATATATATAGACACAAGAGTTAAAATTTCATTAAAACTTAGTCCAAAAGATACGTTTTCAATTTTCTTTTAAAGTCGTCAATATTTTCGCTGCATTTGACGTCATTAGAAAGTTCATTCCAAAGAGAAGGTCCACATGCCCGATCAGCAAATGTTTTGTTGGCATTCCTTTTTCCCTGATTTTTCCTGATTATTCTTGGACTTTTAGCTGGTTTTCTAGGAAAAAAACTAACCCAGCAAATTAGGTTTCTTCTCAAAAACCTATTTCCAAACCAAAAAATTATCTGAAAAATTGTAACTAAAAAGCAAAGAAAAATGAAACCAAATTTGGAATTCACAATGTAACATTCGTAGAACCATACATTCTTTTATCAAGCATTTATGATGTGTATAAAATTATCACACAATAACAACAAATGACTTAATTGGATCAAAGTAACTGCACTCTGTTCTGCCTTTGCACTTTGTGTTACCTGTGCAGATTCATGTCCTTGTGTATAATTTTTCACTAGTACTATATATTAGTTGTGTATTACTGATAAGAAACATGTTGCCTTTCATTAATGGTTGGTGCTACATGTATACATTCTGTGTATCCATGCTGTGCATCATCAATTTGCATGCATGTGTACAAAATTCAAAGGGAAATGAGTTATACCTAAAGACACAACACAACTTTAATTGAACAGAAAATGCAAAATGCAGTTTGGAATAATTGAATGCTGGCTCATGAGATGAAAAGACCTTCCTACCTGATTATCAACTACAGTCGCCATAGCCTTTAAAAACTCCGCGGCTTTTCCATGACTAACATAATCATCATAAATTTCCTAGACTTTTTTTATGAAATTCCCTGATTTTTCTCTGTCCTTGAAAACATAATATTTTCCCTGACTGCTGGCAACCTTGTACGCAGCTAGAGTCCCCGCAGTTTCAATAAGCCAGGGTACACGCTATGTGATTCTTTTTGCACAGCATCTGTAGGTGCTGCAGTTAATCAGACAGTTTCTCCTTATAACCTTTTGGAGCGTTTCGGAAGCAGGCGCCCCGTCACTTGACATAAACCAGACCAATCGTTCCTGTTTGACAACACTTACCATGTGCGAGAAAATTCCGTTTTAACCCAGCATATCGGTCAATGTTTGTTGAATATATAATTACTATGATATCAGTGCAACAGGATAGGTGAGGGTTGCACATTACCAAGTTAGGGTTACCTGCTCAATATAGATGCCTACGGAGTCGTGCAACAACCCCCTCCGCACCCAATACTTCAGACCGTTTCCACATCAACCCAAAAATATGGGCCTTCGGTGTCCTTAAATTAGTAAATAAAGACCAGAATTGGATTCTGCGACCAAAAAAAAAACTGAAAATGTTGTATTACAAATAGATATACCCTTTTATTAAACTTGATGGATGCTATGCCTTGTGACGGCCAATTTATATATTCCTAAATTTTAATATTTTCCCCAGGAGAATAACTTAGGACTTTCCATATGTTCAAAAGGATACTTTCTGGGGTACAAAACAAATGGGATAGCTGTGGCTGCAATGTGTGTAAGGTCATATTACTGAAAGGCTGTACTCATAGTAATTGAGTACAAATGAACACGTTTAGCACCGCGATGGACAAAATCTGACATCTTTCTTTACATTGAGCACCCTGACATCTACTGAATTTGTTCTTCATCGTAAGAGGAAAAATGTCATTTAGAGTATGTTACATCATAGTAATCATAATACCCGGGGCCGGTCAGGTGCAGAGCAGCCAGTGTTAATAAAGAACACAGCCCGAGGTCTGCTACATTCAAGTTAGGTATGATGTTGTGCCTCGCATGGTTTTGATTCCTGTCTCGTAAAATCTTGAATTGTTGCAATAACCAGTGTTTTACTTTGAAGCGATCCATGATTGGTTTTCACATTTAGCTGATGTGAAGTAAATATCTTAAAATGTAAAGGTCAAAGCGTCCTAGGAGGAAACAACTTATGGAGCTATCATACGCGTTAGAATGGAACGCTGTCATTACCCATTTCACCTGGGAGAATAGGGCGCACCTTGTGTTCAGATGCTGTTAAAATGACATTGCCCTGACCATTACCCCATTCATAGTAGTACTTTGTTTAAATGTGTTACACTGTATTTAAATTGACCTATCGACCTGTATCTTTTTCACATCATACTAGCAAAAACCTGCTTTTTAGTCTTTAGTATACTAGATAAGACTGAAATGCGTTGCCACAAAAATGTACAGTTTAACAACTGGGCGCATGTTTATTTTCCAAGCGGAGATGGTTTTGCCTACTTTTATGTTTTCCTATCTGTAAAAGACCTACAGTGATGACTTACTTATGAAAACAACACTGATTTTTTTGTAAATGTATTCACATTAACAATATCGTATAACAAAAACAAACATTCCCACAATTGTTAACCTCTCATTGAGATTAAGGTTATGTGTCATATATACCAATTTGCACACTTTGTTGTCCTGATATGAAGTCAAATCAAGTTCAACGGCTTCTGAGAAGGACAATTTAGTAAATCAGTACAACAAAGGTCGTGATGCAGACAGTTCCAGTTGAGATCTTTCATGACACCTTTGTTATCTAACACATTTTACGACCAACCGTAACTTAAAACTGATCTCAATATAACCTCACATAAACCAGTACATATTTATCCACGCACAAACCTGATCTCATACATTTCCGTGTACTTGGTTTTAGGGTTCAGGGAAGTGATTTTTATTATATTGTTCTCAGATTGAAACTGGCTGCATACGCCTATGGACACACTACCTCGAGCTACTGGGAGGCCTACGGATTTTCTTCCGGTCCGGTCGGTGAATTTTATTATTATTATTATTATTTTTGTTATTATTCATGTAATATTCAGATGTTATAATTAGATGCAATATCTAGAAGAAGCATCCTTTAACGAATGCTTCCTCACCATTTGATGCCCCGTGTAATATTGTACAATATACATAGACATGAAGACATTTGTGTATATTTTAAGATGATGCTAAAGTTAAATACCAACTCAGTAACATGTGTGAGATTTATCTCAATTTTTGTAAAAATGAAAACAAAATCACTTTCAATTTTAAAATCTTCAGATAACTAAAATTATATCTACATAGATTTTATAAAGGATATTCTGAGGATTCGTGGTTTATAAATCTTCAGGTACATATTATAGAAAAGAGCTAGGTATCGGCATATACATTTGAAACTCAATTGAGATGCGTATCACACTGTGTGCTCCCCAAGAAATCATTACGTAAGTGTTGTACAAACAAGGGTGGCGACCCGCACCGTCAGTGCCTTCTATACGGAGATTAATTAGCCATGACGGGCGCGTGCTGACCTATTTATCGGCCTAAGCTCCTCATCCACTCATTCAATAATTGTACTTTACGAAAAAAACAATAATGACAGTTTATGAATAACAGGAATGAGAATGTAAATAAATTAAAAACAACATTAAAACGAAGACACTATGAAACCCCCCTGCAGTCATTGCGATGATGTGCTCTTTTCGGGGTGTTTTGTCACAAACACTTGTACCAGTGACAACTTGCATGACCCTTTTAATATGAATACACCTTCCTGATAGCCCTTGTTATTCATACTTCGATCACTTTAACTTGTAGCACGTCATTTTGTAAAGCCTAAATATCTGCTAGATAATCTACGATGTCTCTCCTGAATTGGCTGAAATCGCCAATGCCAGTAAAACGACCCACTTCGCCATGCTTGCCAACACAAAAGAGGGTGGTCTGTTACGACCCATAATGTAATAACCGGCCCATAATGTAATAACGGTCCATATTGTAATAAAAACGACCCATAATGTAATAACGGCCCATAATGTAATAAAAAACGGCCCATATTGTAATAAACATACCCTGCCCATATTGTAATAAAATCGCAAGTGGGTAAAACGGCCCATGTTGTAATAAAATCGCAGGTGGGTAAAATGGCCAAAAATGTTTTATTTCAAATTTCATGCAAATTAACTTAGGCAATTCAATGTGTAAATGAACATACAGGTATAAAAAACCACTGGATTACATAATGACTATCTGTTTATAACGTTGACCAAGCTAATATGAGCGAAATATGGCCATGATTCATGTTTATCCTTTTGTTGAATTAGTGTTTAAATAGGGTGATAAAGTATTTAAACAAGATTTTATATATATATATTATCTTGGTAAACTTTGCATTTTACCGGGGTCCATGGTCTAGACAGCACACTTGACTCCTTAATGCACATATCGCGGGTACGAGTACCGGTATCACCAGAGGAGCCATGAGAGTGTTCACGGTCGACCCAAACCAGGGCCTGGTACTCTGCAGTACTTCTGCAGCTGTTCATAAATATCCTCATCCTCAACTAATGAATTTAAAAGTAATAAACTGCAGTTAAAAAATTAAAATCTAATTGCTAATTAATAAAAAGAAATATGAAAAAATGAAAATCAATCACGAAAATTGGGAAATTATATATATATTGGTATTAGATTAAGTGAAATTCCGAAAGGACGGCGAGTACTGGAAGCGACCGGGGCCCAGTGGAAAAGCGGTGAGATTTTTCATGGTCGGCCCCCATCCAGGGTTAGCGCTCTGTATAATGGGAAGGCTGTGCCCCACAGCCTTGTATCACTCACAATCGAGTGCAACATTTGGTGAGCTCCTCCATGTTATGACTCAGTAATGGGGATGAATTACACACCCAGGACCCGCAGGTACAGTAGTTACCTGACACCACGATATTACATAAATGACACTCCGCGTGTGCCCTGTCACGTATTCCAAACCGAGATAAATTTATACAGATGTACAAACATGTTAAGATTAGTTAAAAAAGCGATTACATCCGCAAAAAAAATATATACCTTATTTCCTTCAAACGCGGAACCATCCTACAGAGAAGGCTAAACTCAGTAGTATAATAAAACATTTTTTTAAAAGGAGAAGTATGACAGTATTTTGTCTATCGACGAACAACTATAAAGACCTATAAAGACTACCGAACGCCACAATCTGAGCCATGGAGAGTGCCTCCCAGTAATTATTACAACTGTTTGTTCAATTGATGAAACATCAGATGTCTGCAATCACCAAGCGATCGCAGGGGAAGCCTCCCTCCGCCTTCTCCACCCTACCCGCAACCCCAGACCCACCCCCACCCCCACCCCTCACGGTCAACCCCCCCCCCCCCCGGTTACCCACAATTGATCGGTAATAGTAAATGCGTGGGAAAAGGGAAGGAGTAAAGTTTGCTCCCCAGTTACTTTGTCAGTCATACGCTATATTTCTGTTTACTATTTTTGCTAATTACTATTCATGGCATTA
Organism: Sipunculus nudus; assembly: GCA_026874595.1. Lineage (NCBI taxonomy): Eukaryota > Metazoa > Annelida > Sipuncula > Golfingiida > Sipunculidae > Sipunculus > Sipunculus nudus. The sequence continues at coordinate 36,285,750 of CM049317.1, read as the reverse complement.
TGTAAATGCCGTGGTCTCAAAGGAATAAAGAAAAGTCGCTATTTACGAATGAATCTTAATAATATGCCTCACCCCATCCCATTGGCCTGTTGCTAGGGGTTTTCTTTGGTTAGTATTCCATATATATATATATATATATATATATATATATATATATATATATATATATATATATATATATATATAAATTGGCCGTTATTACAATATGGGACGGTTATTACATTATATTGTAATAACGACCCATACTGTAACTATGGTCAACATTGTATTAGAAATTGCCTATTTTGTTGTAAAAACGGCCAATAATAATTGCGAATACCGCAGCTTTACTGTAATCAGTATGGTGGGGGCTAAAATGGGCAAAAAGGCCAACTTGAATATTGTAAAAAATGCAGTTTAGAAGATTATGATTAAATTCATATCAAGTTTACGTATACAAAATAAATGTTGACTGTTTCACTGGATTTCCATTATGACTGCATCTCTTATACCAATGAGGAACCAAAATGGCTGTCTTTGTAGAAGGTTGTCTCAAACGACATATTGCTTGTTAGAATTTGGATTCATTCTTGAGCTTAAACATGTGTTTTTACAATATGGGCCGTTTTTCCCACTTCCCGTTTTATTACAATATGGGTAGGGTATGATTATTACAATATGGGTCGTTTTTATTACAATATGGACCGTTATTACAATATGGGCCGTTTTTTATTACATTATGGGCCGTTATTACAGTATGGGCCAGTTTTATTACAATATGGGCAGGTTATGATTATTACATTATGGGTCGTAACATGGTCTCCTATTTGAGGCTCCAAACAACGTTGTCAAATCCAGCGAGTTTGTCACATCTACCAGCCAGCGTCGTCTTTGTAAATACGGACACTACTCAGCCGGTGACAGAACCAAAATTGGAAGGTTTGCAATCGAGATCGGAGTTGCCAAAACTGCGAGAACATCACAAACTTGGGAGGAAAAGCTGTCAGAGACTACCATGCGCAGCATTCGTGACCGTAACGCTACGTCAAAGTGAAGAAACAACTCTACAGAGATCCCACCACCCTTCCACGCAGCCTGCGAGGATGACCCCTGATGCTGGGAGACCTTGATGTAAAAGTACAAGGTTACATCACTGTATGTCGTAAGAATAGTGCTGCCATCAGAGCGAGAATGGTTATGGCTGCAGCTTATGGAATTGTCCGCAAGCTAGCACCATATCAGCTGGCTTGTAACAGAGGCCCCATTCCCCTAGACATTTCACGCTGCCTAGTGTTAAAGAATCTGATTTTTTTCTCCATAACAAAGTTTGTACTCATCACGACTACGTGATCTGTTGATATTAGGTTTCGTAACATATATATATATATATATATATATATATATATATATATATATATATATATATAGTTACAGTATTATACGCAGGATTTTACAAAGCTTAACATGCGCTTGACATTCAGATTCATATTAAGCGCACTTGTTGAACTCTGGTTAGCTCAGAGGGTGTGGAAACTTTGCGCGTTCGTTGTGTTCTGACAGCTTCGAGTCTGTTCTTTGGAATTTTCCGTGGCTAGAAGTTTCTTGACTCCGGATGAAAAAAAAACATAAATAGGGGCTGTGTTTAGAGCCGGGAGAAAGGAAAATACCAGCGGCACTAAAGGGTGCGACTTTTTCGTCAGTCTCGGGACCTACTCCGATAATTGCATTCTACGGGCTTTATACAAACTTCATACAGACTTTATATACACTTTTTACAGATTGTCTTCGGTCTGCCTTTGGGATTTTACCTGAACTTCACTTCTGAACTACAACCGATTTTCTTCGAGATTTAGTTGGACTATTCATCGGGAGGATTTACTTGAACTGTTCATGTGGATTATTTATGCTGAAAGACTCTTGTTGGACTGTGACAGTTGTGGTATCCAGAAATCAAAGCCTAGGATCCGGACTCTGGTGATATATATTAAAGTGTGTGTATATATATATATATATATATATATATATATATATATATATATATATATATATATATATACTGTATATTCAGAAATATTAGTTTGGATTTTATTTTCGTGGTTTTCGTTGATCAAGGTAATCCACGAATTCATGATTCCAACGATCAAAAATTTTACCTGCGCCTACATTGAACATCTTAACAGCAGCTGGTGTTCTACTTCATTTATTTATAAAAATATTATCGCTGGCTAAATGTTCAAAAAAGGTACAAAAATTGGTAATTACTATTTTGATTGCCATTGATACGTATTATAAATGTACTTAATAACTTTTCCTGTAAATTACTATAAAAATACGTGATTTATAAAAATACAGTTGACAGTCCCATTATTTGCCTTAATATCGCACAAACACGGCCCCTGAAATGTTTATAAAAAATATTAAAATTTACTTTAAACTGAAAACATATTTCCATAATTCCTTTTTTCAACAATATCGGGTGAAATAGAACAATACCTCAGTTCTGTCGCGCAAAGAGGTATTTCTAACACGACATATGTTGCAATGTTCGTAACTACAGTTACCGAGGCACGGCCTTTTTGGAACCGGCCTTTTCTATAAGAACACAATACGTTCCCTATTGGATTAAAAGACAAGGGCCATTAACTCATTTGCATTACCGCTGGACGCGAATGTAAATAGAACTTATTCCGAATAATGCCGATCATATAGTTGCGTGCATAAAAGTGAGCCATTAATGATAGTTTTACATAAATGTCAGCGTAAGTAAACGTTGCATAATTATTTTATACAAATTAACCCCGCAGATTTTCAGATGCGTAAAATTCCTGTCTAGACGACCCATTAAGCTAATCTTTAATCTCCAAATAGTTAAAACGTTGATTGCCGAACGGACCTTGTCCCTTGTCTCACCGCCCCGTCCGGGATTTACAGGCGCCACATGTGACTACCCCCATCATTCCCATTTCACTTTACCTCAGATCCTCCGATTATGTTCCTGTGAACGTGGTGTGATCGGATGTAATGATTAATAGCCGATGTATCGGGTGTGACAACTAATAGCCGATGTATCTTCCGGTATCGGTCACGGCTGATTAATTCCTTTGTTAGGCTCGGGCCGGGCGAAGCTTGTTTGCTTAAGACTAACCCGGTTAACCACGGCGCAGGCGCACCGTAAGATATGCATCCGAGTCGAGCCATAGCAGTACTATAACTGTATACGTATGTCCTCTTCTCCCTTGCTTGTGGAGATGTTACAAACCATGATTTCCTAAAATTGTGATTGTCTTTCCACAAATTCAAATACCACACGATATGCATCTGTTCAGAAACCACGAAATTTTAAGCCCACGATATTATTTGAATCTACAGTATATATATATATATATATATATATATATATATATATATATATATATATATATATATAAAATGGTGTATATTTCCTGTAAATACAATAATGTCAATAGGCTAAGTAGTAATAGTATAAATTATATATTAATCTTAATAATATATTTTATATGTTAATTATAATTATACTCGTGATCTTTAAGTTCCACACAGGCCCATATACCACACTCAGGGGAATGTGACACCAGTCTCTTGAGTAAATAATCACGCTGATTAGCTATCTGGTTTCCGATGGGGGTCTCCACACCTAAAGTTATGCAACAAAAAAAATCATAAACATATGGCTCCCGTACACACCTTTCTTTAATTGAAGCTTTTGTGACACTTCAAATAAATCTCTGTTTAGTTAGCCCTTTGTGTAGGGATCTTGCTGGGACACATGCTATGTGTTGAGAGTCAGTTAGAAACTGGGGGGGCCAAGCCTTGGGCATGGGCTTGGCAGCCCCTCTGCTGTATACAGTTGAAATAAAGAATTTTACCCATCAACTCAGAGTGTTGCCAGTTTGTCGCCAATGCATCCTGGTTATGATCTCTACAAGAGTGCCTTTACCTTTGTACAGGGGACCGCACTGTAACGCTCCATGAGACTGCAAATATTGTCGTGATTTTTTACAACACATCATGGCCTAAAAGTGTGCTGTCACTTAACATACATCAGACCGATCGTCGTATGATTTTTAACAAAAGCCTACAATGTCCAAGAACAATTTCGTATTGTCTCTGTATTCGTAATTTCTCTACGTGCATTTTTAATTACTGCATAACTGCATGAATATAAGCCTGGATTGCACGGGTTACTGGACGATATGGGCACATAGTAACGGTTTCATGTAACCTTTTTTTATTTTCAGTTTGATAGTTTATATAAGTAGTCTCAGATGTCCAGGGAAGATGTTCGTTTTGAGTAGAAGAGCCTGCACGACGGATTCTGCGCAGTGTGCACGAAGGCGTTACCATACACATTCCATTTAAGTCAGTAGACCGTAAACAATCCAAGAAATAATTTTCTCATTATTCAACATAGAGAACGTGGAATATAATCGTTTGGCTTGCATAAATAGATCAACACATGTTGCGCCAGGTACGGCTTACACACATACGAGTTACATGATCAAGATTCTGTAACATTTAGACCTGACAATTGCAGGTATATATATATATATATATAATATATTATTATTGTCAAACACTGCAAAAATCCGAACCCGCACCTCTAAGAATACTGTTCCAACGCTATCCAAATTAAACATGCTGATAGCCTTGAATGTGTAAATCAGGACTAATTTTTAAAAGTATTATGATACTTAAATTTTAATTTTAATGTATTATTCATTATTAAATATTATTTTATATATTATTTTAAATATCAATTGTTGAGCAGCCTTGAAATCTAAGGAACATCTGAGGTTTAGGGTGCTTAAATTATGATTTTGCCGATAAACTGCAGAATAAAGTATCATTAATCCCCTGTTAATACCTGTTCGATGAAGAACAAACTTTAATGCTTCAAATGACAATTGATATTAACATAAATCCAAGTGATAACGTTTTCTTGTTATCATTCGTTTGAGAATGGAACCTTCCGACAAAAGAACGGGCTTGACATTTGGTCATCCTCATAGGTGGTGCTTCTAAAATCATAAAATAGGATTTTTTATGCTATGATGAAAGTTGCAGTGTGGTTCTCTTGTATTCATTTGAAGGTCGTTGAGGAGCGAAATCCCGATTATCTCAACGAGTGCACGGGCACTAATTTACCTTAAAAAATCTGCGTCCTACTGGCTCCAGCGCGTGTACTTTATTCAAGAACCCTGCCGAGCTATAAATCGTTTGAATGACGTTCTCTCATTACAACTACACCTCAGTGTATTAGGAGTTTCTATTATAAATATGAACACCTGCTTCCCAATCTTTGATATGGTAACGATTTTAAGTCGGTTATGGTTCAAAATTATTTCTATTATTTTTTTATCTGTCAGACCAAGAGAAACTTAGCTGTATTTTTATAATGTGATTTTATAATTTACACAATTTCATTGAAAATATCTTTTGATCCGTCTCTTTTATGTTGCTTCATTTCTCTGTCTACTTGTCTCTCTGTATATGCGTGTGTATCTCACCTTTTTTGCTCTCTCTCTCTCTATCCAAATGTCATCTCATGTCTATGTACACCTCTCTCTCTCTCCAGTGGCGGATCCAGAGGGGTAGCTTTGGGGGCTGAAGCCCCTCCCCCACCTTCAAGGGTGGAAACATTGTTATCAGTTTTTATCAGAGAGGATTTTCATTACCTTATTTCAGTTACCGTCATACAAATATCACCCTTTCAACTGAAACATAAAAGTTGAAAACCCAAGGAATCGTTATGAGAGGCGCATGTCTACACCAGGATCAGGCATCTTTTTCTTCCACCGTCGTTGAGTAAGAGGACTACTAAAATGGGCCGCGTCAGTCAGTCCCTCCGTCCTTTCGTCCACCTGTCCTTCAAAATCTGTCCGTCCGACACCATCACTGATGCCACACTTTCCAGGTTAACATATAGCCGGGGACCATTGTTGCCCTAGGTCCTTCCGATTTTTAAATAATTAGGCCTAATCGGGCATTTTCCAACATTGGTTATAGACGTTAAAAATTTCGAATTACAGAATCTATCACCTGTGGCTCCCTCAAGCATTTCTTATGCAATGCTCCAGCTTTCCTTGGGCTTCGACATCTTGCTTGTGAACATGATTAAGCGTTTAAATAAAACAACAAGCCTTTTCACCTCTCTTTATCCAAGAAATAAAACCATTTCCTCTTTTAAACAAAACGTCAATACATTACTATTCAAATAAAAAATAATAAACAATGTCTGAAAATACTTATATCATAGCATTTGTTTTTCATGATAGGCAGAGGAAATTTACTGCCTCGTCATTAATAACATGTATGGGGGATTGGAATTTCGGCTGTATATATCAGTTTGAATTCTCAATGGGGAATCTATGTTAAAATTATTTGTCCTTGTCGCTCTTTAAAAAGAAAAAAATGTACAAAACGGTACAAGAAACTTTAGTAAACCGACAATGTTTTATACCTTTAGCATCTTTTTATGGAAGATTTTTTATCTATTACAAATGTATAAATAACCAAATAAAAATGGAAATGATAATGCATAAATATGCCAACGAAAGAAATGCATTTTATACTTCAGACGTATTAATAAAAGAGATCTGACGTTTGAGCGTATAAAAGCAAGTTATATACTAAGGAAGCAACTGCACATATGGAAAAGTAAGTTAAGCTATACCAGTTAATCAAAATGAACGCTGGTGAGTAATATATTAAAAAGTAGTTAGATAATGATATTGAATCACGAGTAATTTGTTTGCCCTTTTCAATGATGTTTAATGCACTTTAATGTGTATATGTAGCTGTGTCTTTATTTTATGACTGATCAATTAATTGAGATTAAATGATGCATGAAATGTTTACATCGTTAGGCACTTAATTATGCTCACATCTCATGTTCACACCTATACGACAACTCAAAAAAAGATTATTAATATACCAAAGTCTTATTTTTATTTTTAAATCGGTTGATAGAAAAAAAAATATTTTCCAAATTATTTATTCTATTGCTATGAATTCCCCATTCTTACTGCTTGCTCCAGAAGAGTCTTTATTTGCTGAGTAAATGAATCCTCTGAGAAGCAAGGTTTACCACGTAATTATCGACGTTGGTTGATTCGTCTGTTAGCAGCTGCATGTACTCAACAGTTATAGACGGACTTATAAGGAGACCCAGAAAAAAAATCCAAAATAATTTAGAGTTTACCTGGATCACAATAATATTTTAAGATGCTTAACTGTTATTGGAAAAAAGACGATCGAAAGACCGTCTTTATTTTTGGGTTTATGGGGAATTTTTTATTGAATATAAATTCCCAAAAGAGGCGAGCAGACCGGGTATGCAAAATCGAGTTGGTGAACTTGTCACACATTCCTCATGAATAAATATAATCATCACGCTACAAACTGTAAATACAAATAATACACATAATATGAATTGTCTGGCTTTAATGTCTGCTTTTACGTTTTGTCTCAACTTTGTTCATGAGTTTCCAGTTGTAAACTATGTCTCGGAAATATAATAAATTGCACATTTGTACCCATTTATACAAATTCACAATTCACAAATTGTCAGATCGTATATAAAGTAGAAAAATACAAAAGGTGTACTTTGATATCCATATCCGTGGAGTCATGTTTTGTTAGTTTGTAGTCTGCAAATATTTAATGTTAAACTGAAATTAGGACTACATATTTACAATAGATTTAATGCGGTAGTGGCTATCTAATACCTCTTTCATTCATTCATTTAAAACAGTTGATTTGTTTTGTAAAATCATTATTCTGAAGTTTAAGAAGATAAAGGGCAGTTTTTCGTTTTTTAAAACGGCAAAGAATTGTGATTTTATAGGTATAAAGTGACTTAAATTCATTTAACGTATCCAACGTTTCACTTATTATAACCTTTTGAACATCAGAAGTTTACACTGCAATATATATATATATATATATATATATATATATATATATATATATATATATATAGTTTTGCAAAGTATCTAGCCTCCCCCCTTGCAAAATCCTGGATCCGCCCCTGCTCTCTATCTCTCTCCGCCATTTACTCTCCCTCTGCCCTTGTCCAGGTTCTCAGTCCAACCACTTGCTCTTTGTGTATATTTAAAATGTTCAAGTTCTCCCCACCGGGGATTAAACCCGGGTCGCCAGGGGAGAGAGCCGATTGTTTTACCCCTCGACTGTCTTGTGTACAAGATAGAGCAATACAAGATCTATGTACATGCAACATTTTAAGATGAAACATTAAATCATTCCTGTGATAAATGCATAAATGTACGTACAAATACATGATTGTAGGTGGTGCTAGTATTTGTACGAGAAATCCACCCAAGATGAATGAACATGCAACATTTCAGGCCGAATGCAAATCACGCTTGAGAAAGGGCATTAGGGTATTCTACAAACAGGACGGGAGGTGGTGCCACCTGTCTGGTGTGTTGAAAAACTATTAAGGATAAACGTGCAAATTTACAGGCTGATACATCACTCCACGCTTGACATATAAAGGGACGGATCCAGGATTTAGGAAAAAGGGGGGGGGGGGGGTCCAACCCAGGAGGACAAATAAAAATCCGAAAAAAAAGGTCATCAGGTCTGGAGAAGGGGGGTCCAGGCCGCAAAATTACGTCTAAAACCCCTTAAAAAAAGTTGCTTCGGGTGAAAAAGGGGGGGGGGGGGTCCGGACCCCCTAGACCCCCCTCCCCCCTGGATCCGCTTCTCATATATCCAATTTTTACCAAAATCAGCTTTATGGATGGACGCTACCCAAAAAGGATTGAAAGTTGGCCCAATCAGGCGCATTCGTCACACCACACATGGGTTAAATGCATGGATGTGTTGGTAACGAGCCCTTCGGCGGCGGCGGAATTTGATTGAAAACAGTCTCCGAAAAACTCTGTTTCTGCAGATACAGTTATCAAGAAGAACGATAACAAAATACTGTTCTGTACCTAAGAACGGATCATGTGTTTTACCTGTGTTTGTTGTTTATTCGACCATTTTCTCGAAATCGTATGCAGAGGTTTGATAAGGAAGAATTCAGTTTGGCTTGGATGGTTCTGTCGGGGGTTTGTGAACGCTGTACCGGTTGGATGTCTCATCACTTGGATCCGTTTGCGAACGCTGCAAATCATTGAATTATTTTTTCATTACAGCTAGCTTCATTAACCGAAGAATGTATACCGTAATTGACGTAATAAGCGCCCCTCCCGTAATAAGCGTCCCCGCCGGATTTGGGAGGAGAGCATATTTAGAAAACTAGGGGATGAACAATCCTAACCTCGTTTTTCTCCGTATCCAATATAACGTGGGGCAACGTAATGCTTTCATTTCTCCCGCCAAGCTTAAAGGTTAACGACAGTTTTTTTTATCTCCGTCACGCATTATCACGCATGTCACACAACAGAATCAGTGGTCAAGTGTGATATAGAATACATTGGCTGATCGGGTGACACGGATTCAGGTATGTATGGTAATGCTTCATGCAATGAAATATATTTACTTGGTGTTTGTTATTTCTAATAATTTATATGTTTTCTTTGAAATAATATTAATAAAACTAAAAAGATGTATTTTTTCCATATGCGGGTTTGAAATCGCCATCGCTCTATTGTGTATAAGGACCATCCTATAACGATGATAATCCACGTAGAATTCAGGTACGTATGTAGATGTATCATTCAATGAAATATTTTTGGAACAATTCAATTTTGAGAGTGTTTTGGCATCCTGTTTCGTTACAAACAAGATCCGAGCAGTTTTTGTTGACTATCGTTATTGTAACATGTTTACAAAGCAGTTGAATATGATAATAACCGTATATACTCAGCAAGAAAATAATGAGATCTTTGATGATATACCCGTTTGAAATGTGTCATTCGTCCACCAACCTATGTTGCTAAGGGGGAATCCCACTGACTTAAGCAGAGTTAGCTGGTACAGACTTAAATCTCCGGCTTGTCTAAGTCGGGGGGCTTAAGTCATGTTGCATTCTTATTGCAACAGGGCCCAGGACTATAAGCACAACGAACAACAACCATGGCCCCAGTGCTTTACGTTGGTTTACTGACATTTTTCAGGGATACGGCACGTACACGTGGAGTGACGTCATTGTACTCTGTGACGTCACGACTCGCACTCCAAAGATGGCCATATCGTCACCTGATACGTCCCCGCGTAAACAAATGTGCTATAAACCCCCAGAAAAGATCATTCATTCAGGGGTTATTTACGCATGGATCCCCATAATCTAATCAATTGTTCCTTGTATCATTGCCGAGCTATTCTTAATAGTAATTATGTATTTATCATAAAAATATATTCATACATACATACAACTATGTAATCACACACACACTGGCATTTACATCAAAATTGAAACGCACATAGAAGTCGGACATACTGATAAAAATCATATTGTGTCAGTATGTATTAAAATCATCAGCTCTGTACAAATAGTTGAAAATAAACGAGAAAAGCTGAAACAAAGAAGACTAAAAGACCTGGAGGATTGTGGGTATTTTGGAGAAATCAACATTAGGTAACAAAGAAAACAAAACTGCTGGGTCGTCAAAACCAGATGTGACACTGAAACTTACAACGCTTGACTTGTACATTTCAGGCGCATTGGAACACCTGTATGTAAGCTCGGTGAATGTGGACTGCAGTCTCAAAGGAATTCTGATACACACAATATAATATATCCGTGTGCCTGCACATATGAAATTTCTATTCCTTCTAATTTATTATTAACACTTGTTTTTTTTTGTATGTATGTTGAAAGCTTGGCGCTGAAACCCCTCGGGTTTATATAAACGAAAGTAATCTTTCATTCATTGAACAGTTAACAAGAACATTTCATATAAAAGGTCAAAATAGTCAGAAAAAAATTCAACGGTCTTGAAATATACCATTTTAACTGGAATCGATTCATTAAATTAAGTACAATATATTTATACAAATATTTGAAATTAAATGTTGAAATTATATTTGCAACCTATTTTATTAATCTGTCTTTCGAACAACTGACCAATGGGTCATGACGTTAAACATCCATACATGATTAATGACATTATATGCTAAGATAAACAATTATACGTCAGTTTTTCGAAGAACTTGATAACCCGTTTTATTGAAATAATAAAGTATAACAGAAATGTTTGTCTGCATGGTTAAAGCTCATTTATTTGATGGTTGATTGTGATTGGTGGGCTAATAGGGCTAATACCGTAAAATAGGGTTTTAAAATAAACATTAGCCATGCTGCAAATGTAAGAAAATGATTCAGATGTCACCATTGGAGTAAGGGTAACATACTTAGCAAGATTGCATAAACACGTCATATTCTTTAAGTTTTCTTTCGTCCAATCGAGTTTAATATCGCAGGATTACATGAATATATGTCGGATTAACGGGCCATTTCACGCTAATTAGTCTTTGATACAATTCCATCTGAATATGTGACCACACTTACAAACCTATAAAACATCATCTTCAATTGCCAGACCATTCAATTGTATCTAAGTTTTTTTAGTTCAGAATAAAACCACAAGGATGTCATAATATTTCCAAATTACATGAATCCCTATGTATATAAAAAAATTGCGAGTTTTATTAACATCCCGATATATAAAATAGTTTCTAGCAGTTTAGCGGGAATTGATATAATTACAAGTTTATATATATATATATATATATATATATATATATATATATATATATATATATATATATTGTATACATACATAACGGTCCGTTTCACTACCATAGATATAACGCCTCTATACAGGCGAGTGGACTTTTGTGTTTCTGTACGCGGCGGTGTAATACATTTCGCGGTCAGGTGGTTTGAATGGGGAATTGTTGTCCCGGCATTTGGAGATTAATTTCTGTTGAGGCAATCATTCTCGTGTGTTTCCATTATTATAATATTATTAATTTTTCTTCTAGGCACAGGTTAAACAGTCCGGTTTTTCTTTTATGTGTGTTTGACATTTTCATTATGTCCACTAGTGTGCAGTGTTTCCCTATTTTTCAAGTTCCATATATATTGAGAGTTCTGTTTAATTTTTGTACTTAAGTGCTGAATAATTTAATGTGGTTTCTGTATCTCTCTGTGTATGCACCTCCCATGAAGAGCTCCTGGACTTTTCATCCTGTTGTTTTGATTTTCTAATGATTTTGTTGTTTTGTGATTTTAGTATGGAATTCATGTTCCTCATGCAGCTGTAGCTCACTTTCAAAGTATTTTGTTGGATTATTTTGTGTAGTCCATGTCCATCAGGGAAGTTTTTTTTACAATAAGTTTAAGAATTAACCGTTTACATTCGTTTTTAGGTTGGTGCTGAAAGATGGATTAAACCATGTTATTTTGATGTTTGTTTTATTTCTTTTATTGCTTTTTTTTTGACGTGGCTTTAGTGTCCTTGATACTGCAGTTGTAACCGCTGTCTTAACTGCTTTGTTGTATGCTTGTGCGGCCTTCCTGGACCCCTTTTCGTCAGATGACAATGATGAAATATATTTGGTGATCGCGGGGGGGGGGGGGGGGGGTGGGGGGGGGGGGGGGAGGGGTAGTTCGATTGAATGTTTATGTTCATCGGTGTGTCTTTTGGTTTACGGTATGGTTCATACGTTTCAAGCTAAAGGTTCAGGGTGACATCAAGGTAATTGACTGTTTTTAATTTATTTTTCCACCAGTATTTATTAATAGTATTTATGCAGTTTTTTCTTAAGTTTTCTTTGTGGTCTTTAAGTGTTATGAAGGTGTTCCTTCTCACAGTGTGGTCTATTGTCTTTGATGTGTAGTTTCACAGTTACCGTGTCGAATTCTTTGTCTATTTTATCGATGATCTTTAGTTAAGCGACAGTGTTTTTTAAGTCATGCTGTTCATAATAATTTGTTTGTATTCTTCAGTCTTCATTTGATAGATGTTTCTGGTCTTCTCTGCGTGTACGACGATATCTTTTATTAGTTAATAAATTTCAAATCTTTGTTCATCTTTTTATGGAATTCGGTATTCACCTGCCTGAGATTGATATTGTCCACTACGTTCATCAGATCTTTATTCGAATTCTATCATTTCTTCTACCTGTCTCGGTGTTCGTTTGGAATTGAATCCGGAGATTTACATCATCGCTGTCTTGATCTATTCCGTTTTTTTTACGTTATATGAAGAAATGAGCCCTCCTTCTCACCTTCTCATCCGTTTATTGACTGATTCAATCGTCTCTATGAGGCATTTTATATATTCCGTTTTTGAGGGTATTGGTATATATTTTCGGAGTATCTTACGGTAAATGTTTCAATCGTTCCGTCCAGAATGCATGTTGCTGATTTTTTATAGAATAGTGCTCGACCGGAGCATATCAATAACTGTGTAGTTATGACGATTCCAACTAAAGTGCTGGATACTATGTGTGGAGCATACTAAGGTGTAGCCTACTAACATAACGGTTCGTTTCGCTACCATAGATTTCATGCCTCCGAATAAGGTGGCGACCGCCATGTAAGTAAACGTTTACATTTTCACACATAGTATCGAGCACTGCAGCTGGAATTGATATAACTACCCACATATATATATATATATATATATATATATATATATATATTAGGATTATAGGATTTTTCCCCTCAACAATTTGTCTTCGTAACAAAGCGGGGGCTCGTCCGGGATTCGAACCCACGTCGGTGGCGCACAAGTCCGGCGAACCAACCGCTTCGCTAGCAAAGCAAGCTTCACCAGGGAGACAGTTCGGTCCGCTTTTTATGTCACCCTGTAACAATTTATATATATATATATATATATATATATATATATATATATATATATATATATATATACGTATATATATATATATATAAGGCTTTGAAACATTGCAGTTAAAGAATAGAAACCAGAGCTAATTGGCGGATAACTGGACTTGAAACAGGTAAAAACGTGGGGCCTATCATATATGCTTCTGAATCATTCCTGACACGAGTATAGCTGAAAAAAGCTGGTGTATTTTCAGTCCTTTTGATTACCTTCTTTTCGCCTCTGAACATGGCTTTTTCTCGAGGCATATGTTGCTAAGCTGAAACCAAATCGGTATGGAACTAAATGAATAAAGTGAGATCCCTTATGCGAGGATCAAGCATACGGAATGCATATCCGGCAAAACGTATTGCTACATGTAGCGATTTGCCGATTCTGCATGGTATCCATGAGCTGCAACATATAGACATTATACAAGTTGCCTTGCCGTTACATACGAAATCGGCCGAGCAGCGATCTGCACGCCATTTTAAAAAACCGGCCGACATCCGTCGATTTTTTTTTATAGATTAAGTTCATATTAGTATCAAGGCCCGACAGATTTCAAAGTTTTTTTTTTTTTTTGCACCAAAAATGTGTAGGGGCCCGACATGACGTCGTTGGAAGCACGTCCGAGACTCCTCCGAACATCGTTCGGGACCCATCTGATGTTCTCTAACTCGACCGAGGATCCTCAGTGGTCCGCTCGACCAGTTTGGACCTGTCAGCGATGCCCTAGCGTAGTTCATGCTACTGGAAAATTTGACATGTCATCAGTCAGGGGCAAGGGAAAGGGAAAAGGAAAGAGGCGACAGGAGTCAGAAGAGCCAGAGCTACAACCTCAGGCGGTGCCGGCCACAGAAGATGATCCAGACACACAGGACTCGGGAAGTTAAGCCAGAAGCGGATCCAAGGGAGGATCCAGGGGGTCCGGACCGCCCCCCCCCCAACCCCCCCCCCCCACCCCCTCCCTTTTTTTCCTCCGAAGCAACCTACAGGCCTAATGCGATTCTATGCAATGGGATATACATCAGGTGTAATGCTTCCATGCCAGACCGTTACTTTTCAATAACATAAGTGACATGTATATGTACAATGCAAGCACTGAACATTTTGAACCCGAGTGCATGCACCAATTACACAAGCGTCATTGCTGAAATACTGGCAAAATACACAAAAAATGAATGTAAGTGGCACCACCAGTCTTGTGTACGAAAAAGCCATTAAAGGTGTATGGGCATAAAAAAAATTCAGGCTTCAAACCACTTTTCGGCTGTGTGCACAGATACATGAAACAACTAGATACAGGTAGTAGAAAACGACTACATGCGTCCGCCGAAATCAGACTGGTACAGGTGAATTGAGGCATGGATTGAGTGGTAAGGTGAAATAGAGTGAGATAGATGCCTGCCACGTAAACATGATTGTAGGTTGCACCACCTTGGGCCAAAACTGCAAATCATTCCTGAAAAAGGTCTTTAATTTATTAAAGGAACGGAAAGGTAAGTGGCGCCACTTGTCTCCTTTTCTGCTAACACATTCCAAAGCAACGTTTCCATGCCCTTATTACCGCCATTTTTTCTGAATGGGTCAAGGAAATGAGCAGCATTTAATCCACCTGTTGCCGTTTATAGCGTTAGCAACCTGCGAGTATTGATCACAAATGGGCATGATACATGGTCCGTGTATTTCAAATGGTTATATTTTTCTTGGTGCGATAAACTATCCATTGTTGATTTTAATACTAATATCAACTTATTAACATACCTAGAAGAAAGTTAGGTCACAGAGAAACAGAGTATGCAACTACCTCACGCAAAACCACTTGTATTCTTTTGTCGATGTCGTTATACTAGTCACCATTATTACAATAGTGTTCGCATCAGCCAACCAATATATGATAAAGGTCTCTCAGGTTTTAACAACTCGACTGTAAAAAATATCCCAGTGTATTAATTCAAAGACTATTTTGAGACGATAGCCGCTAGTAGTTGTTAATTAAGAGACATTATTGTAATAAAAACTAAAGTAATCCCCATGCATAACTATTTTCAGTGTCATGCGGAAAATACACAAATACGGAAATAACCAATTAAACAAGCAGAAAACTAGACAGAAAACTGGGGGCCATTGAGATGTGAAAATGTTATCCAGGTTATATTGCAACGTGTTTAAGACCAATGCTAATTTGAGTAATGTATCGTATATATATATATTGAATACTTTTGATCCAGGCGGGCTCCTTTATCTGATGTCCGGACCGCCCCCCCCCCCCCCCCCCTTCCATCCCTTTTTTTCCTCCGAAGCAACCTACAAGCCTAATGCGATTCTGTGCAATGGGATATACATCAGGTGTAATGCTTCCATGCCAGACCGTTACTTTTCAATAACATGAGTAACATGTATATGTACAATGCAAGCACTGAACATTTTGAACCCGAGTGCATGCACCAATTACACAAGCGTCACTGCTGAAATACTGGCAAAGGTACACAAAAAATGAATGTAAGTGGCACCACCAGTCTTGTGTACGAGAAAGCCATTAAAGGTGTATGGGCATAAAAAAATTCAGGTATCAAACCACTCTTCGGCTGTGTGCACAGTTACATGAAACAACTAGATACAGGTAGTAGAAAACGACTACATGCGTCCGCCGAAATCAGACTGGTACAGGTGAATTGAGGCATGGATTGAGTGGTAAGGTGAAATAGAGTGAGATAGATGCTTGCCACGTAAACATGATTGTAGGTTGCACCACCTTGGGCCAAAACTGCAAATCATTCCTGAAAAGTGTCTTTAATTTATTAAAGGAACGGAAAGGTAAGTGGCGCCACTTGTCTCCTTTTCTGCTAACACATTCCAAAGCAACGTTTCCATGCCCTTATTACCGCCATTTTTTCTGAATGGGTTAAGGAAATGAGCAGCATTTAATCCACCTGTTGCCGTTTATTACGGAAGCGTATTGCTGCCACCTGGTAAAAGAAAAATAAATTATTTATCTCGTACGTACGACATATTATCTCGTACGTACGACATAGTTTCTCGTACGTACGACATAGTATCTCGTACGTACGACATATTATCTCGTACGTACGACATAATATCTCGTACGTACGACATATTATCGCGTACGTACAACATATTATCTCGTACGTACGATATACTATCTCGTACGTACGACATATTATCTCGTACGTACGACATAATTAATCTTACGCATCTGATTCACAGAATACACAACGGGCCAACTGATATATGTATAAGCAATATATATATGTTAAATGGATATATGTGAGGTAGGTTTCTTATATTCCAAAATTGATCTGTATAAGAACTAGATTTATGACATAACGCACAGTGTCACTCGCGTAAACGGCACGAAGTTCAACTGATGGGATCAAGCACTTCGTTTCATAATATATGAATCAGGAACCTCTCCTAACGGGCATCTCTGTATTACAGACACCTTTATATTGATACTCAAGGTTCATATTCTTTTATACTGATATGTGTTTTGTCTCACGTTATTAACTCATTTTGGCTGAATACGAAAGTTGTTCAGCAAAGCCATGCCGATACACGGGCTTAATATATCCTGTTTACCGGTTTTGTATACGTTATTATGGTTCTGTGTGTGGGTAAACACAGTGCACCTTTGTCGGTTAACTATAACAAGACCGCGTGACCATAAGCAAGATCTTAGTTTAGCGCACGCGACAATCATTAAAAAAGAAGAAACATGACAGAAAAAACACCCAAAAAAGCTTGAAAAACCTTGATTTGTGAAGTTTATTTTTACGGCCACCAGGTGGCGTGAGCGCTGTTTGTTTTTCCTCATTGATCGCGCCCGGGGCAAGTATTTTTTCCACTTGTATACAAGAGAAAGCAAACAAAGAACGAAATTTTGAAAGATACCGTAATAGTTTAAGGAGACTAAATTGTAATTTTATGTATACTCAAAATACCTGGTTTGTAAAATGTAAATAGGTCCTTTTTTCATTAAAATTCTCTACCATACAATCTGCTCTCTCTCTCGCTCTTCCTCTCTCTCTCTCTCTCTCTCTCTATATATATATATATATGTGTGTGTGTGTGTGTGTGTGTGTGTGAAAAGACTTAAAGCCTTGGGATATAATACCAGCGCTGTGTTAGAATGGCTCAGCCGGTGGATACTATTAATGTCATTAGTAATACATGTAATGTCTATCAGAGGTTTTTGTTTGACCAGATAAAATATCCCGACATGTACAAGAGACACAATTAGTTATTTTTACTTGAGGGAGATTCCTATGCTTATATGGCAAATTTAAAATGGAAATAAAATTTAGAAACGAGACCAATCGCCACTTGGTGGTGGTACAGCATAAATTCACAATTCAAGGGTTTTCAAGCATCTGTAGGTGTTTCTTTTTTCATGTTTCTTTTCCTTTTTATAATTGTCGCATGTGCGCGGCCAAGATCTTTCCACTAGTCACCCGGCCTTCTTATGTAAACACTTAACAGACACTTATAGAGGTTCTGTAATACAGAGATGTCCATTGGGAGAGGTTCATGATTCATATTTTATGAAACGAAGTGCTTGATCCCATAAGTTGAACTTCATGCCGTTTACAGAAGGACGAATTACACGTACATGTAACACATACAAGATCTTTTACCAATCCGCAAATGAGACAAATCTGAGGTGTAGATTTAACCACCACTTCAGCCTGACATATGAGGTTAAGACTTATTTTAGAATTTCGTATTCTTCTGTCACAGATTAATCGCACGTCCATGAGTGATAGTTTTAAATATTTTTTTTATAATTAAGTTCAAAATAAAAATTATACGTACCCCATTAAATGGATTGTTGTCTGTTCAGCTACCCACCAATCATATCCATGGCTGTATAGGCATTAAATACTTTAAAGATTAACTACACGATGCGTTATGTATAAATCTAGTTATTAGACAGATCATTTTAGAATATTAGAAACCTGCCTCACAAATATCCATTCTCAGTTACTTAAAAATGGGTTATTTGGGTGCTGTGCCTTCTGACCGAACCCTTCATTCTCCAAAAAGTAGTTTCAGTTTGGCTAAGGCAAGATTTGTTTCTTATTTACATTATGACAATCTCACTATTATATAACATCATATACTGCTAACATTATTTAATCACCTGTCTTAAAACGAGAGTTCTGTATATGACTGTCAGACGACGATTTGATGTATATTTCGCTTGCTTGAAATATTACAGAAACCTCAACACACAAAAAATGTGAATCTAATATGAAAAAATAGCATTTAAATATATACTATAAATAAATAGATATATGTGAGTGTGTGTGTTGGTTTCAACGGTGGTCCTGCGGTTTGCAAGGAGTTGGAGATGTTGTATATATAGTTAATGTGAAAACATACATTATTTAACATATTGCTTATACATATATCTGTTGGAATGTTGTCTAGCCTATGAATCAGATCCGTAAGATTTATTATGTCGTACGTACGAGATAATATGTCGTACGTACGAGATATTATGACGTACGTACGAGATAATATGTCGTACGTACGAGATAATATTTCGTACGTACGAGATACTATGTCGTACGTACGAGATACTATGTCGTACGTACGAGATACTATGTCGTACGTACGAGATAATATGTCGTACGTACGAGATAGTATGTCGTACGTACGAGATAAATAATTAATTTTTCTTTTACCAGGTGGCAGCAATACGCTTCCGTAGTTTATAGCGTTAGCAACCTGCGAGTATCGATCACAAATGGGCATGATACATGGTCCGTGTATTTCAAATGGTTATATTTTTCTTGGTGCGATAAACTATCCATTGTTGATTTTAATACTAATATCAACTTATTAACATACCTAGAAGAAAGTTAGGTCACAGAGAAACAGAGTATGCAACTACCTCACGCAAAACCACTTGTATTCATTTGTCGATGTCGTTATACTAGTCACCATCATTACAATAGTGTTCGCATCGGCCAACCAATATATGATAAAGGTCTCTCAGGTTTTAACAACTCGACTGTAAAAAATATCCCAGTGTATTAATTCAAAGACTATTTTGAGACGATAGCCGCTAGTAGTTGTTAATTAAGAGACATTATTGTAATAAAAACTAAAGTAATCCCCATGCATAACTATTTTCAGTGTCATGCGGAAAATACACAAATACGAGAAACAACCAATTAAACAAGCAGAAATCTAGACAGAAAACTGGGGGCCATTGAGATGTGAAAATGTTATCCAGGTTATATTGCAACGTGTTTAAGACCAATGCTAATTTAAGTAATGTATCGTATATATATATATATTGAATATTTTTTATCCAGGCGGGCTCCTTTATCTGATGGCGGATTGATGTCGGGGATCCCAGTTCATAAAATGTTGTGAATGTTGAATTCATTATACCGAACATTTCCAAGTACAGTAAAATCTAGCCAAC
The DNA here is from genome assembly GCA_026874595.1 of Sipunculus nudus. Classification (NCBI taxonomy): domain Eukaryota; kingdom Metazoa; phylum Annelida; class Sipuncula; order Golfingiida; family Sipunculidae; genus Sipunculus; species Sipunculus nudus. Next base: position 36,265,482 of record CM049317.1, on the reverse strand, counting down.
ACGACTACCAGCGGGACCACCCTAAGTGGTCGGAAAAGTGGGGTGGTCGTGTTAGCGGAATGTTCTAATGACGATTTACATTAGCCCGGTTAAAAAATAGTGGTCGTCTCAGCTTGATGGTCGTAGGAGCGGTACGGTCGTCAGGCGGGATTCCACTCTAGCCGGGCATTCGGATTTAGCGAAAGGGCGACGTCTTACTTCATATATATATATATATATATATATATATATATATATATATATATATATATATATATATATATATATATATATATATATATATATATATATATCCTCGCTTTCATGTTTTTCCAACATTGTGAGCACTGGCCAAACTCGCCCGAAGTGTATTTTTTGCGGGTTTGTGTTACTTGTTATGCTTTTCGGGTTTTCAATTCAAATGTGGGCGACAATTAAATTTTATGGCCATAAGAAACCGTGATTGTCAAATAACATTTCATGAGTCAGAGATAAATTTTCATTTATGTTCTGTGTTGTTTTGTTTTCTGATATGTTCCAAATTTGATACATATTATATTTAAGGAATTCCTTTTACTTATCAAGAAACACAGGACAAAATAGGCGCAGAGAAAAACAGTCAGAATTAATTTACAAATCAGGCAATAAAATTTATAATGGTGTTTGGTACGTATCTGAGTGACGTCCCTGGTTCTAACGATCTCCATACATCACGTTGATGAATATCCGGTTGGGCTGCCAATTTAAGCTGATATGAAGTGAACAGTTCATGAGAAAGTTGAAAGTTAAAAGACATAACGTTGGTTATTGTCTGCAAGGAGATTACAGACTGGAGTATCAAGTAAGAGTCTGGCCGTGTCGAACGTTCCTGACAGGGGTCATAAAACTCGCTGCTCAAAGGCACACAGAGATGCCGCAGATAAGCCCGGCGTTAAATGATACAGCAAGAGAGGCCCCCTTTCGGCGTGACTTCGGAACATCTCGTTAATTCCCGGCTGCGGTAAACATGGGCGATTATACAAGAACAACGGCGTCAGTGTCAGAGCTGGCGATGGCTCACTGTTATCCATCAAAAGGAATGTCATCCGGTCATAAGCGTCAAAATATTTAGTTATCGACAGAATACTATAATACATGGCTAATTATAAATATATGTCAGAAGTGTGGTAACTGATGTAAATTTTTTTAATTCCGAAGTAATTCAGGGAAAGTAAGGTTTACTTTTACCAGTCGTCACGACAAAAGTTGATGTAGAGTGACCGCATCTATCCCAAAATCGATCCAGTGATTCCTCAACACGAGACCTCTCTAGATATATTTGTAACGCATAATTCTTGACAAAACAAACCATTTGCTTATTCATAATTCCGGTCAATGTTATTCAAGTGATATACCGCTCAGTTACTGGATATTTAGCTCTCCGCTTCAGCGAGCTACAGCGGACCGCGGAAGTAACATCTAGCAAACTCGCTTTTTCAAAGGCCGTGCCGCCGCTGCGCCTGACACCGCGGCACAATAGGCGCACAATGAAGTTAAAGGCCTTATCAGGTCTTAATTAAAACTAGCGCACGGCTGACACTCGAGGCTTCTGACAGTTGATACTCCAGTCTTTAATCTCCTTGTTGCCTGATAGCACCGACTGTCAGCTTCTCCCAACTCCTCCAGGTTCTTTTCTTTATTTCGCTGCCTTTTATTTTTTTTATTTTTCGGAGTTTCGAAGGGCTACTCTCTGGTAATGCCTCTGATCAGATTCTATGGGCAGTAGAACATGACGTGAGACCATTGACAACCTTGCAGTTACAAGTACAATGCCTTAAACGTTGCACTCTAATGAAAAATAAACCTGCTTTTTCACTTGTGACATCCAGATTTATTAGCTCAGAGGTGGTTAATCCAGTCCCATGGCTTGTGAGAAGATATTTTAGTAAATCAGTACAACAAAGGTGGCTACGCAGACAGTTCCTATTGAGATTTGTTCATGGTACTCGTTTTATATGACACATCGTCCGATTACCTTTTGTCTGTAACTGGTCGTTTTGTGGCTGAACAGGAAACTATATGTATATATGTTAACCAGGCACTACATATGCTGTTCTAGATATTTCCGTTTACATATATTTGGTTTTAGGAAACCAATGCAGTTATCTATGAGATGTCTGTTATATTGTTATCGACTTCAAATTTGCTGCATACGCCTATGGTTATACTCCAGGCACATGTTGCAATGCCTATGGATTTTCTGCCGGACCCGTCGGTGATTATTATCTTTATTATTATTCATATTATTATCCAAATAATAAATATATACTGATGCTTCCTGAATAAATCCTTTCTAAAGATTAGATTTTCTGTGTCAATTAATTTCATATATGAACTTGGGGTTTCATATCGTAAAATTTAAATATGTCTGTAAAGAAAGCGCTCAATAGTCAGAAGACCATAAACTTATACAAGAAAGACATAATACTTTTAAATGAGATTGACACGTTTCTCACTTAATCACATGGGTCATTTACAATTAATCAAAACAGTAATATGATATATTATTTGTACTTATGGATCATGCGTCCTCGTGTTTAATTTATTTTATATGTTGACGATCTAGCTCTTTTAATTGCATTAAGTACAACTGGAATAGGTATACAGGATCTTGGGCCCTACGATGTATTAAGAAGCGAGCGCTCAGGTTTACTTTCACCAAAGTGAATTAACTTACAGGCAGCTATTTTTTTTTATCTGACACCGTACATATAATGGCTGCTATGCAGATATGTTAAGTATACATACAATAATGAATACTTGCCTTTATCTACATTGGAATCGCCAACACCTCCCAATGTTGATGAAAACAGCTGCTTCACGGTATATCTGCATGCTGGGAAATATCATCCTCCCCAGTCTAGCAACTAAAAAAAACGTCAAAGATGCCCAGAGTAACGTATTTTTATATTAAATAGGCGATCTGATTGATTAGAAAGTATTGCTTAATTAAAATGTGTTTCCCAGGATGTATTTTCATTAATTTACAATCAGTTTTTAATTAAAAATCGATGTTTAAGGTGAAATTGGTCCATAGACTGGAGTTTTCAAATCCGGACATAAAATGAAACACTTAGCAATAGCCTGTGACAGCCCACGGACGTATCCGCATAATGTACTCCTTTTAAAGGAAAGCGTATATATCGCTCCATGTATAACTGACAGCGTGATTATAGTCTCTATATGCCTCGGTGACAAAGCTCCATTCCCATGCGGTCTGTGATACATTTATTGTGTAGTTTTCTTTTGAGAACACTAAAACTACCAACTATTATAATAGTTGTCACAACAGTGACCATAATTACCATAGCAGTGGCTAGAATTGGCCCTTTCCAACCACTTATGATTAAATTACATGTATTACAGGAATAGCCAATATTAATAAATAATGGTTGCAACCAAGGTCTAACGAATGAGAAACCATGCACGAACATTTATTTGATCTATTGATGATTTTACGCATCAAGGGGCATGGAACAGACAACTGCCTACATCTAGACCGTTCCCTTTATTTAACATTACACCTATTGAAACTAATTCATTCCAACATCGTTAACGGTGTTGATAAGGCCTAACCCTAGCTGCTTATGGGGCGAACCTGGTAATGTGATAATAGCATTTTCATAATAGGTCTTAGATTGTGATACAGTAAGCCCCTTAAACTAACTGCCTCTCTGTAAATCATGCAGTGATGAAATACATATTTATTTAAACTGTTGGTTCTTCAGGAGAGCTAATATTCCGGTTCAATATACTTTGTGTAATAGATTCCATTTATGATATATTAGAAATCGTCTAAGCCAGGATATACATAATAAAGCAGTAGGTGACTGCAGATCCTGATTAAAATTGGCTAAACGAACGAAATCATTTTATTAATCGGCCAAACGCGAACTTAAAATAAAATGTCAATATGAGCGAATTTTTTTTTTGATAAAAGCTAATCCCACAGTTTTATTGCGTATCCACATTAGAAACCCGGATTTGCTTGATTTGTTATCAACCAGAAATTAAATGCCTTGTCGTATGATAACTTGGCTTTTCGTCACACATACATGAGTCACTTGAACAGTATTCAGAAACTGTTTGCATTTCATGCATTATCACACAAGCGTGCAAAGCAAATGCAACATGTTTTCATATAAGCAGGTCTTCACGTGATGGGGCCGAAATAATAACGGCCAACCAACTAAATGTAACAAAAATTGAAGGGTACACAGTATTCAAAACTATTTATCCGTGGTATAAAATCGACCAACAAATATGATTTGCTGGGTCCAATGCTTGGGTGTGTACAGCGAACGTAGCCTATGCTATGCACTCGATTGGTTAAAACTTCCAGATTGTGATATAACGGACGGAATGCAAGTTTTCGTCCTGGAGAGGGCGGCTTATACTTTAAATGAAGATGACGTAAAGGGAATCTCAAATGAGTCTCCGTCACACCGTTGCTAGCATGAGCGTTCAAGACGTTATAGACACAGACAAATCACAGTCCTGGGTTGTGACCATCTGTCACATGAATAATGTTGGAAATACAGTGGAACCCCACAATTACGACCACCCTGGGGACTGAGCAAAGTGGTCGTAATTTGGGGGTGGTCGTATTTGTGAAACTTTTGCCTTGGTTTCATATAACACGCCGATGTTTGATGTATATCAGTGTGTATTAATTTCATATCTTTATTGTGAATTATAACATTTTTTTTTACTTTCCAGTGACCATTGTAACGAATTGTGTGTGCGTGTGTGTAGTTAAACAAGAAAGAAATTGTTTTAAATATTTTTTCATGATAAAAATAAATATACATACACACATCCTTTATGCCTGACAATTAACCCATACTTCCACTAAAGGCAATACGAAAACCTGCTGTATACATATTGAACATAAAACGTGGCAGTATAGGTGCACGGAAGATGCAAACTTTATTTATACATGTTACTGACTTCTCAATACTCAGCGTAAGGTTTGAGTACATTTAAAATTAACTAGGTCTTAATTGGACCAATCAGGATAGAACAATGTGTGATGACTAGGAATACTAAGCTCTCACCCCGCACTTAGGGTAGCTGTAATACAGGTGATCACTAAGGGGCAATTAACATCGCTAGCCCTAGGGCACTCGGTAAAACCCGGAATTTCCGAGGATATTCCGAGATCCCTCGGAATTAAAGTTTGAGCCATTTCCCTCGGCAGAGGATCCCTGACAGTAGAAAAAAGAACCCATACCTAAAGAATGACAATTATCTTCCCATTTATTCAGGGTTCCGTTCCAATCTTCGATTTATTAAGGTACAGCGGACGATTTTTTTAACATCTTTTCAAACAGCCCTGCACGACTGCAATATTTACTTTTATTTTGGAAGGGTCTGCAGAATTCCCGGAGAATCAAGACCCACGGCGACCGGGCCCACTCAAAACCACACAAGTAAAAAACTGCAACTTTCTCCATTCCTGTTGACAAATTAATTATTACCTGTTGGATTACATCCTTTATTCGTTTAATTCTTCTATATCGCATTATTTACATTATGATTTCATATATTAGGTCTATAGATAGTAAAGTATAATTGTGTAATAAATTGTACAAGTATATATATATATATATATATGTATATATATATGGATATTTAAAATCATGTATCAGCATTAAAAAATTATGTAAAACAGTGATATATATATATATATATATATATATATACATATATTGGCTGTATACCTAATCATATATTAGTTGATATATTTGTCACCCAGTGGTTATGTGTGTGTTAATTTATAACTTTATTATTTTATTTATGTATTTGTGTTATTTTAACTATTTCTCTGTTAGAACCAAAATCATATTTCATTGTGATGCACATGGCTGAATCATATAAATTTAACCTTGCAGCATAAGAAATTTATAAGTAATAATGAATATTTAGAAAATGATCGACCACATGCAGGCAACCAGTCACTCGGATACTGAAAACAATTTAAGGAAACCCTACATGACACAGACGTCTAGGACACTTTAAAATTGCCTGTAAAGAATCAAAACACCGGGAAATGGGGATACAATTTAAGATTTACATAAGTTAGCAATGACAATAACATTCAGATTTTATTTACAGGCACACAACACTGGGTTGCTGTAGTGAATGAGAAAAATGAAATACATTATGTTAGATAGTGCCGCTACAGGGGCGCTTACAACCAGTCTTAGAATACAATCGTCTAGACTATACTGGAAGCCACAGTTTACTGAAAGTAAAGATTCCAAAAATCCAACAACAAAAAATAGGCAGTGTGGACTGCGGTTTATTTTCAATAGCAAGCATTGTGGAATATCTGTTTACCAAGATATTACCTACAACCACACAATACAACCATAATAGACTAAGAATCCATTTAATAAACTGTTAAGAAAAAGGAGCCCATTTCAGCCCATTTCCAAAAAAAAATCCCTTACGAAATGCATCCCAAAGCCAAAATTTAATGAAAATATTTTATTAGGCATTGCCTGTGAATGTGGACTTTCAGATGAATATGACAATCAAATTCAGTGTGATAAATCTTTTAACTGGTATCACCTCCGTTGTGTTAAATTAGACAGAGTACCAAAAAGCAGCCTTACGATGTGTGTAAACTGTAAGTAAGGTTTATAATGTACAAAGTATTCATTGATTTTAACTGTTTGTTGCATTTGTAAATATTTCATACATTGACACCAGGTATAACGTGTAGTCCATATGGTCATTGCAATTTTCATTTGTAAATATTTCAAACATTTTCTCTTGGTATATCATGTATTTGATGACTATTTCACTCTTCATTATGTAAATATTTCATACATCAGCACCTGGTATAACATGTACTTCAGAAACATTTCACTTATCATTTGTAAATATTCCATACATTGTCAGCTGGTGTAATATGTATTTCAAGATGATGATTTTACTGTCATTTGTACTTAATGCATAAAATGAAACCTGGTGGTACTTGTAATTCATCTTTTTACTTTCCATTTGTAAATAATTCATATCTTGACACCAGGTATAACATTTTTTTTTCATTTTCATAATACTTGGGTATTTTAAATTCAATATTTCATAATGTTATCAGGTGTATTTCATGAGGCTTAATTTACTTTCAATTTGTACATATTTCATTTGATTATTATGGTTCAGTTGTTAAAAAATGATTTTTTTTCAAATGTGTTCCTTTGTTCATTGGACTAATAAAAATAGAATTTTAATAATGCCAGTGGCAAATGAAGACACAGATACTCCATGCCCTGTCCCTTTCTTTAGTTGTGGCCTTCCACAATATTTCATGATCTTATTATCAGTAAGAGGAGTATATCTGATAAATCTACAATTCACTCTCCTTACTGGCCATATCCCTTTTATCCAGGCCTGTCAGCTGTTCATACTCTCCAAGAATTCTCATGAAACCACCGGATTTAGGTATGATCCACCATAAACATGGCCGTCGTCCCGGGCTGGTCAGATCTGGCTGGGAAAACTGGGGATTTCGCCTTGAAAAGTCGCAGATTAGAACGGAACCTTAAAGAAATGGGAAGATAATTATTCATTTTATAGATATGGGTACTTTTTTTCCTACTGTCAGGAATCCTTTTCTGAGGGAAATGGCTCAAACTTTTATTCCAAGGAATCTCGGAATATCCTCGGAAATTCCGCGGAAATTCCGGGTTTTACCGAGTGCCTAGCCCTAGACCCCAGGGCAGTTAGCCAGGCAGACCGGCTCATTAATTAGTCAGGCCGATGGTTACCCTCTTTGATCTATCACGTACGCCTCAACGAGTCTCGGCGCGGACACTGATTCAGGAAGATATGCGGGACAACATTAATGAACACTAGGGTTGGGAAACCTTGTCACCCCCTTTGAGCTATCGTTAAGGCGCCTGTGACAAGGCGCAGCTTTGACTCGTGACAAATGTTGTTTCCGTACTTCTCGGCGGTGGTCGCATTAGCGGGATCGCATTAGTGCTGGGGGCAGGAAATCTGGTCGTAATTCTGAATTCAGGGGTGGTCGTAATTTTGAGTCATTTATAAACATAAATAAACTAAATAGAATTTGGTACCAAGCAAAGTGGTCGTAATTGTGGGGTGGTCGCAATTGTGGGGTGGTCGCAAGGCGGGGTTGCACTGTATATAAAAACCATTAACCAATGTATCATTTACATATAAAACCGGAGTTTGTTAAAGAAATATTGACTTATGAGTCACATATTCTGAGCCACGCGAGCACACTCCTCTGAAGAACACGGATAAATTTACTCAGCTAATATAGTTCTCATTTTTGATCGTTGACGAGTTGATGCCCGTCCAAAAAAGTAATAGGTAAATATCCTGAGCAACTGAGCGGCTCTCATGTGGCTTTGTGGTCCACATATTTTAGATTACCTGTATTCTAGACACAGTTCCGAGATGTTTAATGGTAAGTTTGTAATAATGATAATCTAGATGGTTTTGGTATTTGAATGAAACTTATAGCTAGTGATTTTTACATTAGCCCCATCAGAGTATCAAATATTCCCGTAAAATACAACTAAAAATGTGGACCTTTTTCCTCAGGTTCCTCACATATATTTAACAGACGTCGCTCATGTTCTTCAGTACTTTTTGCTATTTGACATCAGTGTTACTGATAAATATTGTGGGGATAAAACGATACAAATATGTAGGTAGCGACACAATATATCATGTTGACCCTAGTCATTAAGGATGATTAATTTAAGCTATCAATAGGATTATAGAAAAAAATATGCACGGCTTGGTCCATTTCACTGAAATTGAAAGAACATCTTTTCAGATCTTGAATCAATGTTCACTATTTTGCAAATTCATCTGGATAAGCCATAAATAAAATACCCATTTCCTGTTCTTAACGATTTCTTATTGTTAAAAGTTCTCTGAATTAATTCAATGAGATTTGTAGAAAAAAATACAAAATAGGCAAAAAGTTTCAATATCTATATTGTTTGCGGTTTACATTGTGGAGATACTCGTTCAATGAATTCAATAATTAAATTAAAAATAACACGTGTTCATAGCCTCTGTAGTAAATTTTTTTGTAGTAGCTTTGTGTCCGATTCTTTACGCATCCACTCTAACTGGTTGCAGGGCTGGCACTATGTATTAATACATTCGTTCACCCAATACGATTACCCATGGCTCTGACAGATATTACGAAACATTCGTCAACCGGCACCAGAAACATAAGCAGTTTTTCTTGTACATTAAATGTTTACTATATTGTTTGGTAGATGTGACCTGCGAAGGCAGATATACACAATTATTAATCTGATGGGGTTATTCTAATATATATTGTATTTATTATCTTGTAAAAAAAATCTCTGATATATATTCTCTGTAAATGAAACGCACTCCTAAAACATGGGACGATGATAAGCGTAATTTTCGGCGTAATTTTGATTGAGCCGATGGAGGAGACACAACGCAAGTCAAGCAGGAAACCGCGAGAGGCCGCCACCGTTTTGTCCGTACCGGTGACCGGAGAAAGCTACTGCATCCACAGCCCCAAAGCCCCATGACAGGACACAGGACAGAGAGCAGCCAATCCAGAGTGCAGAACTTTTCCGAACGTTGGACCGAGCAATCATTATTTTCATAATCATCAGTGTATATATATATATATATATATATATATATATATATATATATATATATATATATATATATATGATAGCTAGGTTTCATCAGACTTATTATTGGCCTATATACAAGTAACATTAGTTCTCCTTTTCCTGTCAACTGATATTCTAGAATTTTTGAATACATATAATCCACAGAAAGTGATTAATTCTTTCAAAGAATTCGTGCACAAAGGGGAATGTAAACACCATGTTTGTGATCGATGAAGGAAAAATATCGATAGGATGAAATAGGTTAAATACATGTACATACCACTTTCTTTCAGCCTATTAGTCCTGCACCCAAATGTTCATATTATAGATTTGCTAGGTCACTGACGACCGTACTACAGGCAAAGAGTAGCGAAGATCCTTACATATATCATAAATTTACGATCAAATAAGTCTCTAGTTTCTCTAGATTTTGTTTAAAGGTATAAAGTCTTTAGGTCCTGTTCCATGCATACCTCTTGAACTCATATTACAAAACGGCCCAGATCGTCAAGAAAGTTACCTCCTTGAATCCTACTATAATTTGCGGATTTGAGCGCGACCGCAGAAAGGCGTCATACAGCCCTATACTAATATATCGCTGATACACCCACCTTGCCATCAAACTGTTTCTCAGATTCTCGTCTGGACGATGTCGCTTCCCCGCGCCTTGTCCAACTCTTCCTCACGGTTTCTTGAACCGATCATGCAGGCGCTATTTTCCGTACACACTAAAACCCCAGTTTTTAAAAAAAGCCAGTTCACGGATATCCTGGTACACCTAGCGTACAACTGATACGTCGCTGGCTGTGAATTTTATTGTCGCGTAGCGGCCGCTCAAGAAAATAGTTCACAAAGACGAGCTCGGGTTAAATATGAGAAAATAATAACCATAATTATATACGACGTAAAGGTCGAATTGGTTAAAAATTGTAGTGGAAACATCAATGGTTTGAAGTATAAGAATCGATGAAATGGTACATATATCATTAGGAGTGAAACTGACCAATGTAGTCACAGATTGTTTTTTGTAACGGTAAAGTGCGTTACCAGGTTAGCACGTGACACTGGAGCAATAAAAACGTTAACATGAGGACCTGGATCTTGCCCCAACCAATTAGCCTCTTTTTGCCTGCTCTCTCTTACGCGTTTTTTTTTTCATCCACTATGTCCTGACATATGTAGATCGGCCTTGATATATTAACAGTTATCATATCCTCGTAAAAATTTAATTAACTTTAATAAAGAAAACTGTTTAGGTATTTTAACTGTGGATATAATAAGTAAAATAAAGCCGGTACCCTGCCATCCTTAGGTCTCTTTATGTCTGATTGCATTTTACAGCTAAATCATTTTTTAACTACGCTGTCAATGTCACTTCATATGTTATGAATAGGAGTTTCAAAAAATATATTTTATTTTGGTGAAGGAAAATGATGGTCACCTGTATTTTTATTTACTTCAGGAGCTTTCAAGAGAAAGTCTAGCAAACAGACATGCAAAGGACAGAACATCGGTGTTTATTCGGTTCTACCGGGATTTTCATGGTAGTTCTGTCGGACAATCTATAAAGTCCTGACCTTTTTGTCTACATTTCGGACTATGATCTCACAGTACACATTGATTCGTTCTCTGCTTTCCAGAACTCTCTCTCTCTCTCTCTCTCTCTCTCTCTCTCTCTCTCTCTCTCTCTCCCCCCCCCCCTCCGTATCCTCAATGAGAAGTCACTTTTGATGAAATTGGATACGATTGATGTGATGGAGGTATCTACAACTTTTACAAAATTTAAGAAAAAGTCATTAATTTGCGTTATTTTGTAAAAGAAAAGCATTGTCCGATGATCTACAATTCTAAATATAATACACTGATATTAGCTCAATAGACTGAATAACAATATAAGCCTGCTTTAAGCCTTCTCCTAAAGACTTGGAGGCTTATAAGGATTGGTGGGTTTATCTCTCGATATTCATATTTGGGTCAATCATTTTTGTAGGTGAACCTACTTAGGTCCCCCCCCCCCTCTCCCGAGTGCAAACCCATCGATTTCTTTTCAACTTTTTCTCACTTCTGTAATTTTTGTTTGCAATATATCCATAGAATAACTGATTTTCAATAGATGAATTAGGGCCTAATATAAGTCCTAGTTCACAGATTTGCACCTGATATTTATGTTTGAACTTGATCTTATTTCCAAGGTCTTATAATAAATAGCCGATTCCCTATCAAGGCTTCGCGGCTGCATACCTCTAGTTTGTCATCTGATTCTGATTTAACGAGGGGCGGTGTCTTTGTACTTGACTAAAATGCGAGTGTGATTTGTAATGTATAAATATATATATATATATATGGGTTTATCTTACACATACACACACACACACACACACATATATATATATATATATATATATATATATATATATATATATTGTTACGGATTCTAAGAACAACAGATTACGTAATCGTGATCAACACAAATTTTGTTACGGAGATAAAAACAATCAAATTTTGTAACACTAGGCAGCGTGGAATGTCTAGATGAATGAATAAAGAATTCAGTGTTTTTTGGTTAAAAAATAGTAATAATTTATTCTTAGAACAATCCTAACATTTCAATACACTTAATCAATACAATTACACAGTATAACAATAAAATGTACAGTACCAGAGTGTCCGGATCCTAGGCTTGGATTCTGGTTACCACTCCTGTCACAGCTCAACAAAAGTCCTTTATAATCAATAATCAACGTAAATACTAATAATACAAAGGCAAACTGGAGACAGTACGTATTAAATCTCTATTAAATTCGTTAAATATCTGACACCACTGCAATTATCGGTAAGGTCGCAAAACTGACGAGAAGGTAACACTCTTAGAGCTCGCTTGTATTTTCCTTTCTGCCGGCTCTAAGCCCAGTCCCTAATTTATAGCTTCTCACCCGAAAATTCTATAAATGGAAAATTCCCAAAGAACAATACGCACGCACATGAACAGACCTGAAACATCTAGAAAAAAAAGAACGCTGTGTCTCTCCTCTTCAGACCCCACTCGCGATCCAGCGCCCAACAAGCAAGGTTCCCATAGCAAAGAACTATGCCTGCGCTACACGAATCAAAATGTCAACAGACACATGTAACACACCTGCGAATTACAAAATAGATACCTGTAACAATATGGAAAAGGGTTGTGTATTTGTGTTTGTAAATTATTAAATAATTATTAATCTATCAGAAGTAAATTTTCATTTAACGTCCTGTGTTGTTTTGTTTTCTTTACTTGTGTTGCTTCAAAATGTGAAGCATTTTATATTTTAAATTCCTTCTATTTGTCAGGAAACGCAGCACAAAACAGGTGAAGAGAAAAAAAAAGACTCAGAATTAATTTATATTTCTAGGCAATTAAATGTATATTGGTGTTTTGCCTGACTGACTTCCCTGGTCTCTGCTATACACCAGTGTTTCACTTTGATGTAATATCCATTTTGGCTGCCAAGTTAAGCTGATATGACAATGAATAGTTCATGAAGAAGTAAAAGTTATAGGTTCGGTTATTGTCTGATAGCACCGATTGTCAGCTTCGTCGAATTTTACCATTTCCTTTCTTCGTTTTATTGTGAGTAGCTTTCTCACAGGATATAACACATGCAACTTTCATGATATGGGAAAGAGGGGGGGGGGGGTCCAACCCAAGAGATCTAATGACAAGACTTGAATAAAGGTTCAACAGACAACTTCCCAATTACTGATACAATGCCCCGAACATAGCACCAGCTATCCTCTTTTATCTGTCACATCGTCCGATTACCTGTTGCCTGTAACTGGTCGCTATGTGGCTTAAAATAAAACAACATATATATATATATATATATATACAGAACTTTTCTATCGAAGCGGTTGGTACGCCGGACTTGTGCGCCATCGACATGGGTTCGAAACCAGGATCGGCCCAATGTTTTCCCCTGAGTAATTTGTCTTCGTAACAAGACGGTAAAACTTTGTGGCCCAGGGAATAAGCTCGACTTAGTGTGTGACTCCTGGGATAATTAGTCTCGCTCTGACAGCAGAACGCTCTTAAAAGGGGGTGTGTAACGGGGTGACATAAAAGCGGACCGAACCTTTCCAGCGAAGCGGTTGGTACGCCGGACTTGTGCGCCACCAACATTGGTACGAAACCGGAATCGGCCCATGTTTTCCCCCTGAGCAATTTGTCTTCGTAACAATTAATATATTGAATTATAAAGGTCAAATTTCAAGGTCAAAATGTCAATCGAGGTCATATGTTATGGATTCAATACCTTCTTATAGTGTACAGAATCTTTCATAAAAAGGAGGAGTTACTGAAAAACAGGGATTTTTATTCACGGAATAAATGATCAATATGAAGGATTTTTAACAACAAAAGCCCATTACTCCGTTTACATTGGGTCCAATGTTAAAGAAAAAGTCGCATTTGATCTTTTTGTGGGTTCCATTTTGTGGTAACGTCCGTACATGTCGTTACGTATTTCTGAAGGTTTGGTACTATTGTTTGATTATTTTATATCGTTTTGTGGCACAAGTCAAGGTCATACTGTCTAGGTTAAAGGTTCCACAGAAACATTAACTCCGACCACTAGGTTATCTGATGCGAAAGCCAAATTAATCAGTTGCCCTATATATTGTTATTGATTTCGAATTTGCTGCATACGCCTATGGTTATACTCCAGGCATATGTTGCAGAGCCTATGGATTTTCTTCCGCCGGCCCCTTTGGTGATTATAAGTATTATTATTGTTAAGAATATTATTAACAGATGCTTCTTTAACGGGTATATATATATATAATGTATGTATGTATGTATGTATGAATAGCCACGCTTCTTCAACGGGTATATATATATATATATATATATATATACATATATATATATATATATATATATATATATGTATGAATAGCCACGCTGGTTCATTGTTTTATAGATGGAACCCTTTCCATATATATATATATATATATATATATATATATATATACCAGAGATAAACCTATGAAGAAGGAAGGAAAGTTGTTACTCTGCATATTTACTCCTGCTACATTAAAGTATAATTTCCTCCAAATTATACATCCCATCAACTAATATGTCAGAGGCTGTCTTTTTGAACATGTAACACAGTACGAATCTACAACAGCCACCATCCTGATAAACCACGATGGGATATGATGTTTGAATATTTATTTTTATGTTATTTATTTATACATATATTTTACCAGGATGGCACATTCAGCATGTTCCTTTGTTTAGCATGTTCACAGAGAAATAAACATTCACAAAGAGATATACATTACATGCTCCCATGTATACAGCCATGAAAATAAAATAATGATCTAAACATATACATATTTAAAATACATAGATTGCTAAATATGACGAAAATATAAACATATAGAATTATGAGTCGACAAGTAACTAAAATTTGAGCTTTAATACATGGAAATCGTTGTAGAAAGGATTTGTATAGTTGTTTAAAACGCTTAACATCAGTGACGTGTCTTTGTAAACATGTCAGTTCTGACTTTTACGATGGCAAGAGAGCGATTGGCCGTGTGTCTCGTTTTATATAGGTTACGTGTATATTTAAGGTCATGTCTAATGTAGGAGGTGTATCACCAAATAAAAATTAAAAAAAAAAATAAAAGAAAAAGATTATTAAATAGCGATATCTCTGTTCCCCGGTCATCCAACCTAGCTGAAAAAAGAATGATATATAAGTTTTACAGTTAGTGTTTGTAGAAATTTGCTAAATTGGTAAAGGACGTAATTTTGTGATAATTTTACCGTTAATATAATCTACATGGGCTTTCTATTTTAAGCGGGAGTCGACCATCAAGCCCAAAGGATTTGTGTCATTTCTAGGAAAAGTGTAACATTATTCATGTTAATATTTTTAGTAAATTTAAGAGTTTTGACTAAATATCACAATATTTGATTTAGCAGGGTGGATAACTCTGAACCATTTTAGGCAATGTCAATATTAATGTAAATGGTTGATCGCATGTATTTATTTATTCAAAATAGTTAAACAGGGTAACCAGTTCAGTTATTAAAAAAATGTTCTTTCACAGGGCCTGCCATTATACAATAAGATAAAATATACATATAATTATAAACATAAAATATACTAATGATATGGTGAACGCACAAATCATACAAGTACATTAATATGATATATTACATAACATACAATAATTATGGCATGTATATCATATTGCACAAACCTGTTCTTAAGTAAAAAATCACAAGTAAGTGAATTACACAATTACTTCAAATATGTGTGTCAGATAACTTATAAGGATATGTTTGAATAATAAAACACAACATAATCAAAATATGCTCTGCACATCGCGACAGGGCATCATTTGAACAGTAAAAGATATTGTTATTCAAAGTTTCTCATTAATTATACAAAGCCAAGACATTAAAAGAAAAGCTTTTACCTTTCGTTTTAAAGAGTTCCAAAAAAAGGACCTCGGTATGAAAAGCTATTTTTGTAGAAGTCATAACTTGGTTTCGGCACTGATAGGAGGCCTCTTGCTGCAGATCTAGTATCATAGTTGTTGGTATCATTAAAATTATTAGGATTGTATAGATGCGGATTTGTTGTACATATCTATGCATCAGAATGGATATAAAATATTCTCATTTTTTTAGAAACTGTAAACCATGTAGCTCTTTCAGTAAAGTGGCGCTTGGTATATCGAAATCGTAACAGCTGGTAACTATATACGTGCAGCACGGTATTGTATTTTTGCACCTTCGTCTGGCAGGCTAACGTTTTCGATTTGCCCACAGTATTGTAGACTGTTTTATGTATTGATTGATAATATTTTAGAAAAATGCACAAGTGCTAGATCGGCAGAATCAGCACCGGCACGCAATGTAATATCGTTAGAATGAAGTTTATACGTGTGATTCATATAGCTCAGGAAATCATTCGTATAGATAAGAAATAGTATATTTTCTCTTTTGTTTGATCATCTGAGCAGCCTAATTAGTTCATTACTCCTGATATGTTGCTCCATAACAATCAATGAGTTCTTTAATCTTCTCTACAGCTCTGACCTATACATGATTCCCAATGTTATCTTTAAAATACCAACATTATATGCATTTATATGCATTTTATAGTTATATATGTATGTATATACACTAGTGGATATATAGATATATGACATTAATATAATTTTTATCTGAAAGCTAATGGAAAGGCACTACGCTCTGAACACGGCGCGTGATCTCCCGGTGACCTTCCACTCACACGTGTCAAACACCCACTCAGTTTTGCTGGTAAATCTAAAATCTGATTGGCCCAGCGTGTACACGATTGTGCTGGTGATGCCTGCAATGTGATTGATTAAATATTACTCAGGGGGAAGCCCCAGAGACAGCAGCGCCTGGTGGCCAAACATGTCTGGCAACCGTGGTTTCTTGCAGCCGTAAGTGTAGCGAATATTTGAGCATATCGTAACCGCTGCTTATGGAGCGTAGCAAGGCACCAATGGATAAATGAGTGAGCTTCACTATGTTGCAATATTAAAGAAACTGTAATACTTAAAACAAATGGGTGAACCTTTTGAATGCGGATAAGCATTATATTGCATAACTGTGTGACACACAGGAAGCATTTAGAATATTAAAAAATTAAGCTGTAAATGATGAATTGATGAGGAAACTGATGAACAGATAGCAAGAGAGATAAAGAAAGAGTGAGAGACGAAGAGTGATTAATATGTGAGAGAGGTGAAAAGAAAAAAATGAGGGTTAAGAGTAAAATAAAAAAATGTATTTACTTTCAGTCTAATTGACCTTACGTTTCATTTATTTATTTTAACTGAGATAAACATGTATCAAATAAAAAAGTAGTACAGACGTTATAAAAAGCCAGTAATCACTTGTGATGGTACTTGATATGCATGAGAAGCCTCTTTCCTATACCAGAAGTGGTTTAATACATTTCCATATTTGTATTCCCCCAATTAAGCTTGGATATCTGTCCGTTTAATCTTGAGTTATCCAGGAAAAATCTCAGAAAATCCAACCAGCACTATCGTGAGTATTTATTCTGTTACACTAACAGAAATGGATATAAAAGTATTTTATCTGTTCTATTTCTGTTGCCTAAGTTGGCCGCCCAAAGGCTTGAATAGCTTGTGGTACCTGTGATGTTTTTGGAAGTGTTTTTCAACTAGTTTCATGAATTTTCTGCCAATGTTGGTTTTTACATGATGGATTTTAGGGGGAATTGAACCATATTATTTTCCTTTTCCTGTTTCTCTTGCTTTTCACTGCGGGTTCAACATATTTTCAGCTTTCTGAGAACGCGCTTTTCGGTGTTATACCGCTCTGGCCCAGTTTGTAGGCCATTGAGCACTTTACAACGGAGGGTAACTCTACCTTATATATATATATATATATATATATATATATATATATATATATATATATATATATATTAACTTGCTATAGCTTAAAGATGTTTTGAATGTATGTATTGCTATCATGCTACTTCCTATACTTAGCTCTATATAAAGGTAGCCAAACCATCAACATGCATGTATCAAGTCTCGTTTGTCCCTATGACCTTGATCTGTAACCTTGTGAACCTAAATCGCTAAGTTTCTTCCGCTACTGGCAGGTTAGCAATATGTGGAAGATGGAAGAGTTGTAATGAAACGTTTTGCTCAAAATACTTCCACGATTTTTTCAAAGAATTTTGTCGTGTGACCTTGACCTTTGACAAAATGTCCCCAAAATCAAAAGGGTTCCTTCTTTATTGACTAGTGATATATAAGTATGGTTGGAAACCAACACGTCAATCCAAACTGGAGGTATCACCTAACTAATTTTGGACCGATTAATTTTCACCTATTGGCACGGATACAACGTGTGGGTCAGATAGGTTGGAAGTTCCAAGTTTCAAATTCTCGAGTACATCGCGGGGAAGGGGCGAAAAAGGGCAGGGGCATTAAGTACTCGGTCGGCTCAACCAATGGGCTCTGACCCCCTTGGGTTCGAATCCTATCCTCGTCGTTCCTGTGGATGTAAATCAATGGTAGAGCGCACGTTTTGCATGTGTGAGGCCCCGGGTTCAATCTCCAGCATCTCCAGGTTCTATTCATTCATTTTTCTCTCCGCCGGCTATGAAAATCTCATTTATTTTGCCAATATAACCTGTTTAATGTCACGCCAGTGAGATAACATCGATGAGAAAGTATGTACGCCAGTAAATATCCGTTGTGGATCATGAATTACGCAACACTCCTGTTAAATGTATACTAGATTCGTATTTATGTTTTGGAAACGGAACATTCGAATTCAAGCTGAAAGTGTCATTTGCAATGCTAAGTAGTTGGGGATGTAGCTCAGTGGTAGAGCGCACGCTTCGCATGTGTGAAGCCCCGGGTTCAATCCCCGGCATCTCCAGGGATTTTTTTAAATATCTTAATACATCCCAATTCTGTCCGTTTTCATACTTTTATTTTTCTTTCCAAAAAGAACATACACTCAATTATGTGGTGCCGTTAACCCATTATAAATATAAACCTGTGACAGGTACTTAGGTTTGCTTGATCAATATTGCTAAAAATACCAGCGACCAAAGTTGTATGATACCAAGCAGACATAGCAGACGGAAAAGAAAACCACGCGGGTGAATACGTGGATGGCGCCACAGTAAAAAAAAATGTGTCAAACGCCATATATAAGCCCACTTTGTAAAGTTGGTCCCCATTCTGCTACTTCTCACAGCAAATCACTAAGTAATTTACTACCGTCAGCTGGAGTATCTTTTAGAGTGCTCAGGTCTTCGGTGTATGTTGTTATAGCTATGTTCATTTATAGCCGCTATTTATTTAAGCCGCTGCTTCTTCTGCTTTCTCACTTAGCCAGTATTACTAGCTCTTACATGCTTGTGGATTCCGACGTTCCTCTGAATGAGTAAATTTCCTGTTAAGAATACGGTTGCTTTTTGTTTCTAGGCGGCGGCCTCCGATCGAAACATTGGCATGTCACGAATATTTTTCATTAGTATTGCCAAAAAAATATTTTTGTGATGCGAATCAAATCTGTTCTCAGGCAGTGAACAGAAACATATGAGCTGAAAGAACGTTGATGAAAAGTATCAAACACTACAGAATAAACAAACATGTGCCTGATCCTCATATTCCATCAGACATGGTTGCTCGACATCTCTACGAACAAAGTAATATACAAATTGTCAAACATGCCTGTTTACATAACAAAGGCAAACATTATGTTGAAAACAGGCAGTTGGCGCCGAAATTCCAAGAACACACCGGCTGAGAGAGACGGGTCACGAGCGGGTGTCGGGTGTAGACAATAAACTAATTCTCTTTTGTTCACCATTACTAAATATGGGGCTAGAGCTTAATGTACCGGTTAATATTGCCTCTTGAAGCGGCTTTACGTTTTCTGAGCAAGACGCACAAACATATTGATAGGGAGAACCAGTTGAAGGCCGCAGATCATTACAAAGAACCTTGAAATAAATGCCGGCCGCTGCCGAAATTTTGACAGTGTTAAAGTATTTTGGGTTCCCATCGTGAAAAAAACTAAAGATCTCACGCCGGAATGAACAGAGACGTATGAGCTTAAAAGACGTGTGTAAAATAAATGGAAACATTTGCTACAATGATGCCGACACTGATGAAAAAGTTCCCGCGAACCGGTGACCTAAGGATAGCTGCCCATGTCGCCACTACAGTCCTCCGCTCTACCAGCTGAGCTATCACGGGTTACGTTTACCAGTAATATGGGATCCAATAGAGGCATTGATTTACAAATCTTAAACCAGTCGTTTTATTTGGCATCACTGTTTGGTCACTAATCACTGGGCAAATATCTGACGAGGTGGCCGAGTGGTTAAGGCGTTGGACTGCTAATCCAATGGGCTCTGCCCGCGTGTGTTCGAATCCCATTCTCGTCGTTCCTGGGGATGTAGCTCAGTGGTAGAGCGCACGCTTTGCATGTGTGAGGCCCCGGGTTCAATCCCCGGCATCTCCAAGTTTTTTTTTTAAATATCTTAATACATCCTAATTCTGTCAGTTTTCATACTTTATTTTTCTTTCAAAAAGAACATACACTCAATTATGTGGTGCCGTTAACCCAGTATAAATATAAACCTGTGACAGGTGCTAAGGTTTGCTTGATCAATATTGCTAAAAATACCAGCGGACAAAGTTGTATGATACCAAGCAGACATAGCAGACGGAAAAGAAAACCACGTGGGTGAATACGTGGATGGCGCCACAGTAAAAAAAAATGTGTCATACGCCAAATATAAGCCCACTTTGTAAAGTTGGTCCCCATTCGGCTACTCCTCACAGGAAATCACTAAGAAATTTACTACCGTCAGCTGGAGTATCTTTTAGAGTGCTCAGGTCTTCGGTGTATGTTGTTATAGCTATGTTCATTTATAGCCGCTATTTATTTAAGCCGCTGCTTCTTCTGCTTTCTCACTTAGCCAGTATTACTGGCTCTTACATGCTTGTGGATTCCGACGTTCCTCTGAATGAATAAATTTCCTGTTAAGAATACGGTTGCTTTTTGTTTCTCGGCGGCGGCCTCCGATCGAAACATTGGCATGTCATGAATATTTTTCATTAGTATTGCCAAAAAAAAATTTGGTGATGCGAATCAAATCTGTTCTCAGGCAGTGAACAGAAACATATTAGCTGAAAGAACGTTGATGAAAAGTATCAAACACTACAGAATAAACAAACATGTGCCTGATCCTCATATTCCATCAGACATGGTTGCTCGAAATCTCTACGAACAAAGTAATATACAAATTGTCAAACATGCCTGTTTACATAACAAAGGCAAACATTATGTTGAAAACAGGCAGTTGGCGCCGAAATTCCAAGAACACGCCGGCTGAGAGACGGGTCACGAGCGGGTGGCGGGTGTAGACAATAAACTAATTCTCTTTTGTTCATCATTACTAAAAATGGGGCTAGAGCATAATGTACCGGTTAATATTGCCTCTTGAAGCGGCTTTACGTTTTCTGAGCAAGACGCACAAACGTATTGATAGAAAGAACCAGTTTAAGGGCGCAGATCATTACAAAGAACCCTGAAAAAAATTCCGGCCGCTCCCGAAATTTTGACAGTGTTAAAGTATTTTGGGTTCCCATCGTGAAAAAAACTAAAGATCTCACACCGGAATGAACAGAGACGTATGAGCTTAAAAGACGTGTGTAAAATAAATGGAAACACTTGCTACAATGATGCCGACACTGATGAAAAAGTTCCCGCGAACCGGAATCGAACCGGTGACCTAAGGATAGCTGCCCATGTCGCTACTACAGTCCTCCGCTCTACCAGCTGAGCTATCACGGGTTACGTTTACCAGTAATATGGGATCCAATAGAGGCATTGATTTACAAATCTTAAACCAGTCGTTTTATTTGGCATCACTGTTTGTTCACTAACCACTGGGCAAATATCTGACGAGGTGGCCGAGTGGTTAAGGCGTTGGACTGCTAATCCAATGGGCTCTGCCCGCGTGGGTTCGAATCCCATTCTCGTCGTTCCTGGGGATGTAGCTCAGTGGTAGAGCGCACGCTTTGCATGTGTGAGGCCCCGGGTTCAATCCCCGGCATCTCCATGTTCTTTTGATTTGTTATTCTCTCCGCCTTCCATGAAACTCCCATTTTTTGGCCAATACAACCTGCTTAGTGTCACGCCAGTAAGATAAAATCGATGAGAATGTATGTACGCCAGAAAATATCCGTTCTGGATCATGAATTACGCAACACTCCTGTTAAATATATACTAGATTCGTATTTATGTTTTGGAAACGGAACATTCAAATTCAAGGTGAAAGTGTCATTTGCAATGCTAAGTAGGTGGGGATGTAGCTCAGTGGTAGAGCGCACGCTTCGCATGTGTGAGGCCCCGGGTTCAATCCCCGGCATCTCCAGGGATTTTTTTAAATATCTTAATACATCCCAATTCTGTCAGTTTTCATACTTTTATTTTTCTTTCCAAAAAGAACATACACTCAATTATGTGGTGCCGTTAACCCAGTATAAATATAAACCTGTGACAGGTACTAAGGTTTGCTTGATCAATATTGCTAAAAATACCAGCGGACAAAGTTGTATGATACCAAGCAGACATAGCAGACGGAAAAGAAAACCACGCGGGTGAATACGTGGATGGCGCCACAGTAAAAAAAAAATGTGTCATACGCCAAATATAAGCCCACTTTGTAAAGTTGGTCCCCATTCGGCTACTCCTCACAGGAAATCACTAAGTAATTTACTACCGTCAGCTGGAGTATCTTTTAGAGTGCTCAGGTCTTCGGTGTATGTTGTTATAGCTATGTTCATTTATAGCCGCTATTTATTTAAGCCGCTGCTTCTTCTGCTTTCTCACTTAGCCAGTATTACTGGCTCTTACATGCTTGTGGATTCCGACGTTCCTCTGAATGAATAAATTTCCTGTTAAGAATACGGTTGCTTTTTGTTTCTCGGCGGCGGCCTCCGATCGAAACATTGGCATGTCATGAATATTTTTCATTAGTATTGCCAAAAAAAAATTTGGTGATCAAATCTGTTCTCAGGCAGTGGACAGAAACATATTAGCTGAAAGAACGTTGATGAAAAGTATCAAACACTACAGAATAAACAAACATGTGCCTGATCCTCATATTCCATCAGACATGGTTGCTCGAAATCTCTACGAACAAAGTAATATACAAATTGTCAAACATGCCTGTTTACATAACAAAGGCAAACATTATGTTGAAAACAGGCAGTTGGCGCCGAAATTCCAAGAACACGCCGGCTGAGAGACGGGTCACGAGCGGGTGGCGGGTGTAGACAATAAACTAATTCTCTTTTGTTCATCATTACTAAAAATGAGGCTAGAGCATAATGTACCGGTTAATATTGCCTCTTAAAGCGGCTTTACGTTTTCTGCGCAAGACGCACAAACGTATTGATAGAAAGAACCAGTTTAAGGGCGCAGATCATTACAAAGAACCCTGAAAAAAATTCCGGCCGCTCCCGAAATTTTGACAGTGTTAAAGTATTTTTGGTTCCTTTCGTGAAAAAAACTAAAGATCTCACACCGGAATGAACAGAGACGTATGAGCTTAAAAGACGTGTGTAAAATAAATGGAATCACTTGCTACAATGATGCCGACACTGATGAAAAAGTTCCCGCGAACCGGAATCGAACCGGTGACCTAAGGATAGCTGCCCATGTCGCCACTACAGTCCTCCGCTCTACCAGCTGAGCTATAACGGGTTACGTTTACCAGTAATATGGGATCCAATAGAGGCATTGATTTACAAATCTTAAACCAGTCGTTTTATTTGGCATCACTGTTTGTTCACTAACCACTGGGCAAATATCTGACGAGGTGGCCGAGTGGTTAAGGCGTTGGACTGCTAATCCAATGGGCTCTGCCCGCGTGGGTTCGAATCCCATCCTCGTCGTTCCTGGGGATGTAGCTCAGTGGTAGAGCGCACGCTTTGCATGTGAGGCCCCGGGTTCAATCCCCGGCATCTCCATGTTCTTTTGATTTGTTATTCTCTCCGCCTTCCATGAAAATCCCATTTTTTGGCCAATACAACCTGCTTAGTGTCACGCCAGTAAGATAAAAACGATGAGAATGTATGTACGCCAGAAAATATCCGTTCTGGATCATGAATTACGCAACACTCCTGTTAAATATATACTAGATTCGTATTTATGTTTTGGAAACGGAACATTCAAATTCAAGGTGAAAGTGTCATTTGCAATGCTAAGTAGGTGGGGATGTAGCTCAGTGGTAGAGCGCACGCTTCGCATGTGTGAAGCCCCTGGTTCAATCCCCGGCATCTCCAGGGATTTTTTTAAATATCTTAATACATCCCAATTCTGTCAGTTTTCATACTTTTATTTTTCTTTCCAAAAAGAACATACACTCAATTATGTGGTGCCGTTAACCCAGTATAAATATAAACCTGTGACAGGTACTAAGGTTTGCTTGATCAATATTGCTAAAAATACCAGCGGACAAAGTTGTATGATACCAAGCAGACATAGCAGACGGAAAAGAAAACTACGCGGGTGAATACGTGGATGGCGCCACAGTAAAAAAAAATGTGTCATACGCCAAATATAAGCCCACTTTGTAAAGTTGGTCCCCATTCGGCTACTCCTCACAGCAAATCACTAAGTAATTTACTACCGTCAGCTTGAGTATCTTTTAGAGTGCTCAGGTCTTCGGTGTATGTTGTTATAGCTATGTTCATTTATAGCCGCTATTTATTTAAGCCGCTGCTTCTTCTGATTTCTCACTTAGCCAGTATTACTGGCTCTTACATGCTTGTGGATTCCGACGTTCCTCTGAATGAATAAATTTCCTGTTAAGAATACGGTTGCTTTTTGTTTCTCGGCGGCGGCCTCCGATCGAAACATTGGCATGTCATGAATATTTTTCATTAGTATTGCCAAAAAAAAATTTGGTGATCAAATCTGTTCTCAGGCAGTGGACAGAAACATATTAGCTGAAAGAACGTTGATGAAAAGTATCAAACACTACAGAATAAACAAACATGTGCCTGATCCTCATATTCCATCAGACATGGTTGCTCGAAATCTCTACGAACAAAGTAATATACAAATTGTCAAACATGCCTGTTTACATAACAAAGGCAAACATTATGTTGAAAACAGGCAGTTGGCGCCGAAATTCCAAGAACACGCCGGCTGAGAGACGGGTCACGAGCGGGTGGCGGGTGTAGACAATAAACTAATTCTCTTTTGTTCATCATTACTAAAAATGAGGCTAGAGCATAATGTACCGGTTAATATTGCCTCTTAAAGCGGCTTTACGTTTTCTGCGCAAGACGCACAAACGTATTGATAGAAAGAACCAGTTTAAGGGCGCAGATCATTACAAAGAACCCTGAAAAAAATTCCGGCCGCTCCCGAAATTTTGACAGTGTTAAAGTATTTTTGGTTCCTTTCGTGAAAAAAACTAAAGATCTCACACCGGAATGAACAGAGACGTATGAGCTTAAAAGACGTGTGTAAAATAAATGGAAACACTTGCTACAATGATGCCGACACTGATGAAAAAGTTCCCGCGAACCGGAATCGAACCGGTGACCTAAGGATAGCTGCCCATGTCGCCACTACAGTCCTCCGCTCTACCAGCTGAGCTATCACGGGTTACGTTTACCAGTAATATGGGATCCAATAGAGGCATTGATTTACAAATCTTAAACCAGTCGTTTTATTTGGCATCACTGTTTGTTCACTAACCACTGGGCAAATATCTGACGAGGTGGCCGAGTGGTTAAGGCGTTGGACTGCTAATCCAATGAGCTCTGCCCGCGTGGGTTCGAATCCCATCCTCGTCGTTCCTGGGGATGTAGCTCAGTGGTAGAGCGCACGCTTTGCATGTGTGAGGCCCCGGGTTCAATCCCCGGCATCTCCATGTTCTTTTGATTTGTTATTCTCTCCGCCTTCCATGAAACTCCCATTTTTTGGCCAATACAACCTGCTTAGTGTCACGCCAGTAAGATAAAATCGATGAGAATGTATGTACGCCAGAAAATATCCGTTCTGGATCATGAATTACGCAACACTCCTGTTAAATATATACTAGATTCGTATTTATGTTTTGGAAACGGAACATTCAAATTCAAGGTGAAAGTGTCATTTGCAATGCTAAGTAGGTGGGGATGTAGCTCAGTGGTAGAGCGCACGCTTCGCATGTGTGAGGCCCCGGGTTCAATCCCCGGCATCTCCAGGGATTTTTTTAAATATCTTAATACATCCCAATTCTGTCAGTTTTCATACTTTTATTTTTCTTTCCAAAAAGAACATACACTCAATTATGTGGTGCCGTTAACCCAGTATAAATATAAACCTGTGACAGGTACTAAGGTTTGCTTGATCAATATTGCTAAAAATACCAGCGGACAAAGTTGTATGATACCAAGCAGACATAGCAGACGGAAAAGAAAACCACGCGGGTGAATACGTGGATGGCGCCACAGTAACAAAAAATGTGTCATACGCCAAATATAAGCCCACTTTGTAAAGTTGGTCCCCATTCGGCTACTCCTCACAGCAAATCACTAAGTAATTTACTACCGTCAGCTGGAGTATCTTTTAGAGTGCTCAGGTCTTCGGTGTATGTTGTTATAGCTATGTTCATTTATAGCCGCTATTTATTTAAGCCGCTGCTTCTTCTGATTTCTCACTTAGCCAGTATTACTGGCTCTTACATGCTTGTGGATTCCGACGTTCCTCTGAATGAATGAATTTCCTGTTAAGAATACGGTTGCTTTTTGTTTCTCGGCGGCGGCCTCCGATCGAAACATTGGCATGTCATGAATATTTTTCATTAGTATTGCCAAAAAAAAATTTGGTGATGCGAATCAAATCTGTTCTCAGGCAGTGGACAGAAACATATGAGCTGAAAGAACGTTGATGAAAAGTATCAAACACTACAGAATAAACAAACATGTGCCTGATCCTCATATTCCATCAGACATGGTTGCTCGAAATCTCTACGAACAAAGTAATATACAAATTGTCAAACATGCCTGTTTACATAACAAAGGCAAACATTATGTTGAAAACAGGCAGTTGGCGCCGAAATTCCAAGAACACGCCGGCTGAGAGACGGGTCACGAGCGGGTGGCGGGTGTAGACAATAAACTAATTCTCTTTTGTTCATCATTACTAAAAATGAGGCTAGAGCATAATGTACCGGTTAATATTGCCTCTTAAAGCGGCTTTACGTTTTCTGCGCAAGACGCACAAACGTAGTGATAGAAAGAACCAGTTTAAGGGCGCAGATCATTACAAAGAACCCTGAAAAAAATTCCGGCCGCTCCCGAAATTTTGACAGTGTTAAAGTATTTTGGGTTCCCATCGTGAAAAAAACTAAAGATCTCACACCGGAATGAACAGAGACGTATGAGCTTAAAAGACGTGTGTAAAATAAATGGAAACACTTGCCACAATGATGCCGACACTGATGAAAAAGTTCCCGCGAACCGGAATCGAACCGGTGACCTAAGGATAGCTGCCCATGTCGCCACTACAGTCCTCCGCTCAACCAGCTGAGCTATCACGGGTTACGTTTAATATGGGATCCAATAGATGCATTGATTTACAAATCTTAAACCAGTCGTTTTATTTGGCATCACTGTTTGTTCACTAACCACTGGGCAAATATCTGACGAGGTGGCCGAGTGGTTAAGGCGTTGGACTGCTAATCCAATGGGCTCTGCCCGCGTGGGTTCGAATCCCAACCTCGTCGTTCCTGGGGATGTAGCTCAGTGGTAGAGAGCACGCTTTGCATGTGTGAGGCCCCGGGTTCAATCCCCGGCATCTCCATGTTCTTTTGATTTGTTATTCTCTCCGCATTCCATGAAAATCCCATTTTTTGGCCAATACAACCTGCTTAGTGTCACGCCAGTAAGATAAAAACGATGAGAATGTATGTACGCCAGAAAATATCCGTTCTGGATCATGAATTACGCAACACTCCTGTTAAATATATACTAGATTCGTATTTATGTTTTGGAAACGGAACATTCAAATTCAAGGTGAAAGTGTCATTTGCAATGCTAAGTAGGTGGGGATGTAGCTCAGTGGTAGAGCGCACGCTTCGCATGTGTGAGGCCCCGGGTTCAATCCCCGGCATCTCCAGGGATTTTTTTAAATATCTTAATACATCCCAATTCTGTCAGTTTTCATACTTTTATTTTTCTTTCCAAAAAGAACATACACTCAATTATGTGGTGCCGTTAACCCAGTATAAATATAAACCTGTGACAGGTACTAAGGTTTGCTTGATCAATATTGCTAAAAATACCAGCGGACAAAGTTGTATGATACCAAGCAGACATAGCAGACGGAAAAGAAAACCACGCGGGTGAATACGTGGATGGCGCCACAGTAACAAAAAATGTGTCATACGCCAAATATAAGCCCACTTTGTAAAGTTGGTCCCCATTCGGCTACTCCTCACAGCAAATCACTAAGTAATTTACTACCGTCAGCTGGAGTATCTTTTAGAGTGCTCAGGTCTTCGGTGTATGTTGTTATAGCTATGTTCATTTATAGCCGCTATTTATTTAAGCCGCTGCTTCTTCTGATTTCTCACTTAGCCAGTATTACTGGCTCTTACATGCTTGTGGATTCCGACGTTCCTCTGAATGAATGAATTTCCTGTTAAGAATACGGTTGCTTTTTGTTTCTCGGCGGCGGCCTCCGATCGAAACATTGGCATGTCATGAATATTTTTCATTAGTATTGCCAAAAAAAAATTTGGTGATGCGAATCAAATCTGTTCTCAGGCAGTGGACAGAAACATATGAGCTGAAAGAACGTTGATGAAAAGTATCAAACACTACAGAATAAACAAACATGTGCCTGATCCTCATATTCCATCAGACATGGTTGCTCGAAATCTCTACGAACAAAGTAATATACAAATTGTCAAACATGCCTGTTTACATAACAAAGGCAAACATTATGTTGAAAACAGGCAGTTGGCGCCGAAATTCCAAGAACACGCCGGCTGAGAGACGGGTCACGAGCGGGTGGCGGGTGTAGACAATAAACTAATTCTCTTTTGTTCATCATTACTAAAAATGAGGCTAGAGCATAATGTACCGGTTAATATTGCCTCTTAAAGCGGCTTTACGTTTTCTGCGCAAGACGCACAAACGTAGTGATAGAAAGAACCAGTTTAAGGGCGCAGATCATTACAAAGAACCCTGAAAAAAATTCCGGCCGCTCCCGAAATTTTGACAGTGTTAAAGTATTTTGGGTTCCCATCGTGAAAAAAACTAAAGATCTCACACCGGAATGAACAGAGACGTATGAGCTTAAAAGACGTGTGTAAAATAAATGGAAACACTTGCCACAATGATGCCGACACTGATGAAAAAGTTCCCGCGAACCGGAATCGAACCGGTGACCTAAGGATAGCTGCCCATGTCGCCACTACAGTCCTCCGCTCAACCAGCTGAGCTATCACGGGTTACGTTTAATATGGGATCCAATAGATGCATTGATTTACAAATCTTAAACCAGTCGTTTTATTTGGCATCACTGTTTGTTCACTAACCACTGGGCAAATATCTGACGAGGTGGCCGAGTGGTTAAGGCGTTGGACTGCTAATCCAATGGGCTCTGCCCGCGTGGGTTCGAATCCCATCCTCGTCGTTCCTGGGGATGTAGCTCAGTGGTAGAGAGCACGCTTTGCATGTGTGAGGCCCCGGGTTCAATCCCCGGCATCTCCATGTTCTTTTGATTTGTTATTCTCTCCGCCTTCCATGAAAATCCCATTTTTTGGCCAATACAACCTGCTTAGTGTCACGCCAGTAAGATAAAAACGATGAGAATGTATGTACGCCAGAAAATATCCGTTCTGGATCATGAATTACGCAACACTCCTGTTAAATATATACTAGATTCGTATTTATGTTTTGGAAACGGAACATTCAAATTCAAGGTGAAAGTGTCATTTGCAATGCTAAGTAGGTGGGGATGTAGCTCAGTGGTAGAGCGCACGCTTCGCATGTGTGAGGCCCCGGGTTCAATCCCCGGCATCTCCAGGGATTTTTTTAAATATCTTAATACATCCCAATTCTGTCAGTTTTCATACTTTTATTTTTCTTTCCAAAAAGAACATACACTCAATTATGTGGTGCCGTTAACCCAGTATAAATATAAACCTGTGACAGGTACTAAGGTTTGCTTGATCAATATTGCTAAAAATACCAGCGGACAAAGTTGTATGATACCAAGCAGACATAGCAGACGGAAAAGAAAACCACGCGGGTGAATACGTGGATGGCGCCACAGTAACAAAAAATGTGTCATACGCCAAATATAAGCCCACTTTGTAAAGTTGGTCCCCATTCGGCTACTAGTCGGGTCGTTGGAGGGTTCCACGTGGAAAAAAATGGTAGAAAGCTTATTTTGGTGTCATTTGAAGCGCCAGTGTCTGTAGAATTACATATCCAAAATCCGCTAAAATCCGCTTTGGGGAAAATATTTTAAAACAGTTTGAAATTTGAAAAATTTTCAAATAAAAAATTTGCATATAAAGTTCCTATTTTGTGATTTAAGATACCTGACTTCAAATTAAAATCTCATATAACATGCCATAGGCAATATGAGACGTCTTTGGCGTGAAGAGTTCATTTGGATTGGCTTCTGAATTTTTTTGAATAATTCTAATTTAAAATTAAAATTAAAAATAAGTGAAAATTATTTATATGGAAAAAATTGTTTTATGTATTTGATGAAGGACACTGAAACTTCCCTATAATATAATTTAGTTCTGCTGAAAACATCAGAATCAATGGTCATGCTATATTTAATGCTATATTTGTGAATTATAAAATTTAAATTTAAATTTTTGTTAAATTTTAAAATGCTTGTATTTTGCGTTTTCTTTACATTTTCTGTGAAACGCAGTATTTTATGAGTAAACATTATTGCGCTACATCTACAAGTGTGCTACATCCATTAGAATTGTCAAATATTCTAAATATTTAAATATAAAATATTTGAGTCAATAAAAAAAATTAAGAGTGATCTGTTTAAATTACGTTTGGAATGTTTGGTATGCCAAATTCATATACAAATTATTTTACACTTGATTCCTCCTATAATCTGTCCGTTTTCAAAATATGTGAACATTTTATTTATTGTAGCTGTAATCTTGCACACCTTTTGTCACTGAAACCGTCGAATTCAATCAGCAAATTTGATGATTATCATAACGTGATTAATGTAAAAAGCCAATAAATTGGGTTGTCGAGTGGGTTTATATGGAATAAATGGTAACACATTTACAGTATGAACATATATAACCAACTTGTAATGATATTTTTTTGCGGAGACGATCGCCCCTTTTTTTTCGTTTACTTAACTAATCTTAACTAGAATTCACCCCTCTTGGAATATGCAAGTTTCGCATCATCCTATTGATATAAGTTTATGTTACCTTGGGTTTCCAGTCTATAATCTTACAGAATCAAGAAACACGGGTAAGCTATTGGTTTAGAAACAAGAGCCCTTCCAACTGCTGACCATTTGTCAACCAACACTGGTCTCTGCATGGAATTAACAATAAGAAATTATGGCTATCCAGCTTTGCCTTCCTTTACGTGCATATGGGAACACGTATTTATGGTTAATCTATCATATACGGAAATATTTATTGGTCTTCTTCTTTTTCTTCTTCTATTATGATCTTTTCGGCGTTTCTACAGCTTTCGCCTCTACAATCTCCACATGCAGTAACACATTTGAGACCATTTTTGCGGCATGAACAGACAATTGTTCCGCACGGGTTTTTGGTTGACAGTCTACATTTACACCTTATAAACTTAAGAATACTGTCTGGTCCTTCAGCCAAATCCGTCATCAGTGGCGTGAGGCTGTTACCTAACAGTTTCCATCCCCAGTGCTCAGGGTCCAGTTCGTTGTTGTTCAGTTTCTTCCAAATCATCACCTGCAGGTGGACCCGTAAACTGTGAAAATGTGCTGCTCTTTCTGTAGGTGGTAGTTTCTGGGGATCAAGTGAGGTTTTGCATGTTGAAATCATTTCCATGAATTTAGCATACCGCAGACTGTTCAAGGACTCACCTTCTCTGCCACCACAGAGTAGCACAAACAATCGGATGCCAGCTTTGCCGATTTCATCTGGTGACATCTTAGGATCATCCATTATACATGATATCTGCTGTATTACCTCGGACTTTTTCATCTTTGAAAGCAAACTAGTTTTGCCCTGGCCAAAAGTGGCAGAAGTAGTATCACAACCAGTCCATGCATGAAGAAACAATATGTGTTTTGTGACTGTTTTGCCAGCCTTGTTGACAAGATCACATATTTTCCATGATTTATTGGCCTTCTGTTTCACGGACGATTTTGCCTCTGACTTAAAACATATATCTGCCATATCTTCATTCCAGTGGTACATCAAGAGAACAAGCAGGTCAGTGTCATCTGCTACAACGGTGACTTCTCTCCCCTGTGTTGCATACTGAAGAGCACACGCAACTATCTTGGTGTCAGCGTCTCCCGTGCTGACATGTACAATTTTACCATCATCTTGCAGGTAGCGACACAACAATGAGATGAACTGTGCCTTGTTTTTCTCATTTGTGAGAAAGATCTGCTGGTTGTTGTGGGCCATCATAGATTCATTGAGGTATATATATCCGCACACGTCTTGCCAAGTCTTCTTACATGCTCGTGGTCTTTGATTGATGGGCTCTGACCATAGCCATCAAATACGACACAGCAGTCTCCGTACTTGGTCTGAACATAATCTACATATTGTTTGGCTATGTCCTTGTACGTTGTTTTTTTCATCCATTTTACCCTATGCAAAAGTGCCCCGCCATCAAGCACATGTATGGCCTCTTTAGTAAGCTCACATGGCTTCACACCTGAAGTCAGGAATTTAGCTAGCTGGGCCTTTGCTGGTTTTCGCATAGCATCATTTTTGAATAAAGAGGTTGGCACTGCTGTCAGTTCATAATCGAAATACGGTGCCATATTTTCCTGTCTCTGTACTATAGCAATCAGGCGAGAAAATAAAATATTTGGATCGATTTGAACCTTCTGCTTGTCAACTTTGACTCCCGGGTACAAATGATCTAATGCTCGAACTTGCTCGCTTCTTTTAATGGATGCCTCCGTGACACTCATATTGTCGATTCGTTTGTGGATTTTCGCCCCAATCTCCTCTGTCTGGTGACAGTTCACACCGTCACTGCCTGAAGCACTCAAACCAGAAGACAAAGAACGCAGTTTCTGTTCGTTCA
This sequence comes from Sipunculus nudus, assembly GCA_026874595.1. Lineage (NCBI taxonomy): Eukaryota > Metazoa > Annelida > Sipuncula > Golfingiida > Sipunculidae > Sipunculus > Sipunculus nudus. Next base: position 36,231,940 of record CM049317.1, on the reverse strand, counting down.
CATCAAAGGGGTCATGCTGCTTGAACCATGTCTGGATGTTGGTCAGGTCTTTGAAATCACGCTGACATCTGGATTTTCCTAGTTCAATGTGTTGCTGCTGACTGGAGTCTAGCTTCATATTAGTCAGCGTCGTCATGGCCTCGTGGACTTCAGCACATTTGTGCATACTGTAGATCCACTGCAGGCGGACGGACTCGGTCATGCCTCTTCCTCTGGTCAGTCCTCCTCGACTCTTGATAGACCGCATCATGACTTGTTCAATGGTTAGATCCGTCCAAAGACCTGCCCAGTATCTTCTAGTTCTGCGGACAGTGTGAAATCCATTCTCGGCGAAACAGTTATACAGCCAAGGATGGTCATTTGGCAAATCTTGCATCATTTGCAGATAAAGACGTGCACTTTTTGCATAGTTAATATGGGCAGTAGCAGCAAATAAATTCAACATCCTACTAACCGCGATGAGATGAAGACTCCAATCTCCTGTCCTTTCAGCTCTAATGAATAACTTAAGAGTTTCAACATATTCTATATACTGCAACCAAAGTCTTGCTGTTGGCGACCTGTCTGAAAGCATTGCTTTATATTTTGCCAAGCAGATCTCCAATTTGACAAATTCATTTGATTCAAAGATGCGAGAAACTGGTATAGATTTATCTCTTACTCCGTCATACAAAGCTTTGATCTTCTTTGTTTCTGTTTCATCAAGTTCATCCTCTAGGATTGTGATATCTCTCTCCATCTCTCCGAGATTCTTGTCACTTGGTCCATTATCTCCACAGGTATGCTCAATGGAAGATGCATTCTCAATGTCTGATCCATGTTCTTCAAGTGGATTCTCATCTATTTCTGTAAAGGTGAAACCTTGGTTTCCATTATGCAATGAACATGGAACAATTCCCATAAAAAGCTGGTTCATTAAAGCGGCCTCCACCATGAAATGCCCACGTAACGCCCTAGAAATTGCCTTTCCTGACATCATATGATGAACTGCATTTGGTCCATATACGGTTTCTAGTGCCTCCTCTAATCCTGAACCTTTCATCATGGATCCAATGCTACCCAGGAAACTCATCATTGTATGAAATCCGCCAAGTCTGCAAACTATCTTCATTGAATTTGCAGTAATTATTTCCATAGCTTTCAGCCACAAAGGATGATCAAATGTTATACATGGCGTTTGTATATTCAGTTGCCTAGCTTGGCTTTGAATATACAGCAATGTAGAGTAGATGCATGTTTCATCCGAAGGATTCAAGTCAATGATTTGCAGAAGCAGCGTTTTGGATTTTGAAGCAGGGTACTGATCTCCAGAGAAAACATGCTGCATAAACCCCGACCAGTTTGGTCTAGGATTTTCAGCCTCACTGAATAAGCCACCTGAGTGCCAAAGAAAATCACAGCACAGTTCCGAGGGCAATGTGTATGGAACCTGTAGTTCAATAATTGGTCTATAATTAACTGATGACAGACCTTTTCCAGATGGTCCTATGTATTGAAGAATGGGAACCCCCCTATCCTTTAAGAGATCATTTACACTGATACAGGGTTGTCGGAAAATGGCACGTGATTTCAAGATGGGCAATGTGTCGTTTCTAGTTGTTGCAATCGCCATAATTCCCATACCATGGAATGTGTCTTGTCCATCTAAAGTTGCCACGTTGTGATCAATATTATCGGCCACCCACTGCGTGAATGTGCCAGGAAAATACTCGGCTAGAAGATTCTCAAGATTCTCACTCTGAATAACAGATTGCTTATATCGGGTCACTTCATCAGAGCTGATTGAAAATCCTAAGCGGGACAGTTCACTAATCAGCCACTTTGAGCCAAATACATGGTCCATCTCAACACCCAAACCAAACAACGTTGGTGTTATAACTGACCTTGGTCGGGCTGCCTGGACAATGCAGTGTCCAATACTGTTCTGTTTTAATTCGGATGGAATCAACATTTTCAAGAGGAATTGCAGATTGCGTGGGATCCATTTCTTGCCACGATCGGTATTTTCTATGTCCTCGCAGGTAGGATAATTGGATAGGTCATACTCCCTTTCTCGAATTTCTGCTCTTATAATCCTTGCTGCAGTCTTTATAACACGTTCTGTTTCATCTTCAATGTTATCTTCCTTCCCTGCGTACCAGCTATCATTTATTATGAACTTTGCCATGTTTCTGAAACAAACAACATTTTTGCGGCCTCTGATTTCAGCGAAGAAAATAAATTCCTTGTAATGTTCCTTAAGTTTTTGTTTAAGCCTCTTAACACCGTAAACTTCTGAAGGACCAGCAAATGTTGCCATTTTTTCATGTAGTTCTGAAACTGTGTACAGTTCCATGTCACCCTCAGATTCGAGCCAATCACAAAGCATATATAACCATTGCTTCAGCTGTTTTGCTTCGGGTCGGCCTTGGGGCTTCTTTATTGCTGATGCTCCGAATTCCTTTTTTAGGAAGAACCGCGAAAAACAGCTGTCATGGTATACAGCTTCTGCTGCAACCAAGTCAATAGATCCTAAAATACGTTGTTTTACTTCAGATGCCCAGGAGTCTACCCTCTTGTCGCAACACTCTAGAAGCTTTTCACGTACGGGGAGAGTTTCTACAGCATGAACCCGACTTCGACCTGGATGTCGATCATCTGGCGCAGCAGATGCTCCACAAAACAAACAGTGTTCTTTCGGATTGAATGGCAACAAACTTGACCTAAGTTTTTTGGCGCAAGGCTCCTCTACAGTTTTAGTACTGTTGATTCTTTTTTGGTCAGTGAAATCTCGACGGCAGGTTTGATGTACTAACACCTTTTTTACTGGTGAAGAACAAATACATTCATTAAGATATTTGTTAAGTTCTGACTCCCCTCGTTGTTCAGCGCAACTGATTATTCTCTGTAAGCCCTTCCTTGTTACACTTACGGATGGTCTATTTTCAGTGAAGCTTAATTTACATATGACACAACAGTCTCCCGGGCAGTTTGAGAAGGCATTTGATGAAGTCGGCACCTCGGCCATATTTTATCATGGACAGTTATTGCAATTTAAATATAAAAGTGATGGATATCAACAAATAAGTTACGCCGTAGCAATTGTACAAATGAATAAAGAAGTCTAGTAATCTATCAAACTTAGTTGCAGATAAACTCAGTCCAAATTGTCAGGGTAAATGAATGTTTAATTGCCATCATAGGCTTTTCTGAGAAGTGTAACCTGTCTTGTTTCTTAAAAACAGGCGATACCCGGGCGCTGTAAATCTATGTGACCATTTGAAGATAACACATTTTATCAATGGTGAGATCGTTGTATTAAAACACAAGCGTTTATACCGAGTACAAAGCCCGAGCTGCTACCAGCTTGCGTGTAAACCACAAGACCGAGGTATCGTTTACAGGGGAACGGCTATATTCCCCAGGCCGCGGTCGGTCTAATGCCTAGTGCCCGATGTATTACATTGTATCTTAGCAAGTGCACGCACTCCGGCAATAAATGTATCTAATGTAGTTTTACTTGATTGACACCGTATTCAGATTTCAATAATGGTTTGACACTGCCCAATGGAGTACAGATGTATCATTTTGAATGTATTACGTTTCATAACTTTAAATGATAAAATATTATTTCAAGGTTGAAAAACAACAACATAAATTTAGGAAATGATTCTATTTGACTGAACACTTTAAAATAAAACGTCGTATTCATTATAAAAATATTGGCTCATGTTGAATGTGAACAGATTAAAAAATAAATGCGGATCAACGTAGATTTTCCTGTTTCAGGCTGTCACTCTATTCTAAAAAAGTAAATGTTTCAAACTGCTGTAAAATATTTTCCCCATAGCGGATTTTAGCGGATTTTGGATATGTTATTCTACTCAATGCGGCCTTTCATATGACACCAAATTTAGCTTTCTACCATTTTTTTCCATGTACACCTCATTTCTGGGCTTCAACGACCCGACTATACTCCTCACAGCAAATCACTAAGTAATTTACTACCGTCAGCTGGAGTATCTTTTAGAGTGCTCAGGTCTTCGGTGTATGTTGTTATAGCTATGTTCATTTATAGCCGCTATTTATTTAAGCCGCTGCTTCTTCTGATTTCTCACTTAGCCAGTATTACTGGCTCTTACATGCTTGTGGATTCCGACGTTCCTCTGAATGAATAAATTTCCTGTTAAGAATACGGTTGCTTTTTGTTTCTCGGCGGCGGCCTCCGATCGAAACATTGGCATGTCATGAATATTTTTCATTAGTATTGCCAAAAAAAATTTGGTGATGCGAATCAAATCTGTTCTCAGGCAGTGAACAGAAACATATTAGCTGAAAGAACGTTGATGAAAAGTATCAAACACTACAGAATAAACAAACATGTGCCTGATCCTCATATTCCATCAGACATGGTTGCTCGAAATCTCTACGAACAAAGTAATATACAAATTGTCAAACATGCCTGTTTACATAACAAAGGCAAACATTATGTTGAAAACAGGCAGTTGGCGCCGAAATTCCAAGAACACGCCGGCTGAGAGACGGGTCACGAGCTGGTGGCGGGTGTAGACAATAAACTAATTCTATTTGTTCATCATTACTAAAAATGAGGCTAGAGCATAATGTACCGGTTAATATTGCCTCTTGAAGCGGCTTTACGTATTCTGCGCAAGACGCACAAACGTATTGATAGAAAGAACCAGTTTAAGGGCGCAGATCATTACAAAGAACCCTGAAAAAAATTCCGGCCGCTCCCGAAATTTTGACAGTGTTAAAGTATTTTGGGTTCCCATCGTGAAAAAAACTAAAGATCTCACACCGGAATGAACAGAGACGTATGAGCTTAAAAGACGTGTGTAAAATAAATGGAAACACTTGCTACAATGATGCCGACACTGATGAAAAAGTTCCCGCGAACCGGAATCGAACCGGTGACCTAAGGATAGCTGCCCATGTCGCCACTACAGTCCTCCGCTCTACCAGCTGAGCTATCACGGGTTACGTTTACCAGTAATATGGGATCCAATAGAGGCATTGATTTACAAATCTTAAACCAGTCGTTTTATTTGGCATCACTGTTTGTTCACTAACCACTGGGCAAATATCTGACGAGGTGGCCGAGTGGTTAAGGCGTTGGACTGCTAATCCAATGGGCTCTGCCCGCGTGGGTTCGAATCCCATCCTCGTCGTTCCTGGGGATGTAGCTCAGTGGTAGAGCGCACGCTTTGCATGTGTGAGGCCCCGGGTTCAATCCCCGGCATCTCCATGTTCTTTTGATTTGTTATTCTCTCCGCCTTCCATGAAAATCCCATTTTTTGGCCAATACAACCTGCTTAGTGTCACGCCAGTAAGATAAAATCGATGAGAATGTATGTACGCCAGAAAATATCCGTTCTGGATCATGAATTACGCAACACTCCTGTTAAATATATACTAGATTCGTATTTATGTTTTGGAAACGGAACATTTGAATTCAAGGTGAAAGTGTCATTTGCAATGCTAAGTAGGTGGGGATGTAGCTCAGTGGTAGAGCGCACGCTTCGCATGTGTGAGGCCCCGGGTTCAATCCCCGGCATCTCCAGCGATTTTTTTAAATATCTTAATATATCCCAATTCTGTCAGTTTTCATACTTTTATTTTTCTTTCCAAAAAGAACACGCACTCAATTATGTGGTGCCGTTAACCCAGTATAAATATAAACCTGTGACAGGTACTAAGGTTTGCTTGATCAATATTGCTAAAAATACCAGCGGATAAAGTTGTATGATACCAAGCAGACATAGCAGACGGAAAAGAAAACCACGCGGGTGAATACGTGGATGGCGCCACAGTAAAAAAATGTGTCATACGCCAAATATAAGCCCACTTTGTAAAGTTGGTCCCCATTCGGCTACTCCTCACAGCAAATCACTAAGTAATTTACTACCGTCAGCTGGAGTATCTTTTAGAGTGCTCAGGTCTTCGGTGTATGTTGTTATAGCTATGTTCATTTATAGCCGCTATTTATTTAAGCCGCTGCTTCTTCTGCTTTCTCACTAAGCCAGTATTACTGGCTCTTACATGCTTGTGGATTCCGACGTTCCTCTGAATGAATAAATTTCCTGTTAAGAATACGGTTGCTTTTTGTTTCTCGGCGGCGGTCTCCGATCGAAACATTGGCATGTCATGAATATTTTTCATTAGTATTGCCAAAAAAAAATGTGGTGATGCGAATCAAATCTGTTCTCAGGCAGTGAACAGAAACATATTAGCTGAAAGAACGTTGATGAAAAGTATCAAACACTACAGAATAAACAAACATGTGCCTGATCCTCATATTCCATCAGACATGGTTGCTCGAAATCTCTACGAACAAAGTAATATACAAATTGTCAAACATGCCTGTTTACATAACAAAGGCAAACATTATGTTGAAAACAGGCAGTTGGCGCCGAAATTCCAAGAACACGCCGGCTGTGAGACGGGTCACGAGCGGGTGGCGGGTGTAGACAATAAACTAATTCTCTTTTGTTCATCATTACTAAAAATGGGGCTAGAGCATAATGTACCGGTTAATATTGCCTCTTGAAGCGGCTTTACGTTTTCTGAGCAAGACGCACAAACGTATTGATAGAAAGAACCAGCTTAAGGGCGCAGATCATTACAAAGAACCCTGAAAAAAATGCCGGCCGCTGCCGAAATTTTGACATTGTTAAAGTATTTTGGGTTCCCATCATGAAAAAAACTGAAGATCTCACACCGGAATGAACAGAGACATATGAGCTTAAAAGACGTGTGTAAAATAAATGGAAACACTTGCTACAATGATGCCGACACTGATGAAAAAGTTCCCGCGAACCGGAATCGAACCGGTGACCTAAGGATAGCTGCCCATGTCGCCACTACAGTCCTCCGCTCTACCAGCTGAGCTATCACGGGTTACGTTTACCAGTAATATGGGATCCAATAGAGGCATTGATTTACAAATCTTACACCAGTCGTTTTATTTGGCATCACTGTTTGTTCACTAACCACTGGGCAAATATCTGACGAGGTGGCCGAGTGGTTAAGGCGTTGGACTGCTAATCCAATGGGCTCTGCCCGCGTGGGTTCGAATCCCATCCTCGTCGTTCCTGGGTACTGTAGCTCAGTGGTAGAGCGCACGCTTTGCATGTGTGAGGCCCCGGGTTCAATCCCCGGCATCTCCATGTTCTTTTGATTTGTTATTCTCTCCGCCTTCCATGAAAATCCCATTTTTTGGCCAATACAACCTGCTTAGTGTCACGCCAGTAAGATAAAAACGATGAGAATTTATGTACGCCAGAAAATATCCGTTCTGGATCATGAATTACGCAACACTCCTGTTAAATATATACTAGATTCGTATTTATGTTTTGGAAACGGAACATTCAAATTCAAGGTGAAAGTGTCATTTGCAATGCTAAGTAGGTGGGGATGTAGCTCAGTGGTAGAGCGCACGCTTCGCATGTGTGAGGCCCCGGGTTCAATCCACGGCATCTCCAGGGATTTTTTAAAATATCTTAATACATCCCAATTCTGTCCGTTTTCATACTTTTATTTTTCTTTCCAAAAAGAACATACACTCAATTATGTGGTGCCGTTAACCCAGTATAAATATAAACCTGTGACAGGTACTTAGGTTTGCTTGATCAATATTGCTAAAAATACCAGCGGACAAAGTTGTATGATACCAAGCAGACATAGCAGACGGAAAAGAAAACCACGCGGGTGAATACGTGGATGGCGCCACAGTAAAAAAAAATGTGTCATACGCCAAATATAAGCCCACTTTGTAAAGTTGGTCCCCATTCGGCTACTCCTCACAGCAAATCACTAAGTAATTTACTACCGTATGCTGGAGTATCTTTTAGAGTGCTCAGGTCTTCGGTGTATGTTGTTATAGCTATGTTCATTTATAGCCGCCATTTATTTAAGCCGCTGCTTCTTCTGCTTTCTCACTAAGCCAGTATTACTGGCTCTTACATGCTTGTGGATTCCGACGTTCCTCTGAATGAATAAATTTCCTGTTAAGAATACGGTTGCTTTTTGTTTCTCGGCGGCGGCCTCCGATCGAAACATTGGCATGTCATGAATATTTTTCATTAGTATTGCCGAAAAAAAATTTGGTGATGCGAATCAAATCTGTTCTCAGGCAGTGAACAGAAACATATTAGCTGAAAGAACGTTGATGAAAAGTATCAAACACTACAGAATAAACAAACATGTGCCTGATCCTCATATTCCATCAGACATGGTTGCTCGAAATCTCTACGAACAAAGTAATATACAAATTGTCAAACATGCCTGTTTACATAACAAAGGCAAACATTATGTTGAAAACAGGCAGTTGGCGCCGAAATTCCAAGAACACGCCGGCTGAGAGACGGGTCACGAGCTGGTGGCGGGTGTAGACAATAAACTAATTCTCTTTTGTTCACCATTACTAAATATGGGGCTAGAGCTTAATGTACCGGTTAATATTGCCTCTTGAAGCGGCTTTACGTATTCTGCGCAAGACGCACAAACGTATTGATAGAAAGAACCAGTTTAAGGGCGCAGATCATTACAAAGAACCCTGCAAAAAATTCCGGCCGCTCCCGAAATTTTGACAGTGTTAAAGTATTTTGGGTTCCCATCGTGAAAAAAACTAAAGATCTCACACCGGAATGAACAGAGACGTATGAGCTTAAAAGACGTGTGTAAAATAAATGGAAACACTTGCTACAATGATGCCGACACTGATGAAAAAGTTCCCGCGAACCGGAATCGAACCGGTGACCTAAGGATAGCTGCCCATGTCGCCACTACAGTCCTCCGCTCTACCAGCTGAGCTATCACGGGTTACGTTTACCAGTAATATGGGATCCAATAGAGGCATTGATTTACAAATCTTAAACCAGTCGTTTTATTTGGCATCACTGTTTGTTCACTAACCACTAGGCAAATATCTGACGAGGTGGCCGAGTGGTTAAGGCGTTGGACTGCTAATCCAATGGGCTCTGCCCGCGTGGGTTCGAATCCCATCCTCGTCGTTCCTGGGGATGTAGCTCAGTGGTAGAGCGCACGCTTTGCATGTGTGAGGCCCCGGGTTCAATCCCCGGCATCTCCATGTTCTTTTGATTTGTTATTCTCTCCGCCTTCCATGAAAATCCCATTTTTTGGCCAATACAACCTGCTTAGTGTCACGCCAGTAAGATAAAATCGATGAGAATGTATGTACGCCAGAAAATATCCGTTCTGGATCATGAATTACGCAACACTCCTGTTAAATATATACTAGATTCGTATTTATGTTTTGGAAACGGAACATTTGAATTCAAGGTGAAAGTGTCATTTGCAATGCTAAGTAGGTGGGGATGTAGCTCAGTGGTAGAGCGCACGCTTCGCATGTGTGAGGCCCCGGGTTCAATCCCCGGCATCTCCAGCGATTTTTTTAAATATCTTAATATATCCCAATTCTGTCAGTTTTCATACTTTTATTTTTCTTTCCAAAAAGAACATGCACTCAATTATGTGGTGCCGTTAACCCAGTATAAATATAAACCTGTGACAGGTACTAAGGTTTGCTTGATCAATATTGCTAAAAATACCAGCGGATAAAGTTGTATGATACCAAGCAGACATAGCAGACGGAAAAGAAAACCACGCGGGTGAATACGTGGATGGCGCCACAGTAAAAAAATGTGTCATACGCCAAATATAAGCCCACTTTGTAAAGTTGGTCCCCATTCGGCTACTCCTCACAGCAAATCACTAAGAAATTTGCTACCGTCAGCTGGAGTATCTTTTAGAGTGCTCAGGTCTTCGGTGTATGTTGTTATAGCTATGTTCATTTATAGCCGCTATTTATTTAAGCCGCTGCTTCTTCTGCTTTCTCACTAAGCCAGTATTACTGGCTCTTACATGCTTGTGGATTCCGACGTTCCTCTGAATGAATAAATTTCCTGTTAAGAATACGGTTGCTTTTTGTTTCTCGGCGGCGGTCTCCGATCGAAACATTGGCATGTCATGAATATTTTTCATTAGTATTGCCAAAAAAAATTTGGTGATGCGAATCAAATCTGTTCTCAGGCAGTGAACAGAAACATATTAGCTGAAAGAACGTTGATGAAAAGTATCAAACACTACAGAATAAACAAACATGTGCCTGATCCTCATATTCCATCAGACATGGTTGCTCGAAATCTCTACGAACAAAGTAATATACAAATTGTCAAACATGCCTGTTTACATAACAAAGGCAAACATTATGTTGAAAACAGGCAGTTGGCGCCGAAATTCCAAGAACACGCCGGCTGAGAGACGGGTCACGAGCGGGTGGCGGGTGTAGACAATAAACTAATTCTCTTTTGTTCATCATTACTAAAAATGGAGCTAGAGCATAATGTACCGGTTAATATTGCCTCTTGAAGCGGCTTTACGTTTTCTGAGCAAGACGCACAAACGTATTGATAGAAAGAACCAGTTTAAGGGCGCAGATCATTACAAAGAACCCTGAAAAAAATTCCGGCCGCTCCCGAAATTTTGACAGTGTTAAAGTATTTTGGGTTCCCATCGTGAAAAAAACTAAAGATCTCACACCGGAATGAACAGAGACGTATGAGCTTAAAAGACGTGTGTAAAATAAATGGAAACACTTGCTACAATGATGCCGACACTGATGAAAAAGTTCCCGCGAACCGGAATCGAACCGGTGACCTAAGGATAGCTGCCCATGTCGCCACTACAGTCCTCCGCTCTACCAGCTGAGCTATCACGGGTTACGTTTACCAGTAATATGGGATCCAATAGAGGCATTGATTTACAAATCTTAAACCAGTCGTTTTATTTGGCATCACTGTTTGTTCACTAACCACTGGGCAAATATCTGACGAGGTGGCCGAGTGGTTAAGGCGTTGGACTGCTAATCCAATGGGCTCTGCCCGCGTGGGTTCGAATCCCATCCTCGTCGTTCCTGGGGATGTAGCTCAGTGGTAGAGCGCACGCTTTGCATGTGTGAGGCCCCGGGTTCAATCCCCGGCATCTCCATGTTCTTTTGATTTGTTATTCTCTCCGCTTCCATGAAAATCCCATTTTTTGGCCAATACAACCTGCTTAGTGTCACGCCAGTAAGATAAAAACGATGAGAATGTATGTACGCCAGAAAATATCCGTTCTGGATCATGAATCACGCAACACTCCTGTTATATATATACTAGATTCGTATTTATGTTTTGGAAACGGAACATTCAAATTCAAGGTGAAAGTGTCATTTGCAATGCTAAGTAGGTGGGGATGTAGCTCAGTGGTAGAGCGCACGCTTCGCATGTGTGAGGCCCCGGGTTCAATCCCCGGCATCTCCAGGGATTTTTTAAAATATCTTAATACATCCCAATTCTGTCCGTTTTCATACTTTTATTTTTCTTTCCAAAAAGAACATACACTCAATTATGTGGTGCCGTTAACCCAGTATAAATATAAACCTGTGACAGGTACTAAGGTTTGCTTGATCAATATTGCTAAAAATACCAGCGGACAAAGTTGTATGATACCAAGCAGACATAGCAGACGGAAAAGAAAACCACGCGGGTGAATACGTGGATGGCGCCACAGTAAAAAAAAATGTGTCATACGCCAAATATAAGCCCACTTTGTAAAGTTGGTCCCCATTCGGCTACTCCTCACAGCAAATCACTAAGTAATTTACTACCGTATGCTGGAGTATCTTTTAGAGTGCTCAGGTCTTCGGTGTATGTTGTTATAGCTATGTTCATTTATAGCCGCCATTTATTTAAGCCGCTGCTTCTTCTGCTTTCTCACTAAGCCAGTATTACTGGCTCTTACATGCTTGTGGATTCCGACGTTCCTCTGAATGAATAAATTTCCTGTTAAGAATACGCTTGCTTTTTGTTTCTCGGCGGCGGCCTCCGATCGAAACATTGGCATGTCATGAATATTTTTCATTAGTATTGCCAAAAAAAAATTTGGTGATGCGAATCAAATCTGTTCTCAGGCAGTGAACAGAAACATATTAGCTGAAAGAACGTTGATGAAAAGTATCAAACACTACAGAATAAACAAACATGTGCCTGATCCTCATATTCCATCAGACATGGTTGCTCGAAATCTCTACGAACAAAGTAATATACAAATTGTCAAACATGCCTGTTTACATAACAAAGGCAAACATTATGTTGAAAACAGGCAGTTGGCGCCGAAATTCCAAGAACACGCCGGCTGAGAGACGGGTCACGAGCTGGTGGCGGGTGTACACAATAAACTAATTCTCTTTTGTTCATCATTACTAAAAATGAGGCTAGAGCATAATGTACCGGTTAATATTGCCTCTTGAAATGGCTTTACGTATTCTGCGCAAGACGCACATACGTATTGACAGAAAGAACCAGTTTAAGGGCGCAGATCATTACAAAGAACCCTGAAAAAAATTCCGGCCGCTCCCGAAATTTTGACAGTGTTAAAGTATTTTGGGTTCCCATCGTGAAAAAAACTAAAGATCTCACACCGGAATGAACAGAGACGTATGAGCTTAAAAGACGTGTGTAAAATAAATGGAAACACTTGCTACAATGATGCCGACACTGATGAAAAAGTTCCCGCGAACCGGAATCGAACCGGTGACCTAAGGATAGCTGCCCATGTCGCCACTACAGTCCTCCGCTCTACCAGCTGAGCTATCACGGGTTACGTTTACCAGTAATATGGGATCCAATAGAGGCATTGATTTACAAATCTTAAACCAGTCGTTTTATTTGGCATCACTGTTTGTTCACTAACCACTGGGCAAATATCTGACGAGGTGGCCGAGTGGTTAAGGCGTTGGACTGCTAATCCAATGGGCTCTGCCCGCGTGGGTTCGAATCCCATCCTCGTCGTTCCTGGGGATGTAGCTCAGTGGTAGAGCGCACGCTTTGCATGTGTGAGGCCCCGGGTTCAATCCCCGGCATCTCCATGTTCTTTTGATTTGTTATTCTCTCCGCCTTCCATGAAAATCCCATTTTTCGGCCAATACAACCTGCTTAGTGTCACGCCAGTAAGATAAAATCGATGAGAATGTATGTACGCCAGAAAATATCCGTTCTGGATCATGAATTACACAACACTCCTGTTAAATATATACTAGATTCGTATTTATGTTTTGGAAACGGAACATTTGAATTCAAGGTGAAAGTGTCATTTGCAATGCTAAGTAGGTGGGGATGTAGCTCAGTGGTAGAGCGCACGCTTCGCATGTGTGAGGCCCCGGGTTCAATCCCCGGCATCTCCAGCGATTTTTTTAAATATCTTAATATATCCCAATTCTGTCAGTTTTCATACTTTTATTTTTCTTTCCAAAAAGAACATGCACTCAATTATGTGGTGCCGTTAACCCAGTATAAATATAAACCTGTGACAGGTACTAAGGTTTGCTTGATCAATATTGCTAAAAATACCAGCGGATAAAGTTGTATGATACCAAGCAGACATAGCAGACGGAAAAGAAAACCACGCGGGTGAATACGTGGATGGCGCCACAGTAAAAAAATGTGTCATACGCCAAATATAAGCCCACTTTGTAAAGTTGGTCCCCATTCGGCTACTCCTCACAGCAAATCACTAAGTAATTTACTACCGTCAGCTGGAGTATCTTTTAGAGTGCTCAGGTCTTCGGTGTATGTTGTTATAGCTATGTTCATTTATAGCCGCTATTTATTTAAGCCGCTGCTTCTTCTGCTTTCTCACTAAGCCAGTATTACTGGCTCTTACATGCTTGTGGATTCCGACGTTCCTCTGAATGAATAAATTTCCTGTTAAGAATACGGTTGCTTTTTGTTTCTTGGCGGCGGCCTCCGATCGAAACATTGGCATGTCATGAATATTTTTCATTAGTATTGCCAAAAAAAAATTTGGTGATGCGAATCAAATCTGTTCTCAGGCAGTGAACAGAAACATATTAGCTGAAAGAACGTTGATGAAAAGTATCAAACACTACAGAATAAACAAACATGTGCCTGATCCTCATATTCCATCAGACATGGTTGCTCGAAATCTCTACGAACAAAGTAATATACAAATTGTCAAACATGCCTGTTTACATAACAAAGGCAAACATTATGTTGAAAACAGGCAGTTGGCGCCGAAATTCCAAGAACACGCCGGCTGAGAGACGGGTCACGAGCTGGTGGCGGGTGTAGACAATAAACTAATTCTATTTGTTCATCATTACTAAAAATGAGGCTAGAGCATAATGTACCGGTTAATATTGCCTCTTGAAGCGGCTTTACGTATTCTGCGCAAGACGCACAAACGTATTGATAGAAAGAACCAGTTTAAGGGCGCAGATCATTACAAAGAACCCTGAAAAAAATTCCGGCCGCTGCCGAAATTTTGACAGTGTTAAAGTATTTTTGGTTCCCATCGTGAAAAAAACTAAAGATCTCACACCGGAATGAACAGAGACGTATGAGCTTAAAAGACGTGTGTAAAATAAATGGAAACACTTGCTACAATGATGCCGACACTGATGAAAAAGTTCCCGCGAACCGGAATCGAACCGGTGACCTAAGGATAGCTGCCCATGTCGCCACTACAGTCCTCCGCTCTACCAGCTGAGCTATCACGGGTTACGTTTACCAGTAACATGGGATCCAATAGAGGCATTGATTTACAAATCTTAAACCAGTCGTTTTATTTGGCATCACTGTTTGTTCACTAACCACTGGGCAAATATCTGACGAGGTGGCCGAGTGGTTAAGGCGTTGGACTGCTAATCCAATGGGCTCTGCCCGCGTGGGTTCGAATCCCATCCTCGTCGTTCCTGGGGATGTAGCTCAGTGGTAGAGCGCACGCTTTGCATGTGTGAGGCCCCGGGTTCAATCCCCGGCATCTCCACGTTCTTTTGATTTGTTATTCTCTCCGCCTTCCATGAAAATCCCATTTTTTGGCCAATACAACCTGCTTAGTGTCACGCCAGTAAGATAAAATCGATGAGAATGTATGTACGCCAGAAAATATCCGTTCTGGATCATGAATTACGCAACACTCCTGTTAAATATATACTAGATTCGTATTTATGTTTTGGAAACGGAACATTTGAATTCAAGGTGAAAGTGTCATTTGCAATGCTAAGTAGGTGGGGATGTAGCTCAGTGGTAGAGCGCACGCTTCGCATGTGTGAGACCCCGGGTTCAATCCCCGGCATCTCCAGCGATTTTTTTAAATATCTTAATATATCCCAATTCTGTCAGTTTTCATACTTTTATTTTTCTTTCCAAAAAGAACATGCACTCAATTATGTGGTGCCGTTAACCCAGTATAAATATAAACCTGTGACAGGTACTAAGGTTTGCTTGATCAATATTGCTAAAAATACCAGCGGATAAAGTTGTATGATACCAAGCAGACATAGCAGACGGAAAAGAAAACCACGCGGGTGAATACGTGGATGGCGCCACAGTAAAAAAATGTGTCATACGCCAAATATAAGCCCACTTTGTAAAGTTGGTCCCCATTCGGCTACTCCTCACAGCAAATCACTAAGTAATTTACTACCGTCAGCTGGAGTATCTTTTAGAGTGCTCAGGTCTTCGGTGTATGTTGTTATATATATATTGAAAACATTATGTTGAAAACAGGCAGTTGGCGCCGAAATTCCAAGAACACGCCGGCTGTGAGACGGGTCACGAGCGGGTGGCGGGTGTAGACAATAAACTAATTCTCTTTTGTTCATCATTACTAAAAATGGGGCTAGAGCATAATGTACCGGTTAATATTGCCTCTTGAAGCTGCTTTACGTTTTCTGAGCAAGACGCACAAACGTATTGATAGAAAGAACCAGCTTAAGGGCGTTGATCATTACAAAGAACCCTGAAAAAAATGCCGGCCGCTGCCGAAATTTTTACATTGTTAAAGTATTTTGGGTTCCCATCATGAAAAAAAACTGAAGATCTCACACCGGAATGAACAGAGACGTATGAGCTTAAAAGACGTGTGTAAAATAAATGGAAACACTTGCTACAATGATGCCGACACTGATGAAAAAGTTCCCGCGAACCGGAATCGAACCGGTGACCTAAGGACAGCTGCCCATGTCGCCACTACAGTCCTCCGCTCTACCAGCTGAGCTATCACGGGTTACGTTTACCAGTAATATGGGATCCAATAGAGGCATTGATTTACAAATCTTACACCAGTCGTTTTATTTGGCATCACTGTTTGTTCACTAACCACTGGGCAAATATCTGACGAGGTGGCCGAGTGGTTAAGGCGTTGGACTGCTAATCCAATGGGCTCTGCCCGCGTGGGTTCGAATCCCATCCTCGTCGTTGTAGCTCAGTGGTAGAGCGCACGCTTCGCATGTGTGAGGCCCCGGGTTCAATCCACGGCATCTCCAGGGATTTTTTAAAATATCTTAATACATCCCAATTCTGTCAGTTTTCATACTTTTATTTTTCTTTCCAAAAAGAACATGCACTCAATTATGTGGTGCCGTTAACCCAGTATAAATATAAACCTGTGACAGGTACTAAGGTTTGCTTGATCAATATTGCTAAAAATACCAGCGGATAAAGTTGTATGATACCAAGCAGACATAGCAGACGGAAAAGAAAACCACGCGGGTGAATACGTGGATGGCGCCACAGTAAAAAAATGTGTCATACGCCAAATATAAGCCCACTTTGTAAAGTTGGTCCCCATTCGGCTACTCCTCACAGCAAATCACTAAGTAATTTACTACCGTCAGCTGGAGTATCTTTTAGAGTGCTCAGGTCTTCGGTGTATGTTGTTATAGCTATGTTCATTTATAGCCGCTATTTATTTAAGCCGCTGCTTCTTCTGCTTTCCCACTAAGCCAGTATTACTGGCTCTTACATGCTTGTGGATTCCGACGTTCCTCTGAATGAATCAATTTCCTGTTAAGAATACGGTTGCTTTTTGTTTCTCGGCGGCGGCCTCCGATCGAAACATTGGCATGTCATGAATATTTTTCATTAGTATTGCCAAAAAAAATTTGGTGATGCGAATCAAATCTGTTCTCAGGCAGTGAACAGAAACATATTAGCTGAAAGAACGTTGATGAAAAGTATCAAACACTACAGAATAAACAAACATGTGCCTGATCCTCATATTCCATCAGACATGGTTGCTCGAAATCTCTACGAACAAAGTAATATACAAATTGTCAAACATGCCTGTTTACATAACAAAGGCAAACATTATGTTGAAAACAGGCAGTTGGCGCCGAAATTCCAAGAACACGCCGGCTGAGAGACGGGTCACGAGCGGGTGGCGGGTGTAGACAATAAACTAATTCTCTTTTGTTCATCATTACTAAAAATGGAGCTAGAGCATAATGTACCGGTTAATATTGCCTCTTGAAGCGGCTTTACGTTTTCTGAGCAAGACGCACAAACGTATTGATTGAAAGAACCAGTTTAAGGGCGCAGATCATTACAAAGAACCCTGAAAAAAATTCCGGCCGCTCCCGAAATTTTGACAGTGTTAAAGTATTTTGGGTTCCCATCGTGAAAAAAACTAAAGATCTCACACCGGAATGAACAGAGACGTATGAGCTTAAAAGACGTGTGTAAAATAAATGGAAACACTTGCTACAATGATGCCGACACTGATGAAAAAGTTCCCGCGAACCGGAATCGAACCGGTGACCTAAGGATAGCTGCCCATGTCGCCACTACAGTCCTCCGCTCTACCAGCTGAGCTATCACGGGTTACGTTTACCAGTAATATGGGATCCAATAGAGGCATTGATTTACAAATCTTAAACCAGTCGTTTTATTTGGCATCACTGTTTGTTCACTAACCACTGGGCAAATATCTGACGAGGTGGCCGAGTGGTTAAGGCGTTGGACTGCTAATCCAATGGGCTCTGCCCGCGTGGGTTCGAATCCCATCCTCGTCGTTCCTGGGGATGTAGCTCAGTGGTAGAGCGCACGCTTCGCATGTGTGAGGCCCCGGGTTCAATCCCCGGCACCTCCAGCGATTTTTTTAAATATCTTAATATATCCCAATTCTGTCAGTTTTCATACTTTTATTTTTCTTTCCAAAAAGAACATGCACTCAATTATGTGGTGCCGTTAACCCAGTATAAATATAAACCTGTGACAGGTACTAAGGTTTGCTTGATCAATATTGCTAAAAATACCAGCGGATAAAGTTGTATGATACCAAGCAGACATAGCAGACGGAAAAGAAAACCACGCGGGTGAATACGTGGATGGCGCCACAGTAAAAAAATGTGTCATACGCCAAATATAAGCCCACTTTGTAAAGTTGGTCCCCATTCGGCTACTCCTCACAGCAAATCACTAAGAAATTTACTACCGTCAGCTGGAGTATCTTTTAGAGTGCTCAGGTCTTCGGTGTATGTTGTTATAGCTATGTTCATTTATAGCCGCTATTTATTTAAGCCGCTGCTTCTTCTGCTTTCTCACTAAGCCAGTATTACTGGCTCTTACATGCTTGTGGATTCCGACGTTCCTCTGAATGAATAAATTTCCTGTTAAGAATACGGTTGCTTTTTGTTTCTCGGCGGCGGTCTCCGATCGAAACATTGGCATGTCATGAATATTTTTCATTAGTATTGCCAAAAAAAATTTGGTGATGCGAATCAAATCTGTTCTCAGGCAGTGAACAGAAACATATTAGCTGAAAGAACGTTGATGAAAAGTATCAAACACTACAGAATAAACAAACATGTGCCTGATCCTCATATTCCATCAGACATGGTTGCTCGAAATCTCTACGAACAAAGTAATATACAAATTGTCAAACATGCCTGTTTACATAACAAAGGCAAACATTATGTTGAAAACAGGCAGTTGGCGCCGAAATTCCAAGAACACGCCGGCTGTGAGACGGGTCACGAGCGGGTGGCGGGTGTAGACAATAAACTAATTCTCTTTTGTTCATCATTACTAAAAATGGGGCTAGAGCATAATGTACCGGTTAATATTGCCTCTTGAAGCGGCTTTACGTTTTCTGAGCAAGACGCACAAACGTATTGATAGAAAGAACCAGCTTAAGGGCGCAGATAATTACAAAGAACCCTGAAAAAAATGCCGGCCGCTCCCGAAATTTTGACATTGTTAAAGTATTTTGGGTTCCCATCATGAAAAAAACTGAAGATCTCACACCGGAATGAACAGAGACGTATGAGCTTAAAAGACGTGTGTAAAATAAATGGAAACACTTGCTACAATGATGCCGACACTGATGAAAAAGTTCCCGCGAACCGGAATCGAACCGGTGACCTAAGGATAGCTGCCCATGTCGCCACTACAGTCCTCCGCTCTACCAGCTGAGCTATCACGGGTTACGTTTACCAGTAATATGGGATCCAATAGAGGCATTGATTTACAAATCTTACACCAGTCGTTTTATTTGGCATCACTGTTTGTTCACTAACCACTGGGCAAATATCTGACGAGGTGGCCGAGTGGTTAAGGCGTTGGACTGCTAATCCAATGGGCTCTGCCCGCGTGGGTTCGAATCCCATCCTCGTCGTTCCTGGGTACTGTAGCTCAGTGGTAGAGCGCACGCTTTGCATGTGTGAGGCCCCGGGTTCAATCCCCGGCATCTCCATGTTCTTTTGATTTGTTATTCTCTCCGCCTTCCATGAAAATCCCATTTTTTGGCCAATACAACCTGCTTAGTGTCACGCCAGTAAGATAAAAACGATGAGAATTTATGTACGCCAGAAAATATCCGTTCTGGATCATGAATTACGCAACACTCCTGTTAAATATATACTAGATTCGTATTTATGTTTTGGAAACGGAACATTCAAATTCAAGGTGAAAGTGTCATTTGCAATGCTAAGTAGGTGGGGATGTAGCTCAGTGGTAGAGCGCACGCTTCGCATGTGTGAGGCCCCGGGTTCAATCCACGGCATCTCCAGGGATTTTTTAAAATATCTTAATACATCCCAATTCTGTCCGTTTTCATACTTTTATTTTTCTTTCCAAAAAGAACATACACTCAATTATGTGGTGCCGTTAACCCAGTATAAATATAAACCTGTGACAGGTACTAAGGTTTGCTTGATCAATATTGCTAAAAATACCAGCGGACAAAGTTGTATGATACCAAGCAGACATAGCAGACGGAAAAGAAAACCACGCGGGTGAATACGTGGATGGCGCCACAGTAAAAAAAAATGTGTCATACGCCAAATATAAGCCCACTTTGTAAAGTTGGTCCCCATTCGGCTACTCCTCACAGCAAATCACTAAGTAATTTACTACCGTATGCTGGAGTATCTTTTAGAGTGCTCAGGTCTTCGGTGTATGTTGTTATAGCTATGTTCATTTATAGCCGCCATTTATTTAAGCCGCTGCTTCTTCTGCTTTCTCACTAAGCCAGTATTACTGGCTCTTACATGCTTGTGGATTCCGACGTTCCTCTGAATGAATAAATTTCCTGTTAAGAATACGGATGCTTTTTGTTTCTCGGCGGCGGCCTCCGATCGAAACATTGGCATGTCATGAATATTTTTCATTAGTATTGCCAAAAAAAAATTTGGTGATGCGAATCAAATCTGTTCTCAGGCAGTGAACAGAAACATATTAGCTGAAAGAACGTTGATGAAAAGTATCAAACACTACAGAATAAACAAACATGTGCCTGATCCTCATATTCCATCAGACATGGTTGCTCGAAATCTCTACGAACAAAGTAATATACAAATTGTCAAACATGCCTGTTTACATAACAAAGGCAAACATTATGTTGAAAACAGGCAGTTGGTGCCGAAATTCCAAGAACACGCCGGCTGGGAGACGGGTCACGAGCTGGTGGCGGGTGTAGACAATAAACTAATTCTCTTTTGTTCATCATTACTAAAAATGAGGCTAGAGCATAATGTACCGGTTAATATTGCCTCTTGAAGCGGCTTTACGTATTCTGCGCAAGACGCACAAACGTATTGATAGAAAGAACCAGTTTAAGGGCGCAGATCATTACAAAGAACCCTGAAAAAAATTCCGGCCGCTCCCGAAATTTTGACAGTGTTAAAGTATTTTGGGTTCCCATCGTGAAAAAAACTAAAGATCTCACACCGGAATGAACAGAGACGTATGAGCTTAAAAGACGTGTGTAAAATAAATGGAAACACTTGCTACAATGATGCCGACACTGATGAAAAAGTTCCCGCGAACCGGAATCGAACCGGTGACCTAAGGATAGCTGCCCATGTCGCCACTACAGTCCTCCGCTCTACCAGCTGAGCTATCACGGGTTACGTTTACCAGTAATATGGGATCCAATAGAGGCATTGATTTACAAATCTTAAACCAGTCGTTTTATTTGGCATCACTGTTTGTTCACTAACCACTGGGCAAACATCTGACGAGGTGGCCGAGTGGTTAAGGCGTTGGACTGCTAATCCAATGGGCTCTGCCCGCGTGGGTTCGAATCCCATCCTCGTCGTTCCTGGGGATGTAGCTCAGTGGTAGAGCGCACGCTTTGCATGTGTGAGGCCCCGGGTTCAATCCCCGGCATCTCCATGTTCTTTTGATTTGTTATTCTCTCCGCCTTCCATGAAAATCCCATTTTTTGGCCAATACAACCTGCTTAGTGTCACGCCAGTAAGATAAAATCGATGAGAATGTATGTACGCCAGAAAATATCCGTTCTGGATCATGAATTACGCAACACTCCTGTTAAATATATACTAGATTCGTATTTATGTTTTGGAAACGGAACATTTGAATTCAAGGTGAAAGTGTCATTTGCAATGCTAAGTAGGTGGGGATGTAGCTCAGTGGTAGAGCGCACGCTTCGCATGTGTGAGGCCCCGGGTTCAATCCCCGGCATCTCCAGCGATTTTTTTAAATATCTTAATATATCCCAATTCTGTCAGTTTTCATACTTTTATTTTTCTTTCCAAAAAGAACATGCACTCAATTATGTGGTGCCGTTAACCCAGTATAAATATAAACCTGTGACAGGTACTAAGGTTTGCTTGATCAATATTGCTAAAAATACCAGCGGATAAAGTTGTATGATACCAAGCAGACATAGCAGACGGAAAAGAAAACCACGCGGGTGAATACGTGGATGGCGCCACAGTAAAAAAATGTGTCATACGCCAAATATAAGCCCACTTTGTAAAGTTGGTCCCCATTCGGCTACTCCTCACAGCAAATCACTAAGTAATTTACTACCGTCAGCTGGAGTATCTTTTAGAGTGCTCAGGTCTTCGGTGTATGTTGTTATAGCTATGTTCATTTATAGCCGCTATTTATTTAAGCCGCTGCTTCTTCTGCTTTCCCACTAAGCCAGTATTACTGGCTCTTACATGCTTGTGGATTCCGACGTTCCTCTGAATGAATAAATTTCCTGTTAAGAATACGGTTGCTTTTTGTTTCTCGGCGGCGGCCTCCGATCGAAACATTGGCATGTCATGAATATTTTTCATTAGTATTGCCAAAAAAAATTTGGTGATGCGAATCAAATCTGTTCTCAGGCAGTGAACAGAAACATATTAGCTGAAAGAACGTTGATGAAAAGTATCAAACACTACAGAATAAACAAACATGTGCCTGATCCTCATATTCCATCAGACATGGTTGCTCGAAATCTCTACGAACAAAGTAATATACAAATTGTCAAACATGCCTGTTTACATAACAAAGGCAAACATTATGTTGAAAACAGGCAGTTGGCGCCGAAATTCCAAGAACACGCCGGCTGAGAGACGGGTCACGAGCGGGTGGCGGGTGTAGACAATAAACTAATTCTCTTTTGTTCATCATTACTAAAAATGGAGCTAGAGCATAATGTACCGGTTAATATTGCCTCTTGAAGCGGCTTTACGTTTTCTGAGCAAGACGCACAAACGTATTGATAGAAAGAACCAGTTTAAGGGCGCAGATCATTACAAAGAACCCTGAAAAAAATTCCGGCCGCTCCCGAAATTTTGACAGTGTTAAAGTATTTTGGGTTCCCATCGTGAAAAAAACTAAAGATCTCACACCGGAATGAACAGAGACGTATGAGCTTAAAAGACGTGTGTAAAATAAATGGAAACACTTGCTACAATGATGCCGACACTGATGAAAAAGTTCCCGCGAACCGGAATCGAACCGGTGACCTAAGGATAGCTGCCCATGTCGCCACTACAGTCCTCCGCTCTACCAGCTGAGCTATCACGGGTTACGTTTACCAGTAATATGGGATCCAATAGAGGCATTGATTTACAAATCTTAAACCAGTCGTTTTATTTGGCATCACTGTTTGTTCACTAACCACTGGGCAAATATCTGACGAGGTGGCCGAGTGGTTAAGGCGTTGGACTGCTAATCCAATGGGCTCTGCCCGCGTGGGTTCGAAACCATCCTCGTCGTTCCTGGGGATGTAGCTCAGTGGTAGAGCGCACGCTTTGCATGTGTGAGGCCCCGGGTTCAATCCCCGGCATCTCCATGTTCTTTTGATTTGTTATTCTCTCCGCTTCCATGAAAATCCCATTTTTTGGCCAATACAACCTGCTAAGTGTCACGCCAGTAAGATAAAAACGATGAGAATGTTTGTACGCCAGAAAATATCCGTTCTGGATCATGAATTACGCAACACTCCTGTTATATATATACTAGATTCGTATTTATGTTTTGGAAACGGAACATTTGAATTCAAGGTGAAAGTGTCATTTGCAATGCTAAGTAGGTGGGGATGTAGCTCAGTGGTAGAGCGCACGCTTCGCATGTGTGAGGCCCCGGGTTCAATCCCCGGCATCTCCAGCGATTTTTTTAAATATCTTAATATATCCCAATTCTGTCAGTTTTCATACTTTTATTTTTCTTTCCAAAAAGAACACGCACTCAATTATGTGGTGCCGTTAACCCAGTATAAATATAAACCTGTGACAGGTACTAAGGTTTGCTTGATCAATATTGCTAAAAATACCAGCGGATAAAGTTGTATGATACCAAGCAGACATAGCAGACGGAAAAGAAAACCACGCGGGTGAATACGTGGATGGCGCCACAGTAAAAAAATGTGTCATACGCCAAATATAAGCCCACTTTGTAAAGTTGGTCCCCATTCGGCTACTCCTCACAGCAAATCACTAAGTAATTTACTACCGTCAGCTGGAGTATCTTTTAGAGTGCTCAGGTCTTCGGTGTATGTTGTTATAGCTATGTTCATTTATAGCCGCTATTTATTTAAGCCGCTGCTTCTTCTGCTTTCTCACTAAGCCAGTATTACTGGCTCTTACATGCTTGTGGATTCCGACGTTCCTCTGAATGAATAAATTTCCTGTTAAGAATACGGTTGCTTTTTGTTTCTCGGCGGCGGTCTCCGATCGAAACATTGGCATGTCATGAATATTTTTCATTAGTATTGCCAAAAAAAATTTGGTGATGCGAATCAAATCTGTTCTCAGGCAGTGAACAGAAACATATTAGCTGAAAGAACGTTGATGAAAAGTATCAAACACTACAGAATAAACAAACATGTGCCTGATCCTCATATTCCATCAGACATGGTTGCTCGAAATCTCTACGAACAAAGTAATATACAAATTGTCAAACATGCCTGTTTACATAACAAAGGCAAACATTATGTTGAAAACAGGCAGTTGGCGCCGAAATTCCAAGAACACGCCGGCTGTGAGACGGGTCACGAGCGGGTGGCGGGTGTAGACAATAAACTAATTCTCTTTTGTTCATCATTACTAAAAATGGGGCTAGAGCATAATGTACCGGTTAATATTGCCTCTTGAAGCGGCTTTACGTTTTCTGA
Organism: Sipunculus nudus; assembly: GCA_026874595.1. Classification (NCBI taxonomy): domain Eukaryota; kingdom Metazoa; phylum Annelida; class Sipuncula; order Golfingiida; family Sipunculidae; genus Sipunculus; species Sipunculus nudus. Next base: position 36,207,223 of record CM049317.1, on the reverse strand, counting down.
GCAAGACGCACAAACGTATTGATAGAAAGAACCAGCTTAAGGGCGCAGATAATTACAAAGAACCCTGAAAAAAATGCCGGCCGCTCCCGAAATTTTGACATTGTTAAAGTATTTTGGGTTCCCATCATGAAAAAAACTGAAGATCTCACACCGGAATGAACAGAGACGTATGAGCTTAAAAGACGTGTGTAAAATAAATGGAAACACTTGCTACAATGATGCCGACACTGATGAAAAAGTTCCCGCGAACCGGAATCGAACCGGTGACCTAAGGATAGCTGCCCATGTCGCCACTACAGTCCTCCGCTCTACCAGCTGAGCTATCACGGGTTACGTTTACCAGTAATATGGGATCCAATAGAGGCATTGATTTACAAATCTTACACCAGTCGTTTTATTTGGCATCACTGTTTGTTCACTAACCACTGGGCAAATATCTGACGAGGTGGCCGAGTGGTTAAGGCGTTGGACTGCTAATCCAATGGGCTCTGCCCGCGTGGGTTCGAATCCCATCCTCGTCGTTCCTGGGTACTGTAGCTCAGTGGTAGAGCGCACGCTTTGCATGTGTGAGGCCCCGGGTTCAATCCCCGGCATCTCCATGTTCTTTTGATTTGTTATTCTCTCCGCCTTCCATGAAAATCCCATTTTTTGGCCAATACAACCTGCTTAGTGTCACGCCAGTAAGATAAAAACGATGAGAATTTATGTACGCCAGAAAATATCCGTTCTGGATCATGAATTACGCAACACTCCTGTTAAATATATACTAGATTCGTATTTATGTTTTGGAAACGGAACATTCAAATTCAAGGTGAAAGTGTCATTTGCAATGCTAAGTAGGTGGGGATGTAGCTCAGTGGTAGAGCGCACGCTTCGCATGTGTGAGGCCCCGGGTTCAATCCACGGCATCTCCAGGGATTTTTTAAAATATCTTAATACATCCCAATTCTGTCCGTTTTCATACTTTTATTTTTCTTTCCAAAAAGAACATACACTCAATTATGTGGTGCCGTTAACCCAGTATAAATATAAACCTGTGACAGGTACTAAGGTTTGCTTGATCAATATTGCTAAAAATACCAGCGGACAAAGTTGTATGATACCAAGCAGACATAGCAGACGGAAAAGAAAACCACGCGGGTGAATACGTGGATGGCGCCACAGTAAAAAAAAATGTGTCATACGCCAAATATAAGCCCACTTTGTAAAGTTGGTCCCCATTCGGCTACTCCTCACAGCAAATCACCAAGTAATTTACTACCGTATGCTGGAGTATCTTTTAGAGTGCTCAGGTCTTCGGTGTATGTTGTTATAGCTATGTTCATTTATAGCCGCCATTTATTTAAGCCGCTGCTTCTTCTGCTTTCTCACTAAGCCAGTATTACTGGCTCTTACATGCTTGTGGATTCCGACGTTCCTCTGAATGAATAAATTTCCTGTTAAGAATACGGTTGCTTTTTGTTTCTCGGCGGCGGCCTCCGATCGAAACATTGGCATGTCATGAATATTTTTCATTAGTATTGCCAAAAAAAAATTTGGTGATGCGAATCAAATCTGTTCTCAGGCAGTGAACAGAAACATATTAGCTGAAAGAACGTTGATGAAAAGTATCAAACACTACAGAATAAACAAACATGTGCCTGATCCTCATATTCCATCAGACATGGTTGCTCGAAATCTCTACGAACAAAGTAATATACAAATTGTCAAACATGCCTGTTTACATAACAAAGGCAAACATTATGTTGAAAACAGGCAGTTGGTGCCGAAATTCCAAGAACACGCCGGCTGGGAGACGGGTCACGAGCTGGTGGCGGGTGTAGACAATAAACTAATTCTCTTTTGTTCATCATTACTAAAAATGAGGCTAGAGCATAATGTACCGGTTAATATTGCCTCTTGAAGCGGCTTTACGTATTCTGCGCAAGACGCACAAACGTATTGATAGAAAGAACCAGTTTAAGGGCGCAGATCATTACAAAGAACCCTGAAAAAAATTCCGGCCGCTCCCGAAATTTTGACAGTGTTAAAGTATTTTGGGTTCCCATCGTGAAAAAAACTAAAGATCTCACACCGGAATGAACAGAGACGTATGAGCTTAAAAGACGTGTGTAAAATAAATGGAAACACTTGCTACAATGATGCCGACACTGATGAAAAAGTTCCCGCGAACCGGAATCGAACCGGTGACCTAAGGATAGCTGCCCATGTCGCCACTACAGTCCTCCGCTCTACCAGCTGAGCTATCACGGGTTACGTTTACCAGTAATATGGGATCCAATAGAGGCATTGATTTACAAATCTTAAACCAGTCGTTTTATTTGGCATCACTGTTTGTTCACTAACCACTGGGCAAACATCTGACGAGGTGGCCGAGTGGTTAAGGCGTTGGACTGCTAATCCAATGGGCTCTGCCCGCGTGGGTTCGAATCCCATCCTCGTCGTTCCTGGGGATGTAGCTCAGTGGTAGAGCGCACGCTTTGCATGTGTGAGGCCCCGGGTTCAATCCCCGGCATCTCCATGTTCTTTTGATTTGTTATTCTCTCCGCCTTCCATGAAAATCCCATTTTTTGGCCAATACAACCTGCTTAGTGTCACGCCAGTAAGATAAAATCGATGAGAATGTATGTACGCCAGAAAATATCCGTTCTGGATCATGAATTACGCAACACTCCTGTTAAATATATACTAGATTCGTATTTATGTTTTGGAAACGGAACATTTGAATTCAAGGTGAAAGTGTCATTTGCAATGCTAAGTAGGTGGGGATGTAGCTCAGTGGTAGAGCGCACGCTTCGCATGTGTGAGGCCCCGGGTTCAATCCCCGGCATCTCCAGCGATTTTTTTAAATATCTTAATATATCCCAATTCTGTCAGTTTTCATACTTTTATTTTTCTTTCCAAAAAGAACATGCACTCAATTATGTGGTGCCGTTAACCCAGTATAAATATAAACCTGTGACAGGTACTAAGGTTTGCTTGATCAATATTGCTAAAAATACCAGCGGATAAAGTTGTATGATACCAAGCAGACATAGCAGACGGAAAAGAAAACCACGCGGGTGAATACGTGGATGGCGCCACAGTAAAAAAATGTGTCATACGCCAAATATAAGCCCACTTTGTAAAGTTGGTCCCCATTCGGCTACTCCTCACAGCAAATCACTAAGTAATTTACTACCGTCAGCTGGAGTATCTTTTAGAGTGCTCAGGTCTTCGGTGTATGTTGTTATAGCTATGTTCATTTATAGCCGCCATTTATTTAAGCCGCTGCTTCTTCTGCTTTCTCACTAAGCCAGTATTACTGGCTCTTACATGCTTGTGGATTCCGACGTTCCTCTGAATGAATAAATTTCCTGTTAAGAATACGGTTGCTTTTTGTTTCTCGGCGGCGGCCTCCGATCGAAACATTGGCATGTCATGAATATTTTTCATTAGTATTGCCAAAAAAAAATTTGGTGATGCGAATCAAATCTGTTCTCAGGCAGTGAACAGAAACATATTAGCTGAAAGAACGTTGATGAAAAGTATCAAACACTACAGAATAAACAAACATGTGCCTGATCCTCATATTCCATCAGACATGGTTGCTCGAAATCTTTACGAACAAAGTAATATACAAATTGTCAAACATGCCTGTTTACATAACAAAGGCAAACATTATGTTGAAAACAGGCAGTTGGCGCCGAAATTCCAAGAACACGCCGGCTGAGAGACGGGTCACGAGCTGGTGGCGGGTGTAGACAATAAACTAATTCTCTTTTGTTCATCATTACTAAAAATGAGGCTAGAGCATAATGTACCGGTTAATATTGCCTCTTGAAGCGGCTTTACGTATTCTGCGCAAGACGCACATACGTATTGATAGAAAGAACCAGTTTAAGGGCGCAGATCATTACAAAGAACCCTGAAAAAAATTCCGGCCGCTCCCGAAATTTTGACAGTGTTAAAGTATTTTGGGTTCCCATCGTGAAAAAAACTAAAGATCTCACACCGGAATGAACAGAGACGTATGAGCTTAAAAGACGTGTGTAAAATAAATGGAAACACTTGCTACAATGATGCCGACACTGATGAAAAAGTTCCCGCGAACCGGAATCGAACCGGTGACCTAAGGATAGCTGCCCATGTCGCCACTACAGTCCTCCGCTCTACCAGCTGAGCTATCACGGGTTACGTTTACCAGTAATATGGGATCCAATAGAGGCATTGATTTACAAATCTTAAACCAGTCGTTTTATTTGGCATCACTGTTTGTTCACTAACCACTGGGCAAATATCTGACGAGGTGGCCGAGTGGTTAAGGCGTTGGACTGCTAATCCAATGGGCTCTGCCCGCGTGGGTTCGAATCCCATCCTCGTCGTTCCTGGGGATGTAGCTCAGTGGTAGAGCGCACGCTTTGCATGTGTGAGGCCCCGGGTTCAATCCCCGGCATCTCCATGTTCTTTTGATTTGTTATTCTCTCCGCTTCCATGAAAATCCCATTTTTTGGCCAATACAACCTGCTTAGTGTCACGCCAGTAAGATAAAAACGATGAGAATGTATGTACGCCAGAAAATATCCGTTCTGGATCATGAATTACGCAACACTCCTGTTATATATATACTAGATTCGTATTTATGTTTTGGAAACGGAACATTCAAATTCAAGGTGAAAGTGTCATTTGCAATGCTAAGTAGGTGGGGATGTAGCTCAGTGGTAGAGCGCACGCTTCGCATGTGTGAGGCCCCGGGTTCAATCCACGGCATCTCCAGGGATTTTTTAAAATATCTTAATACATCCCAATTCTGTCCGTTTTCATACTTTTATTTTTCTTTCCAAAAAGAACATACACTCAATTATGTGGTGCCGTTAACCCAGTATAAATATAAACCTGTGACAGGTACTAAGGTTTGCTTGATCAATATTGCTAAAAATACCAGCGGACAAAGTTGTATGATACCAAGCAGACATAGCAGACGGAAAAGAAAACCACGCGGGTGAATACGTGGATGGCGCCACAGTAAAAAAAAATGTGTCATACGCCAAATATAAGCCCACTTTGTAAAGTTGGTCCCCATTCGGCTACTCCTCACAGCAAATCACTAAGTAATTTACTACCGTCAGCTGGAGTATCTTTTAGAGTGCTCAGGTCTTCGGTGTATGTTGTTATAGCTATGTTCATTTATAGCCGCCATTTATTTAAGCCGCTGCTTCTTCTGCTTTCTCACTAAGCCAGTATTACTGGCTCTTACATGCTTGTGGATTCCGACGTTCCTCTGAATGAATAAATTTCCTGTTAAGAATACGCTTGCTTTTTGTTTCTCGGCGGCGGCCTCCGATCGAAACACATTTTTCATTAGTATTGCCAAAAAAAAATTTGGTGATGCGAATCAAATCTGTTCTCAGGCAGTGAACAGAAACATATTAGCTGAAAGAACGTTGATGAAAAGTATCAAACACTACAGAATAAAACAAACATGTGCCTGATCCTCATATTCCATCAGACATGGTTGCTCGAAATCTCTACGAACAAAGTAATATACAAATTGTCAAACATGCCTGTTTACATAACAAAGGCAAACATTATGTTGAAAACAGGCAGTTGGCGCCGAAATTCCAAGAACACGCCGGCTGAGAGACGGGTCACGAGCGGGTGGCGGGTGTAGACAATAAACTAATTCTCTTTTGGTCATCATTACTAAAAATGGAGCTGGAGCATAATGTACCGGTTAATATTGCCTCTTGAAGCGGCTTTACGTTTTCTGAGCAAGACGCACAAACGTATTGATAGAAAGAACCAGTTTAAGGGCGCAGATCATTACAAAGAACCCTGAAAAAAATTCCGGCCGCTCCCGAAATTTTGACAGTGTTAAAGTATTTTGGGTTCCCATCGTGAAAAAAACTAAAGATCTCACACCGGAATGAACAGAGACGTATGAGCTTAAAAGACGTGTGTAAAATAAATGGAAACACTTGCTACAATGATGCCGACACTGATGAAAAAGTTCCCGCGAACCGGAATCGAACCGGTGACCTAAGGATAGCTGCCCATGTCGCCACTACAGTCCTCCGCTCTACCAGCTGAGCTATCACGGGTTACGTTTACCAGTAATATGGGATCCAATAGAGGCATTGATTTACAAATCTTAAACCAGTCGTTTTATTTGGCATCACTGTTTGTTCACTAACCACTGGGCAAATATCTGACGAGGTGGCCGAGTGGTTAAGGCGTTGGACTGCTAATCCAATGGGCTCTGCCCGCGTGGGTTCGAATCCCATCCTCGTCGTTCCTTGGGATGTAGCTCAGTGGTAGAGCGCACGCTTTGCATGTGTGAGGCCCCGGGTTCAATCCCCGGCATCTCCATGTTCTTTTGATTTGTTATTCTCTCCGCTTCCATGAAAATCCCATTTTTTGGCCAATACAACCTGCTTAGTGTCACGCCAGTAAGATAAAAACGATGAGAATGTATGTACGCCAGAAAATATCCGTTCTGGATCATGAATTACGCAACACTCCTGTTATATATATACTAGATTCGTATTTATGTTTTGGAAACGGAACATTCAAATTCAAGGTGAAAGTGTCATTTGCAATGCTAAGTAGGTGGGGTTGTAGCTCAGTGGTAGAGCGCACGCTTCGCATGTGTGAGGCCCCGGGTTCAATCCCCGGCATCTCCAGGGATTTTTTAAAATATCTTAATACATCCCAATTCTGTCCGTTTTCATACTTTTATTTTTCTTTCCAAAAAGAACATACAGTCAATTATGTGGTGCCGTTAACCCAGTATAAATATAAACCTGTGACAGGTACTAAGGTTTGCTTGATCAATATTGCTAAAAATACTAGCGGACAAAGTTGTATGATACCAAGCAGACATAGCAGACGGAAAAGAACACCACGCGGGTGAATACGTGGATGGCGCCACAGTAAAAAAAAATGTGTCATACGCCAAATATAAGCCCACTTTGTAAAGTTGGTCCCCATTCGGCTACTCCTCACACCAAATCACTAAGTAATTTACTACCGTCAGCTGGAGTATCTTTTAGAGTGCTCAGGTCTTCGGTGTATGTTGTTATAGCTATGTTCATTAATAGCCGCTATTTATTTAAGCCGCTGCTTCTTCTGCTTTCTCACTAAGCCAGTATTACTGGCTCTTACATGCTTGTGGATTCCGACGTTCCTCTGAATGAGTAAATTTCCTGTTAAGAATACGGTTGCTTTTTGTTTCTGCGCGGCGGCTTCCGATCGAAACATTGGCATGTCACGAATATTTTTCATTAGCATGCCAAAAAAAAATTTGGGTGATGCGAATCAAATCTGTTCTCAGGAAGTGAACAGAAACATATGAGCTGAAAGAACGTTGATGAAAAGTATCAAACACTACAGAATAAACAAACATGTGCCTGATCCTCATATTCCATCAGACATGGTTGCTCGACATCTCTACGAACAAAGTAATATACAAATTGTCAAACATGCCTGTTTACATAACAAAGGCAAACATTATGTTGAAAACAGGCAGTTGGCGCCGAAATTCCAAGAACACACCGGCTGAGAGAGACGGGTCACGAGCGGATGTCGGGTGTAGACAATAAACTAATTCTCTTATGTTCATCATTACTAAATATGGGGCTAGAGCTTAATGTACCGGTTAATATTGCCTCTTGAAGCGGCTTTACGTTTTCTGAGCAAGACGCACAAACATATTGATAGGGAGAACCAGTTTAAGGGCGCAGATCATTACAAAGAACCTTGAAATAAATGCCGGCCGCTGCTGAAATTTTGACTATGTTAAAGTATTTTGGGTTCCCATCGTGAAAAAAACTAAAGATCTCACGCCGGAATGAACAGAGACGTATGAGCATAAAAGACGTGTGTAAAATAAATGGAAACACTTGCTACAATGATGCCGACACTGATGAAAAAGTTCCCTCGAACCGGAATCGAACCGGTGACCTAAGGATAGCTGCCCATGTCGCCACTACAGTCCTCCGCTCTACCAGCTGAGCTATCACGGGTTACGTTTACCAGTAATATGGGATCCAAAAGAGGCATTGATTTACAAATCTTAAACCAGTCGTTTTATTTGGCATCACTGTTTGTTCACTAACCACTGGGCAAATATCTGACGAGGTGGCCGAGTGGTTAAGGCGTTGGACTGCTAATCCAATGGGCTCTGCCCGCGTGGGTTCGAATCCCATCCTCGTCGTTCCTGGGGATGTAGCTCAGTGGTAGAGCGCACGCTTTGCATGTGTGAGGCCCCGGGTTCAATCCCCGGCATCTCCATGTTCTTTTGATTTGTTATTCTCTCCGCTTCCATGAAAATCCCATTTTTTGGCCAATACAACCTGCTTAGTGTCACGCCAGTAAGATAAAAACGATGAGAATGTATGTACGCCAGAAAATATCCGTTCTGGATCATTAATTACGCAACACTCCTGTTAAATATATACTAGATTCGTATTTATGTTTTGGAAACGGAACATTCAAATTCAAGGTGAAAGTGTCATTTGCAATGCTAAGTAGGTGGGGATGTAGCTCAGTGGTAGAGCGCACGCTTCGCATGTGTGAGGCCCCGGGTTCAATCCCCGGCATCTCCAGGGATTTTTTAAAATATCTTAATACATCCCAATTCTGTCCGTTTTCATACTTTTATTTTTCTTTCCAAAAAGAACATACACTCAATTATGTGGTGCCGTTAACCCAGTATAAATATAAACCTGTGACAGATACTAAGGTTTGCTTGATCAATATTGCTACAAATACCAGCGGACAAAGTTGTATGATACCAAGCAGACATATCAGACGGAAAAGAAAACCACGCGGGTGAATACGTGGATGGCGCCACAGTAAAAAAAAAATGTGTCATACGCCAAATATAAGCCCACTTTGTAAAGTTGGTCCCCATTCGGCTACTCCTCACAGCAAATCACTAAGTAATTTACAACCGTATGCTGAGGTAATTTTTTAGAGTGCTCAGGTCTTCGGTGTATGTTGTTATAGCTATGTTCATTTATAGCCGCCATTTATTTAAGCCGCTGCTTCTTCTGCTTTCTCACTAAGCCAGTATTACTGTCTCTTACATGCTTGTGGATTCCGACGTTCCTCTGAATGAATAAATTTCCTGTTAAGAATACGGTTGCTTTTTGTTTCTCGGCGGCGGCCTCCGATCGAAACACATTTTTCATTAGTATTGCCAAAAAAAATTTGGTGATGCGAATCAAATCTGTTCTCAGGCAGTGAACAGAAACATATTAGCTGAAAGAACGTTGATGAAAAGTATCAAACACTACAGAATAAACAAACATGTGCCTGATCCTCATATTCCATCAGACATGGTTGCTCGAAATCTCTACGAACAAAGTAATATACAAATTGTCAAACATGCCTGTTTACATAACAAAGGCAAACATTATGTTGAAAACAGGCAGTTGGCGCCGAAATTCCAAGAACACGCCGGCTGAGAGACGGGTCACGAGCGGGTGGCGGGTGTAGACAATAAACTAATTCTCTTTTGTTCATCATTACTAAAAATGGTGCTAGAGCATAATGTACCGGTTAATATTGCCTCTTGAAGCGGCTTTACGTTTTCTGAGCAAGACGCACAAACGTATTGATAGAAAGAACCAGTTTAAGGGCGCTGATCATTACAAAGAACCCTGAAAAAAATTCCGGCCGCTCCCGAAATTTTGACAGTGTTAAAGTATTTTGGGTTCCAATCGTGAAAAAAACTAAAGATCTCACACCGGAATGAACAGAGACGTATGAGCTTAAAAGACGTGTGTAAAATAAATGGAAACACTTGCTACAATGATGCCGACACTGATGAAAAAGTTCCCGCGAACCGGAATCGAACCGGTGACCTAAGGATAGCTGCCCATGTCGCCACTACAGTCCTCCGCTCTACCAGCTGAGCTATCACGGGTTACGTTTACCAGTAATATGGGATCCAATAGAGGCATTGATTTACAAATCTTAAACCAGTCGTTTTATTTGGCATCACTGTTTGTTCACTAACCACTGGGCAAATATCTGACGAGGTGGCCGAGTGGTTAAGGCGTTGGACTGCTAATCCAATGGGCTCTGCCCGCGTGGGTTCGAATCCCATCCTCGTCGTTCCTGGGGATGTAGCTCAGTGGTAGAGCGCACGCTTTGCATGTGTGAGGCCCCGGGTTCAATCCCCGGCATCTCCATGTTCTTTTGATTTGTTATTCTCTCCGCCTTCATGAAAATCCCATTTTTTTGGCCAATACAACCTGCTTAGTGTCACGCCAGTAAGATAAAAACGATGAGAATGTATGTACGCCAGAAAATATCCGTTCTGGATCATGAATTACGCAACACTCCTGTTAAATATATACTAGATTCGTATTTATGTTTTGGAAACGGAACATTCAAATTCAAGGTGAAAGTGTCATTTGCAATGCTAAGTAGGTGGGGATGTAGCTCAGTGGTAGAGCGTACGCTTCGCATGTGTGAGGCCCCGGGGTCAATCCCCGGCATCTCCAGGGATTTTTTAAAATATCTTAATACATCCCAATTCTGTCCGTTTTCATACTTTTATTTTTCTTTCCAAAAAGAACATACACTCAATTATGTGGTGCCGTTAACCCAGTATAAATATAAACCTGTGACAGATACTAAGGTTTGCTTGATCAATATTGCTACAAATACCAGCGGACAAAGTTGTATGATACCAAGCAGACATATCAGACGGAAAAGAAAACCACGCGGGTGAATACGTGGATGGCGCCACAGTAAAAAAAAATGTGTCATTCGCCAAATATAAGCCCACTTTGTAAAGTTGGTCCCCATTCGGCTACTCCTCACAGCAAATCACTAAGTAATTTACAACCGTATGCTGAGGTAATTTTTTAGAGTGCTCAGGTCTTCGGTGTATGTTGTTATAGCTATGTTCATTTATAGCCGCCATTTATTTAAGCCGCTGCTTCTTCTGCTTCTCTCACTAAGCCAGTATTACTGGCTCTTACATGCTTGTGGATTCCGACGTTCCTCTGAATGAATAAATTTCCTGTTAAGAATACGGTTGCTTTTTGTTTCTCGGCGGCGGCCTCCGATCGAAACACATTTTTCATTAGTATTGCCAAAAAAAATTTGGTGATGCGAATCAAATCTGTTCTCAGGCAGTGAACAGAAACATATTAGCTGAAAGAACGTTGATGAAAAGTATCAAACACTACAGAATAAACAAACATGTGCCTGATCCTCATATTCCATCAGACATGGTTGCTCGAAATCTCTACGAACAAAGTAATATACAAATTGTCAAACATGCCTGTTTACATAACAAAGGCAAACATTATGTTGAAAACAGGCAGTTGGCGCCGAAATTCCAAGAACACGCCGGCTGAGAGACGGGTCACGAGCGGGTGGCGGGTGTAGACAATAAACTAATTCTCTTTTGTTCATCATTACTAAAAATGGTGCTAGAGCATAATGTACCGGTTAATATTGCCTCTTGAAGCGGCTTTACGTTTTCTGAGCAAGACGCACAAACGTATTGATAGAAAGAACCAGTTTAAGGGCGCTGATCATTACAAAGAACCCTGAAAAAAATTCCGGCCGCTCCCGAAATTTTGACAGTGTTAAAGTATTTTGGGTTCCAATCGTGAAAAAAACTAAAGATCTCACACCGGAATGAACAGAGACGTATGAGCTTAAAAGACGTGTGTAAAATAAATGGAAACACTTGCTACAATGATGCCGACACTGATGAAAAAGTTCCCGCGAACCGGAATCGAACCGGTGACCTAAGGATAGCTGCCCATGTCGCCACTACAGTCCTCCGCTCTACCAGCTGAGCTATCACGGGTTACGTTTACCAGTAATATGGGATCCAATAGAGGCATTGATTTACAAATCTTAAACCAGTCGTTTTATTTGGCATCACTGTTTGTTCACTAACCACTGGGCAAATATCTGACGAGGTGGCCGATTGGTTAAGGCGTTGGACTGCTAATCCAATGGGCTCTGCCCGCGTGGGTTCGAATCCCATCCTCGTCGTTCCTGGGGATGTAGCTCAGTGGTAGAGCGCACGCTTTGCATGTGTGAGGCCCCGGGTTCAATCCCCGGCATCTCCATGTTCTTTTGATTTGTTATTCTCTCCGCTTCCATGAAAATCCCATTTTTTGGCCAATACAACCTGCTTAGTGTCACGCCAGTAAGATAAAAACGATGAGAATGTATGTACGCCAGAAAATATCCGTTCTGGATCATGAATTACGCAACACTCCGGTTAAATATATACTAGATTCGTATTTATGTTTTGGAAACGGAACATTCAAATTCAAGGTGAAAGTGTCATTTGCAATGCTAAGTAGGTGGGGATGTAGCTCAGTGGTAGAGCGCACGCTTCGCATGTGTGAGGCCCCGGGTTCAATCCCCGGCATCTCCAGGGATTTTTTAAAATATCTTAATACATCCCAATTCTGTCCGTTTTCATACTTTTATTTTTCTTTCCAAAAAGAACATACACTCAATTATGTGGTGCCGTTAACCCAGTATAAATATAAACCTGTGACAGATACTAAGGTTTGCTTGATCAATATTGCTACAAATACCAGCGGACAAAGTTGTATGATACCAAGCAGACATAGCAGACGGAAAAGAAAACCACGCGGGTGAATACGTGGATGGCGCCACAGTAAAAAAAAAATGTGTCATACGCCAAATATAAGCCCACTTTGTAAAGTTGGGCCCCATTCGGCTACTCCTCACAGCAAATCACTAAGTAATTTACTACCGTATGCTGGAGTATCTTTTAGAGTGCTCAGGTCTTCGGTGTATGTTGTTATAGCTATGTTCATTTATAGCCGCCATTTATTTAAGCCGCTGCTTCTTCTGCTTTCTCACTAAGCCAGTATTACTGGCTCTTACATGCTTGTGGATTCCGACGTTCCTCTGAATGAATAAATTTCCTGTTAAGAATACGGTTGCTTTTTGTTTCTCGGCGGCGGCCTCCGATCGAAACACATTTTTCATTAGTATTGCCAAAAAAAAATTTGGTGATGCGAATCAAATCTGTTCTCAGGCAGTGAACAGAAACATATTAGCTGAAAGAACGTTGATGAAAAGTATCAAACACTACAGAATAAACAAACATGTGCCTGATCCTCATATTCCATCAGACATGGTTGCTCGAAATCTCTACGAACAAAGTAATATACAAATTGTCAAACATGCCTGTTTACATAACAAAGGCAAACATTATGTTGAAAACAGGCAGTTGGCGCCGAAATTCCAAGAACACGCCGGCTGAGAGACGGGTCACGAGCGGGTGGCGGGTGTAGACAATAAACTAATTCTCTTTTGTTCATCATCACTAAAAATGGGGCTAGAGCATAATGTACCGGTTAATATTGCCTCTTGAAGCGGCTTTACGTTTTCTGAGCAAGACGCACAAACGTATTGATAGAAAGAACCAGTTTAAGGGCGCTGATCATTACAAAGAACCCTGAAAAAAAATCCGGCCGCTCCCGAAATTTTGACAGTGTTAAAGTATTTTGGGTTCCCATCGTGAAAAAAACTAAAGATCTCACACCGGAATGAACAGAGACGTATGAGCTTAAAAGACGTGTGTAAAATAAATGGAAACACTTGCTACAATGATGCCGACACTGATGAAAAAGTTCCCGCGAACCGGAATCGAACCGGTGACCTAAGGATAGCTGCCCATGTCGCCACTACAGTCCTCCGCTCTACCAGCTGAGCTATCACGGGTTACGTTTACCAGTAATATGGGATCCAATAGAGGCATTGATTTACAAATCTTAAACCAGTCGTTTTATTTGGCATCACTGTTTGTTCACTAACCACTGGCCAAATATCTGACGAGGTGGCCGAATGGTTAAGGCGTTGGACTGCTAATCCAATGGGCTCTGCCCGCGTGGGTTCGAATCCCATCCTCGTCGTTCCTGGGGATGTAGCTCAGTGGTAGAGCGCACGCTTTGCATGTGTGAGGCCCCGGGTTCAATCCCCGGCAACTCCATTTTCTTTTGATTTGTTATTCTCTCCGCTTCCATGAAAATCCCATTTTTTGGCCAATACAACCTGCTTAGTGGTACGCCAGTAAGATAAAAACGATGATAATGTATGTACGCCAGAAAATATCCGTTCTGGATCATGAATTACGCAACACTCCTGTTAAATATATACTAGATTCGTATTTATGTTTTGGAAACGGAACATTCAAATTCAAGGTGAAAGTGTCATTTGCAATGCTAAGTAGGTGGGGATGTAGCTAAGTGGTAGAGCGCACGCTTCGCATGTGTGAGGCCCCGGGTTCAATCCCCGGCATCTCCAGGGATTTTATAAAATATCTTAATACATCCCAATTCAGTCCGTTTTCATACTTTTATTTTTCTTTCCAAAAAGAACATACACTCAATTATGTGGTGCCGTTAACCCAGTATAAATATAAACCTGTGACAGGTACTAAGGTTTGCTTGATCAATATTGCTAAAAATACCAGCGGACAAAGTTGTATGATACCAAGCAGACATAGCAGACGGAAAAGAAAACCACGCGGGTGAATACGTGGATGGCGCCACAGTAAAAAAAAATGTGTCATACGCCAAATATAAGCCCACTTTGTAAAGTTGGTCCCCATTCGGCTACTCCTCACAGCAAATCACTAAGTAATTTACTACCGTATGCTGGAGTATCTTTTAGAGTGCTCAGGTCTTCGGTGTATGTTGTTATAGCTATGTTCATTTATAGCCGCCATTTATTTAAGCCGCTGCTTCTTCTGCTTTCTCACTTAGCCAGTATTACTGGCTCTTACATGCTTGTGGATTCCGACGTTCCTCTGAATGAGTAAATTTCCTGTTAAGAATACGGTTGCTTTTTGTTTCTGGGCGGCGGCTTCCGATCGAAACATTGGCATGTCACGCATATTTTTCATTAGCATGCCAAAAAAAATTTGGGTGATGCGAATCAAATCTGTTCTCAGGAAGTGAACAGAAACATATGAGCTGAAAGAACGTTGATGAAAAGTATCAAACACTACAGAATAAACAAACATGTGCCTGATCCTCATATTCCATCAGACATGGTTGCTCGACATCTCTACGAACAAAGTAATATACAAATTGTCAAACATGCCTGTTTATTTAACAAAGGCAAACATTATGTTGAAAACAGGCAGTTGGCGCCGAAATTCCAAGAACACACCGGCTGAGAGAGACGGGTCACGAGCGGGTGTCGGGTGTAGACAATAAACTAATTCTCTTTTGTTCATCATTACTAAATATGGGGCAAGAGCTTAATGAACCGGTTAATATTGCCTCTTGAAGTGGCTTTACGTTTTCTGAGCAAGACGCACAAACATATTGATAGGGAGAACCAGTTTAAGGGCGCAGATCATTACAAAGAACCTTGAAATAAATGCCGGCCGCTCCCGAAATTTTGACAGTGTTAAAGTATTTTGGGTTCCCATCGTGAAAAAACTAAAGATCTCACACCGGAATGAACAGAGACGTATGAGCTTAAAAGACGTGTGTAAAATAAATGGAAACACTTGCTACAATGATGCCGACACTGATGAAAAAGTTCCCGCGAACCGGAATCGAACCGGTGACCTAAGGATAGCTGCCCATGTCGCCACTACAGTCCTCCGCTCTACCAGCTGAGCTATCACGGGTTACTTTTACCAGTAATATGGGATCCAATAGAGGCATTGATTTACAAATCTTAAACCAGTCGTTTTATTTGGCATCACCGTTTGTTCACTAACCACTGGGCAAATATCTGACGAGGTGGCCGAGTGGTTAAGGCATTGGACTGCTAATCCAATGGGCTCTGCCCGCGTTGTTTCGAATCCCATCCTCGTCGTTCCTGGGGAACTGTAGCTCAGTGGTAGAGCGCACGCTTTGCATGTGTGAGGCCCCGGGTTCAATCCCCGGCATCTCCATGTTCTTTTGATTTGTTATTCTCTCCGCTTTCCATGAAAATCCCATTTTTTGGCCAATACAACCTGCTTAGTGTCACGCCAGTAAGATAAAATCGATGAGAATGTATGTACGCCAGAAAATATCCGTTCTGGATCATGAATTACGCAACACTCCTGTTAAATATATACTAGATTCGTATTTATGTTTTGGAAACGGAACATTCGAATTCAAGCTGAAAGTGTCATTTGCAATGCTAAGTAGGTGGGGATGTAGCTCAGTGGTAGAGCGCACGCTTCGCATGTGTTAGGCCCCGAGTTCAATCCCCGGCATCTCCAAGGATTTTTTATATATCTTAATACATCCCAATTCTGTCAGTTTTCATACTTTTATTTTTCTTTCCAAAAAGAACATACACTCAATTATGTGGTGCCGTTAACCCAGTATAAATATAAACCTGTGACAGGTACTAAGGTTTGCTTGATCAATATTGCTAAAAATACCAGCGGACAAAGTTGTATGATACCAAGCAGACATAGCAGACGGAAAAGAAAACCACGCGGGTGAATACTTGGATGGCGCCACAGTAAAAAAAAATGTGTCATACGCCAAATATAAGCCCACTTTGTAAAGTTGGTCCCCATTCGGCTACTCCTCACAGCAAATCACTAAGTAATTTACTACCGTATGCTGGAGTATCTTTTAGAGTGCTCAGGTCTTCGGTGTATGTTGTTATACCTATGTTCATTTATAGCCGCTATTTATTTAAGCCGCTGCTTCTTCTGATTTCTCACTTAGCCAGTATTACTGGCTCTTACATGCTTGTGGATTCCGACGTTCCTCTGAATGAATAAATTTCCTGTTAAGAATACGGTTGCTTTTTGTTTCTCGGCGGCGGCCTCCGATCGAAACATTGGCATGTCATGAATATTTTTCATTAGTATTGCCAAAAAAAAATTTGGTGATGCGAATCAAATCTGTTCTCAGGCAGTGAACAGAAACACATTAGCTGAAAGAACGTTGATGAAAAGTATCAAGCACTACAGAATAAACAAACATGTGCCTGACCCTCATATTCCATCAGACATGGTTGCTCGAAATCTCTACGAACAAAGTTATATACAAATTGTCAAACATGCCTGTTTACATAACAAAGGCAAACATTATGTTGAAAACAGGCAGTTGGCGCCGAAATTCCAAGAACACGCCGGCTGAGAGACGGGTCACGAGCGGGTGGCGGGTGTGGACAATAAACTAATTCTCTTTTGTTCATCATTACTAAAAATGGGGCTAGAGCATAATGTACCGGTTAATATTGCCTCTTGAAGTGGCTTTACGTTTTCTGAGCAAGACGCACAAACATATTGATAGGGAGAACCAGTTTAAGGGCGCAGATCATTACAAAGAACCTTGAAATAAATGCCGGCCGCTCCCGAAATTTTGACAGTGTTAAAGTATTTTGGGTTCCCATCGTGAAAAAAACTAAAGATCTCACACCGGAATGAACAGAGACGTATGAGCTTAAAAGACGTGTGTAAAATAAATGGAAACACTTGCTACAATGATGCCGACACTGATGAAAAAGTTCCCGCGAACCGGAATCGAACCGGTGACCTAAGGATAGCTGCCCATGTCGCCACTACAGTCCTCCGCTCTACCAGCTGAGCTATCACGGGTTACTTTTACCAGTAATATGGGATCCAATAGAGGCATTGATTTACAAATCTTAAACCAGTCGTTTTATTTGGCATCACCGTTTGTTCACTAACCACTGGGCAAATATCTGACGAGGTGGCCGAGTGGTTAAGGCATTGGACTGCTACTCCAATGGGCTCTGCCCGCGTTGGTTCGAATCCCATCCTCGTCGTTCCTGGGGAACTGTAGCTCAGTGGTAGAGCGCACGCTTTGCATGTGTGAGGCCCCGGGTTCAATCCCCGGCATCTCCATGTTCTTTTGATTTGTTATTCTCTCCGCCTTCCATGAAAATCCCATTTTTTGGCCAATACAACCTGCTTAGTGTCACGCCAGTAAGATAAAATCGATGAGATATGTACGCCAGAAAATATCCGTTCTGGATCATGAATTACGCAACACTCCTGTTAAATATATACTAGATTCGTATTTATGTTTTGGAAACGGAACATTCGAATTCAAGCTGAAAGTGTCATTTGCAATGCTAAGTAGGTGGGGATGTAGCTCAGTGGTAGAGCGCACGCTTCGCATGTGTTAGGCCCCGAGTTCAATCCCCGGCATCTCCAGGGATTTTTTAAATATCTTAATACATCCCAATTCTGTCAGTTTTCATACTTTTATTTTTCTTTCCAAAAAGAACATACACTCAATTATGTGGTGCCGTTAACCCAGTATAAATATAAACCTGTGACAGGTACTAAGGTTTGCTTGATCAATATTGCTAAAAATACCAGCGACCAAAGTTGTATGATACCAAGCAGACATAGCAGACGGAAAAGAAAACCACGCGGGTGAATACGTAGATGGCGCCACAGTAAAAAAAATGTGTCAAACGCCAAATATAAGCCCACTTTGTAAAGTTGGTCCCCATTCGGCTACTTCTCACAGCAAATCACTAAGTAATTTACTACCGTCAGCTGGAGTATCTTTTAGAGTGCTCAGGTCTTCGGTGTATGTTGTTATAGCTATGTTCATTTATAGCCGCTATTTATTTAAGCCGCTGCTTCTTCTGCTTTCTCACTTAGCCAGTATTACTGGCTCTTACATGCTTGTGGATTCCGACGTTCCTCTGAATGAGTAAATTTCCTGTTAAGAATACGGTTGCTTTTTGTTTCTAGGCGGCGGCCTCCGATCGAAACATTGGCATGTCACGAATATTTTTCATTAGTATTGCCAAAAAAATATTTTTGTGATGCGAATCAAATCTGTTCTCAGGCAGTGAACAGAAACATATGAGCTGAAAGAACGTTGATGAAAAGTATCAAACACTACAGAATAAACAAACATGTGCCTGATCCTCATATTCCATCAGACATGGTTGCTCCACATCTCTACGAACAAAGTAATATACAAATTGTCAAACATGCCTGTTTACATAACAAAGGCAAACATTATGTTGAAAACAGGCAGTTGGCGCCGAAATTCCAAGAACACACCGGCTGAGAGAGACGGGTCACGAGCGGGTGGCGGGTGTAGACAATAAACTAATTCTCTTTTGTTCACCATTACTAAATATGGGGCTAGAGCTTAATGTACCGGTTAATATTGCCTCTTGAAGCGGCTTTACGTTTTCTGAGCAAGACGCACAAACATATTGATAGGGAGAACCAGTTGAAGGCCGCAGATCATTACAAAGAACCTTGAAATAAATGCCGGCCGCTGCCGAAATTTTGACAGTGTTAAAGTATTTTGGGTTCCCATCGTGAAAAAAACTAAAGATCTCACGCCGGAATGAACAGAGACGTATGAGCTTAAAAGACGTGTGTAAAATAAATGGAAACATTTGCTACAATGATGCCGACACTGATGAAAAAGTTCCCGCGAACCGGTGACCTAAGGATAGCTGCCCATGTCGCCACTACAGTCCTCCGCTCTACCAGCTGAGCTATCACGGGTTACGTTTACCAGTAATATGGGATCCAATAGAGGCATTGATTTACAAATCTTAAACCAGTCGTTTTATTTGGCATCACTGTTTGGTCACTAACCACTGGGCAAATATCTGACGAGGTGGCCGAGTGGTTAAGGCGTTGGACTGCTAATCCAATGGGCTCTGCCCGCGTGTGTTCGAATCCCATTCTCGTCGTTCCTGGGGATGTAGCTCAGTGGTAGAGCGCACGCTTTGCATGTGTGAGGCCCCGGGTTCAATCCCCGGCATCTCCAAGTTTTTTTTTTAAATATCTTAATACATCCCAATTCTGTCAGTTTTCATACTTTATTTTTCTTTCAAAAAGAACATACACTCAATTATGTGGTGCCGTTAACCCAGTATAAATATAAACCTGTGACAGGTACTAAGGTTTGCTTGATCAATATTGCTAAAAATACCAGCGGACATGGTTGTATGATACCAAGCAGACATAGCAGACGGAAAAGAAAACCACGCGGGTGAATACGTGGATGGCGTAAAAAAAAATGTGTCATACGCCAAATATAAGCCCACTTTGTAAAGTTGGTCCCCATTCGGCTACTCCTCACAGGAAATCACTAAGTAATTTACTACCGTCAGCTGGAGTATCTTTTAGAGTGCTCAGGTCTTCGGTGTATGTTGTTATAGCTATGTTCATTTATAGCCGCTATTTATTTAAGCCGCTGCTTCTTCTGCTTTCTCACTTAGCCAGTATTACTGGCTCTTACATGCTTGTGGATTCCGACGTTCCTCTGAATGAATAAATTTCCTGTTAAGAATACGGTTGCTTTTTGTTTCTCGGCGGCGGCCTCCGATCGAAACATTGGCATGTCATGAATATTTTTCATTAGTATTGCCAAAAAAAAATTTGGTGATGCGAATCAAATCTGTTCTCAGGCAGTAGACAGAAACATATTAGCTGAAAGAACGTTGATGAAAAGTATCAAACACTACAGAATAAACAAACATGTGCCTGATCCTCATATTCCATCAGACATGGTTGCTCGAAATCTCTACGAACAAAGTAATATACAAATTGTCAAACATGCCTGTTTACATAACAAAGGCAAACATTATGTTGAAAACAGGCAGTTGGCGCCGAAATTCCAAGAACACGCCGGCTGAGAGACGGGTCACGAGCGGGTGGCGGGTGTAGACAATAAACTAATTCTCTTTTGTTCATCATTACTAAAAATGAGGCTAGAGCATAATGTACCGGTTAATATTGCCTCTTAAAGCGGCTTTACGTATTCTGCGCAAGACGCACAAACGTATTGATAGAAAGAACCAGTTTAAGGGCGCAGATCATTACAAAGAACCCTGAAAAAAATTCCGGCCGCTCCCGAAATTTTGACAGTGTTAAAGTATTTTGGGTTCCCATCGTGAAAAAAACTAAAGATCTCACACCGGAATGAACAGAGACGTATGAGCTTAAAAGACGTGTGTAAAATAAATGGAAACACTTGCTACAATGATGCCGACACTGATGAAAAAGTTCCCGCGAACCGGAATCGAACCGGTGACCTAAGGATAGCTGCCCATGTCGCCACTACAGTCCTCCGCTCAACCAACTAAGCTATCACGGGTTACGTTTAATATGGGATCCAATAGATGCATTGATTTACAAATCTTAAACCAGTCGTTTTATTTGGCATCACTGTTTGTTCACTAACCACTGGGCAAATATCTGACGAGGTGGCCGAGTGGTTAAGGCGTTGGACTGCTAATCCAATGGGCTCTGCCCGCGTGGGTTCGAATCCCATCATCGTCGTTCCTGGGGATGTAGCTCAGTGGTAGAGAGCACGCTTTGCATGTGTGAGGCCCCGGGTTCAATCCCCGGCATCTCCATGTTCTTTTGATTTGTTATTCTCTCCGCCTTCCATGAAAATCCCATTTTTTGGCCAATACAACCTGCTTAGTGTCACGCCAGTAAGATAAAAACGATGACAATGTATGTACGCCAGAAAATATCCGTTCTGGATCATGAATTACGCAACACTCCTGTTAAATATATACTAGATTCGTATTTACGTTTTGGAAACGGAACATTCAAATTCAAGCTGAAAGTGTCATTTGCAATGCTAAGTAGGTGGGGATGTAGCTCAGTGGTAGAGCGCACGCTTCGCATGTCTGAGGCCCCGGGTTCAATCCCCGGCATCTCCAGGGATTTTTTTAAATATCTTAATACATCCCAATTCTGTCAGTTTTCATACTTTTATTTTTCTTTCCAAAAAGAACATACACTCAATTATGTGGTGCCGTTAACCCAGTATAAATATAAACCTGTGACAGGTACTAAGGTTTGCTTGATCAATATTGCTAAAAATACCAGCGGACAAAGTTGTATGATACCAAGCAGACATAGCAGACGGAAAAGAAAACCACGCGGGTGAATACGTGGATGGCGCCACAGTAAAAAAAAATGTGTCATACGCCAAATATAAGCCCACTTTATAAAGTTGGTCCCCATTCGGCTACTAGTCGGGTCGTTGGAGGGTTCCACGTGGAAAAAAATGGTAGAAAGCTTATTTTGGTGTCATTTGAAGCGCCAGTGTCTGCAGAATTACATATCAAAAATCCGCTAAAATCCGCTTTGGGGAAAATATTTTAAAACAGTTTGAAATTTGAAAAATTTTCAAATAAAAAATTTGCATATAAAGTTCCTATTTTGTGATTTAAGATACCTGACTTCAAATTAAAATCTCATATAACATGCCATAGGCAATATGAGACGTCTTTGGCGTGAAGAGTTCATTTGGATTGGCTTCTGAATTTTTTTGAATAATTCTAATTTAAAATTAAAATTAAAAATAAGTGAAAATTATTTATATGGAAAAAATTGTTTTATGTATTTGATGAAGGACACTGAAACTTCCCTATAATATAATTTAGTTCTGCTGAAAACATCAGAATCAATGGTCATGCTATATTTAATGCTATATTTGTGAATTATAAAATTTAAATTTAAATTTTTGTTAAATTTTAAAATGCTTGTATTTTGCGTTTTCTTTACATTTTCTGTGAAACGCAGTATTTTATGAGTAAACATTATTGCGCTACATCTACAAGTGTGCTACATCCATTAGAATTGTCAAATATTCTAAATATTTAAATATAAAATATTTGAGTCATTTAAAAAAATTAAGAGTGATCTGTTTAAATTACGTTTGGAATGTTTGGTATGCCAAATTCATATACAAATTATTTTACACTTGATTCCTCCTATAATCTGTCCGTTTTCAAAATATGTGAACATTTTATTTATTGTAGCTGTAATCTTGCACACCTTTTGTCACTGAAACCGTCGAATTCAATCAGCAAATTTGATGATTATCATAACGTGATTAATGTAAAAAGCCAATAAATTGGGTTGTCGAGTGGGTTTATATGGAATAAATGGTAACACATTTACAGTATGAACATATATAACCAACTTGTAATGATATTTTTTTGCGGAGACGATCGCCCCTTTTTTTCGTTTACTTAACTAATCTTAACTAGAATTCACCCCTCTTGGAATATGCAAGTTTCGCATCATCCTATTGATATAAGTTTATGTTACCTTGGGTTTCCAGTCTATAATCTTACAGAATCAAGAAACACGGGTAAGCTATTGGTTTAGAAACAAGAGCCCTTCCAACTGCTGACCATTTGTCAACCAACACTGGTCTCTGCATGGAATTAACAATAAGAAATTATGGCTATCCAGCTTTGCCTTCCTTTACGTGCATATGGGAACACGTATTTATGGTTAATCTATCATATACGGAAATATTTATTGGTCTTCTTCTTTTTCTTCTTCTATTATGATCTTTTCGGCGTTTCTACAGCTTTCGCCTCTACAATCTCCACATGCAGTAACACATTTGAGACCATTTTTGCGGCATGAACAGACAATTGTTCCGCACGGGTTTTTGGTTGACAGTCTACATTTGCACCTTATAAACTTAAGAATACTGTCTGGTCCTTCAGCCAAATCCGTCATCAGTGGCGTGAGGCTGTTACCTAACAGTTTCCATCCCCAGTGCTCAGGGTCCAGTTCGTTGTTGTTCAGTTTCTTCCAAATCATCACCTGCAGGTGGACCCGTAAACTGTGAAAATGTGCTGCTCTTTCTGTAGGTGGTAGTTTCTGGGGATCAAGTGAGGTTTTGCATGTTGAAATCATTTCCATGAATTTAGCATACCGCAGACTGTTCAAGGACTCACCTTCTCTGCCACTACAGAGTAGCACAAACAATCGGATGCCAGCTTTGCCGATTTCATCTGGTGACATCTTAGGATCATCCATTATACATGATATCTGCTGTATTACCTCGGACTTTTTCATCTTTGAAAGCAAACTAGTTTTGCCCTGGCCAAAAGTGGCAGAAGTAGTATCACAACCAGTCCATGCATGAAGAAACAATATGTGTTTTGTGACTGTTTTGCCAGCCTTGTTGACAAGATCACATATTTTCCATGATTTATTGGCCTTCTGTTTCACGGACGATTTTGCCTCTGACTTAAAACATATATCTGCCATATCTTCATTCCAGTGGTACATCAAGAGAACAAGCAGGTCAGTGTCATCTGCTACAACGGTGACTTCTCTCCCCTGTGTTGCATACTGAAGAGCACACGCAACTATCTTGGTGTCAGCGTCTCCCGTGCTGACATGTACAATTTTACCATCATCTTGCAGGTAGCGACACAACAATGAGATGAACTGTGCCTTGTTTTTCTCATTTGTGAGAAAGATCTGCTGGTTGTTGTGGGCCATCATAGATTCATTGAGGTATATATATCCGCACACGTCTTGCCAAGTCTTCTTACATGCTCGTGGTCTTTGATTGATGGGCTCTGACCATAGCCATCAAATACGACACAGCAGTCTCCGTACTTGGTCTGAACATAATCTACATATTGTTTGGCTATGTCCTTGTACGTTGTTTTTTTCATCCATTTTACCCTATGCAAAAGTGCCCCGCCATCAAGCACATGTATGGCCTCTTTAGTAAGCTCACATGGCTTCACACCTGAAGTCAGGAATTTAGCTAGCTGGGCCTTTGCTGGTTTTCGCATAGCATCATTTTTGAATAAAGAGGTTGGCACTGCTGTCAGTTCATAATCGAAATACGGTGCCATATTTTCCTGTCTCTGTACTATAGCAATCAGGCGAGAAAATAAAATATTTGGATCGATTTGAACCTTCTGCTTGTCAACTTTGACTCCCGGGTACAAATGATCTAATGCTCGAACTTGCTCGCTTCTTTTAATGGATGCCTCCGTGACACTCATATTGTCGATTCGTTTGTGGATTTTCGCCCCAATCTCCTCTGTCTGGTGACAGTTCACACCGTCACTGCCTGAAGCACTCAAACCAGAAGACAAAGAACGCAGTTTCTGTTCGTTCACATCAAAGGGGTCATGATGCTTGAACCATGTCTGGATGTAAGTCAGGTCTTTGAAATCACGCTGACATCTGGATTTTCCTAGTTCAATGTGTTGCTGCTGACAGGAGTCTAGCTTCATATTAGTCAGCGTCGTCATGGCCTCGTGGACTTCAGCACATTTGTGCATACTGTAGATCCACTGCAGGCGGACGGACTCGGTCATGCCTCTTCCTCTGGTCAGTCCTCCTCGACTCTTGATAGACCGCATCATGACTTGTTCAATGGTTAGATCCGTCCAAAGACCTGCCCAGTATCTTCTAGTTCTGCGGACAGTGTGAAATCCATTCTCGGCGAAACAGTTATACAGCCAAGGATGGTCATTTGGCAAATCTTGCATCATTTGCAGATAAAGACGTGCACTTTTTGCATAGTTAATATGGGCAGTAGCAGCAAATAAATTCAACATCCTACTAACCGCGATGAGATGAAGACTCCAATCTCCTGTCCTTTCAGCTCTAATGAATAACTTAAGAGTTTCAACATATTCTATATACTGCAACCAAAGTCTTGCTGTTGGCGACCTGTCTGAAAGCATTGCTTTATATTTTGCCAAGCAGATCTCCAATTTGACAAATTCATTTGATTCAAAGATGCGAGAAACTGGTATAGATTTATCTCTTACTCCGTCATACAAAGCTTTGATCTTCTTTGTTTCTGTTTCATCAAGTTCATCCTCTAGGATTGTGATATCTCTCTCCATCTCTCCGAGATTCTTGTCACTTGGTCCATTATCTCCACAGGTATGCTCAATGGAAGATGCATTCTCAATGTCTGATCCATGTTCTTCAAGTGGATTCTCATCTATTTCTGTAAAGGTGAAACCTTGGTTTCCATTATGCAATGAACATGGAACAATTCCCATAAAAAGCTGGTTCATTAAAGCGGCCTCCACCATGAAATGCCCACGTAACGCCCTAGAAATTGCCTTTCCTGACATCATATGATGAACTGCATTTGGTCCATATACGGTTTCTAGTGCCTCCTCTAATCCTGAACCTTTCATCATGGATCCAATGCTACCCAGGAAACTCATCATTGTATGAAATCCGCCAAGTCTGCAAACTATCTTCATTGAATTTGCAGTAATTATTTCCATAGCTTTCAGCCACAAAGGTTGATCAAATGTTATACATGGCGTTTGTATATTCAGTTGCCTAGCTTGGCTTTGAATATACAGCAATGTAGAGTAGATGCATGTTTCATCCGAAGGATTCAAGTCAATGATTTGCAGAAGCAGCGTTTTGGATTTTGAAGCAGGGTACTGATCTCCAGAGAAAACATGCTGCATAAACCCCGACCAGTTTGGTCTAGGATTTTCAGCCTCACTGAATAAGCCACCTGAGTGCCAAAGAAAATCACAGCACAGTTCCGAGGGCAATGTGTATGGAACCTGTAGTTCAATAATTGGTCTATAATTAACTGATGACAGACCTTTTCCAGATGGTCCTATGTATTGAAGAATGGGAACCCCCCTATCCTTTAAGAGATCATTTACACTGATACAGGGTTGTCGGACAATGGCACGTGATTTCAAGATGGGCAATGTGTCGTTTCTAGTTGTTGCAATCGCCATAATTCCCATACCATGGAATGTGTCTTGTCCATCTAAAGTTGCCACGTTGTGATCAATATTATCGGCCACCCACTGCGTGAATGTGCCAGGAAAATACTCGGCTAGAAGATTCTCAAGATTCTCACTCTGAATAACAGATTGCTTATATCGGGTCACTTCATCAGAGCTGATTGAATATCCTAAGCGGGACAGTTCACTAATCAGCCACTTTGAGCCAAATACATGGTCCATCTCAACACCCAAACCAAACAACGTTGGTGTTATAACTGACCTTGGTCGGGCTGCCTGGACAATGCAGTGTCCAATACTGTTCTGTTTTAATTCGGATGGAATCAACATTTTCAAGAGGAATTGCAGATTGCGTGGGATCCATTTCTTGCCACGATCGGTATTTTCTATGTCCTCGCAGGTAGGATAATTGGATAGGTCATACTCCCTTTCTCGAATTTCTGCTCTTATAATCCTTGCTGCAGTCTTTATAACACGTTCTGTTTCATCTTCAATGTTATCTTCCTTCCCTGCGTACCAGCTATCATTTATTATGAACTTTGCCATGTTTCTGAAACAAACAACATTTTTGCGGCCTCTGATTTCAGCGAAGAAAATAAATTCCTTGTAATGTTCCTTAAGTTTTTGTTTAAGCCTCTTAACACCGTAAACTTCTGAAGGACCAGCAAATGTTGCCATTTTTTCATGTAGTTCTGAAACTGTGTACAGTTCCATGTCACCCTCAGATTCGAGCCAATCACAAAGCATATCAAACCATTGCTTCAGCTGTTTTGCTTCGGGTCGGCCTTGGGGCTTCTTTATTGCTGATGCTCCGAATTCCTTTTTTAGGAAGAACCGCGAAAAACAGCTGTCATGGTATACAGCTTCTGCTGCAACCAAGTCAATAGATCCTAAAATACGTTGTTTTACTTCAGATGCCCAGGAGTCTTCCCTCTTGTCGCAACACTCTAGAAGCTTTTCACGTACGGGGAGAGTTTCTACAGCATGAACCCGACTTCGACCTGGATGTCGATCATCTGGCGCAGCAGATGCTCCACAAAACAAACAGTGTTCTTTCGGATTGAATGGCAACAAACTTGACCTAAGTTTTTTGGCGCAAGGCTCCTCTACAGTTTTACTACTGTTGATTCTTTTTTGGTCAGTGAAATCTCGACGGCAGGTTTGATGTACTAACACCTTTTTTACTGGTGAAGAACAAATACATTCATTAAGATATTTGTTAAGTTCTGACTCCCCTCGTTGTTCAGCGCAACTGATTATTCTCTGTAAGCCCTTCCTTGTTACACTTACGGATGGTCTATTTTCAGTGAAGCTTAATTTACATATGACACAACAGTCTCCCGGGCAGTTTGAGAAGGCATTTGATGAAGTCGGCACCTCGGCCATATTTTATCATGGACAGTTATTGCAATTTAAATATAAAAGTGATGGATATCAACAAATAAGTTACACCGTAGCAATTGTACAAATGAATAAAGAAGTCTAGTAATCTATCAAACTTAGTTGCAGATAAACTCAGTCCAAATTGTCAGGGTAAATGAATGTTTAATTGCCATCATAGGCTTTTCTGAGAAGTGTAACCTGTCTTGTTTCTTAAAAACAGGCGATACCCGGGCGCTGTAAATCTATGTGACCATTTGAAGATAACACATTTTATCAATGGTGAGATCGTTGTATTAAAACACAAGCGTTTATACCGAGTACAAAGCCCGAGCTGCTACCAGCTTGCGTGTAAACCACAAGACCGAGGTATCGTTTACAGGGGAACGGCTATATTCCCCAGGCCGCGGTAGGTCTAATGCCTAGTGCCCGATGTATTACATTGTATCTTAGCAAGTGCACGCACTCCGGCAATAAATGTATCTAATGTAGTTTTACTTGATTGACACCGTATTCAGATTTCAATAATGGTTTGACACTGCCCAATGGAGTACAGATGTATCATTTTGAATGTATTACGTTTCATAACTTTAAATGATAAAATATTATTTCAAGGTTGAAAAACAACAACATAAATTTAGGAAATGATTCTATTTGACTGAACACTTTAAAATAAAACGTCGTATTCATTATAAAAATATTGGCTCATGTTGAATGTGAATAGATTAAAAAATAAATGCGGATCAACGTAGATTTTCCTGTTTCAGGCTGTCACTCTATTCTAAAAAAGTAAATGTTTCAAACTGCTGTAAAATATTTTCCCCAAAGCGGATTTTAGCGGATTTTGGATATGTTATTCTACTCAATGCGGCCTTTCATATGACACCAAATTTAGCTTTCTACCATTTTTTTCCATGTACACCTCATTTCTGGGCTTCAACGACCCGACTATACTCCTCACAGCAAATCACTAAGTAATTTACTACCGTCAGCTGGAGTATCTTTTAGAGTGCTCAGGTCTTCGGTGTATGTTGTTATAGCTATGTTCATTTATAGCCGCTATTTATTTAAGCCGCTGCTTCTTCTGATTTCTCACTTAGCCAGTATTACTGGCTCTTACATGCTTGTGGATTCCGACGTTCCTCTGAATGAATAAATTTCCTGTTAAGAATACGGTTGCTTTTTGTTTCTCGGCGGCGGCCTCCGATCGAAACATTGGCATGTCATGAATATTTTTCATTAGTATTGCCAAAAAAAAATTTGGTGATGCGAATCAAATCTGTTCTCAGGCAGTGAACAGAAACATATTAGCTGAAAGAACGTTGATGAAAAGTATCAAACACTACAGAATAAACAAACATGTGCCTGATCCTCATATTCCATCAGACATGGTTGCTCGAAATCTCTACGAACAAAGTAATATACAAATTGTCAAACATGCCTGTTTACATAACAAAGGCAAACATTATGTTGAAAACAGGCAGTTGGCGCCGAAATTCCAAGAACACGCCGGCTGAGAGACGGGTCACGAGCTGGTGGCGGGTGTAGACAATAAACTAATTCTCTTTTGTTCATCATTACTAAAAATGAGGCTAGAGCATAATGTACCGGTTAATATTGCCTCTTGAAGCGGCTTTACGTATTCTGCGCAAGACGCACAAACGTATTGATAGAAAGAACCAGTTTAAGGGCGCAGATCATTACAAAGAACCCTGAAAAAAATTCCGGCCGCTCCCGAAATTTTGACAGTGTTAAAGTATTTTGGGTTCCCATCGTGAAAAAAACTAAAGATCTCACACCGGAATGAACAGAGACGTATGAGCTTAAAAGACGTGTGTAAAATAAATGGAAACACTTGCTACAATGATGCCGACACTGATGAAAAAGTTCCCGCGAACCGGAATCGAACCGGTGACCTAAGGATAGCTGCCCATGTCGCCACTACAGTCCTCCGCTCTACCAGCTGAGCTATCACGGGTTACGTTTACCAGTAATATGGGATCCAATAGAGGCATTGATTTACAAATCTTAAACCAGTCGTTTTATTTGGGATCACTGTTTGTTCACTAACCACTGGGCAAATATCTGACGAGGTGGCCGAGTGGTTAAGGCGTTGGACTGCTAATCCAATGGGCTCTGCCCGCGTGGGTTCGAATCCCATCCTCGTCGTTCCTGGGGATGTAGCTCAGTGGTAGAGCGCACGCTTTGCATGTGTGAGGCCCCGGGTTCAATCCCCGGCATCTCCATGTTCTTTTGATTTGTTATTCTCTCCGCCTTCCATGAAAATCCCATTTTTTGGCCAATACAACCTGCTTAGTGTCACGCCAGTAAGATAAAATCGATGAGAATGTATGTACGCCAGAAAATATCCGTTCTGGATCATGAATTACGCAACACTCCTGTTAAATATATACTAGATTCGTATTTATGTTTTGGAAACGGAACATTTGAATTCAAGGTGAAAGTGTCATTTGCAATGCTAAGTAGGTGGGGATGTAGCTCAGTGGTAGAGCGCACGCTTCGCATGTGTGAGGCCCCGGGTTCAATCCCCGGCATCTCCAGCGATTTTTTTAAATATCTTAATATATCCCAATTCTGTCAGTTTTCATACTTTTATTTTTCTTTCCAAAAAGAACATGCACTCAATTATGTGGTGCCGTTAACCCAGTATAAATATAAACCTGTGACAGGTACTAAGGTTTGCTTGATCAATATTGCTAAAAATACCAGCGGATAAAGTTGTATGATACCAAGCAGACATAGCAGACGGAAAAGAAAACCACGCGGGTGAATACGTAGATGGCGCCACAGTAAAAAAATGTGTCATACGCCAAATATAAGCCCACTTTGTAAAGTTGGTCCCCATACGGCTACTCCTCACAGCAAATCACTAAGTAATTTACTACCGTCAGCTGGAGTATCTTTTAGAGTGCTCAGGTCTTCGGTGTATGTTGTTATAGCTATGTTCATTTATAGCCGCTATTTATTTAAGCCGCTGCTTCTTCTGCTTTCTCACTAAGCCAGTATTACTGGCTCTTACATGCTTGTGGATTCCGACGTTCCTCTGAATGAATAAATTTCCTGTTAAGAATACGGTTGCTTTTTGTTTCTCGGCGGCGGTCTCCGATCGAAACATTGGCATGTCATGAATATTTTTCATTAGTATTGCCAAAAAAAAATTTGGTGATGCGAATCAAATCTGTTCTCAGGCAGTGAACAGAAACATATTAGCTGAAAGAACGTTGATGAAAAGTATCAAACACTACAGAATAAACAAACATGTGCCTGATCCTCATATTCCATCAGACATGGTTGCTCGAAATCTCTACGAACAAAGTAATATACAAATTGTCAAACATGCCTGTTTACATAACAAAGGCAAACATTATGTTGAAAACAGGCAGTTGGCGCCGAAATTCCAAGAACACGCCGGCTGAGAGACGGGTCACGATCTGGTGGCGGGTGTAGACAATAAACTAATTCTCTTTTGTTCATCATTACTAAAAATGAGGCTAGAGCATAATGTACCGGTTAATATTGCCTCTTGAAGCGGCTTTACGTATTCTGCGCAAGACGAACAAACGTATTGATAGAAAGAACCAGTTTAAGGGCGCAGATCATTACAAAGAACCCTGAAAAAAATTCCGGCCGCTCCCGAAATTTTGACAGTGTTAAAGTATTTTGGGTTCCCATCGTGAAAAAAACTAAAGATCTCACACCGGAATGAACAGAGACGTATGAGCTTAAAAGACGTGTGTAAAATAAATGGAAACACTTGCTACAATGATGCCGACACTGATGAAAAAGTTCCCGCGAACCGGAATCGAACCGGTGACCTAAGGATAGCTGCCCATGTCGCCACTACAGTCCTCCGCTCTACCAGCTGAGCTATCACGGGTTACGTTTACCAGTAATATGGGATCCAATAGAGGCATTGATTTACAAATCTTAAACCAGTCGTTTTATTTGGCATCACTGTTTGTTCACTAACCACTGGGCAAATATCTGACGAGGTGGCCGAGTGGTTAAGGCGTTGGACTGCTAATCCAATGGGCTCTGCCCGCGTGGGTTCGAATCCCATCCTCGTCGTTCCTGGGGATGTAGCTCAGTGGTAGAGCGCACGCTTTGCATGTGTGAGGCCCCGGGTTCAATCCCCGGCATCTCCATGTTCTTTTGATTTGTTATTCTCTCCGCCTTCCATGAAAATCCCATTTTTTGGCCAATACAACCTGCTTAGTGTCACGCCAGTAAGATAAAATCGATGAGAATGTATGTACGCCAGAAAATATCCGTTCTGGATCATGAATTACGCAACACTCCTGTTAAATATATACTAGATTCGTATTTATGTTTTGGAAACGGAACATTTGAATTCAAGGTGAAAGTGTCATTTGCAATGCTAAGTAGGTGGGGATGTAGCTCAGTGGTAGAGCGCACGCTTCGCATGTGTGAGGCCCCGGGTTCAATCCCCGGCATCTCCAGCGATTTTTTTAAATATCTTAATATATCCCAATTCTGTCAGTTTTCATACTTTTATTTTTCTTTCCAAAAAGAACATGCACTCAATTATGTGGTGCCGTTAACCCAGTATAAATATAAACCTGTGACAGGTACTAAGGTTTGCTTGATCAATATTGCTAAAAATACCAGCGGATAAAGTTGTATGATACCAAGCAGACATAGCAGACGGAAAAGAAAACCACGCGGGTGAATACGTGGATGGCGCCACAGTAAAAAAATGTGTCATACGCCAAATATAAGCCCACTTTGTAAAGTTGGTCCCCATTCGGCTACTCCTCACAGCAAATCACTAAGTAATTTACTACCGTATGCTGGAGTATCTTTTAGAGTGCTCAGGTCTTCGGTGTATGTTGTTATAGCTATGTTCATTTATAGCCGCCATTTATTTAAGCCGCTGCTTCTTCTGCTTTCTCACTAAGCCAGTATTACTGGCTCTTACATGCTTGTGGATTCCGACGTTCCTCTGAATGAATAAATTTCCTGTTAAGAATACGGTTGCTTTTTGTTTCTCGGCGGCGGCCTCCGATCGAAACATTGGCATGTCATGAATATTTTTCATTAGTATTGCCAAAAAAAAATTTGGTGATGCGAATCAAATCTGTTCTCAGGCAGTGAACAGAAACATATTAGCTGAAAGAACGTTGATGAAAAGTATCAAACACTACAGAATAAACAAACATGTGCCTGATCCTCATATTCCATCAGACATGGTTGCTCGAAATCTTTACGAACAAAGTAATATACAAATTGTCAAACATGCCTGTTTACATAACAAAGGCAAACATTATGTTGAAAACAGGCAGTTGGCGCCGAAATTCCAAGAACACGCCGGCTGAGAGACGGGTCACGAGCTGGTGGCGGGTGTAGACAATAAACTAATTCTCTTTTGTTCATCATTACTAAAAATGAGGCTAGAGCATAATGTACCGGTTAATATTGCCTCTTGAAGCGGCTTTACGTATTCTGCGCAAGACGCACATACGTATTGATAGAAAGAACCAGTTTAAGGGCGCAGATCATTACAAAGAACCCTGAAAAAAATTCCGGCCGCTCCCGAAATTTTGACAGTGTTAAAGTATTTTGGGTTCCCATCGTGAAAAAAACTAAAGATCTCACACCGGAATGAACAGAGACGTATGAGCTTAAAAGACGTGTGTAAAATAAATGGAAACACTTGCTACAATGATGCCGACACTGATGAAAAAGTTCCCGCGAACCGGAATCGAACCGGTGACCTAAGGATAGCTGCCCATGTCGCCACTACAGTCCTCCGCTCTACCAGCTGAGCTATCACGGGTTACGTTTACCAGTAATATGGGATCCAATAGAGGCATTGATTTACAAATCTTAAACCAGTCGTTTTATTTGGCATCACTGTTTGTTCACTAACCACTGGGCAAATATCTGACGAGGTGGCCGAGTGGTTAAGGCGTTGGACTGCTAATCCAATGGGCTCTGCCCGCGTGGGTTCGAATCCCATCCTCGTCGTTCCTGGGGATGTAGCTCAGTGGTAGAGCGCACGCTTTGCATGTGTGAGGCCCCGGGTTCAATCCCCGGCATCTCCATGTTCTTTTGATTTGTTATTCTCTCCGCCTTCCATGAAAATCCCATTTTTTGGCCAATACAACCTGCTTAGTGTCACGCCAGTAAGATAAAATCGATGAGAATGTATGTACGCCAGAAAATATCCGTTCTGGATCATGAATTACGCAACACTCCTGTTAAATATATACTAGATTCGTATTTATGTTTTGGAAACGGAACATTTGAATTCAAGGTGAAAGTGTCATTTGCAATGCTAAGTAGGTGGGGATGTAGCTCAGTGGTAGAGCGCACGCTTCGCATGTGTGAGGCCCCGGGTTCAATCCCCGGCATCTCCAGCGATTTTTTTAAATATCTTAATATATCCCAATTCTGTCAGTTTTCATACTTTTATTTTTCTTTCCAAAAAGAACATGCACTCAATTATGTGGTGCCGTTAACCCAGTATAAATATAAACCTGTGACAGGTACTAAGGTTTGCTTGATCAATATTGCTAAAAATACCAGCGGATAAAGTTGTATGATACCAAGCAGACATAGCAGACGGAAAAGAAAACCACGCGGGTGAATACGTGGATGGCGCCAAAGTAAAAAAAAATGTGTCATACGCCAAATATAAGCCCACTTTGTAAAGTTGGTCCCCATTCGGCTACTCCTCACAGCAAATCACTAAGTAATTTACTACCGTATGCTGGAGTATCTTTTAGAGTGCTCAGGTCTTCGGTGTATGTTGTTATAGCTATGTTCATTTATAGCCGCTATTTATTTAAGCCGCTGCTTCTTCTGATTTCTCACTTAGCCAGTATTACTGGCCCTTACATGCTTGTGGATTCCGACGTTCCTCTGAATGAATAAATTTACTGTTAAGAATACGGTTGCTTTTTGTTTCTCGGCGGCGGCCTCCGATCGAAACATTGGCATGTCATGAATATTTTTCATTAGTATTGCCAAAAAAAAATTTGGTGATGCGAATCAAATCTGTTCTCAGGCAGTGAACAGAAACACATTAGCTGAAAGAACGTTGATGAAAAGTATCAAGCACTACAGAATAAACAAACATGTGCCTGACCCTCATATTCCATCAGACATGGTTGCTCGAAATCTCTACGAACAAAGTTATATACAAATTGTCAAACATGCCTGTTTACATAACAAAGGCAAACATTATGTTGAAAACAGGCAGTTGGCGCCGAAATTCCAAGAACACGCCGGCTGAGAGACGGGTCACGAGCGGGTGGCGGGTGTGGACAATAAACTAATTCTCTTTTGTTCATCATTACTAAAAATGGGGCTAGAGCATAATGTACCGGTTAATATTGCCTCTTGAAGCGGCTTTACGTTTTCTGCGCAAGACGCACAAACGTATTGATAGAAAGAACCAGTTTAAGGGCGCTGATCATTACAAAGAACCCTGAAAAAAATTCCGGCCGCTCCCGAAATTTTGACAGTGTTAAAGTATTTTGGGTTCCCATCGTGAAAAAAACTAAAGATCTCACATCGGAATGAACAGAGACGTATGAGCTTAAAAGACGTGTGTAAAATAAATGGAAACACTTGCTACAATGATCCCGACACTGATGAAAAAGTTCCCGCGAACCGGAATCGAACCGGTGACCTAAGGATGGCTGCCCATGTCGCCACTACAGTCCTCCGCTCTACCAGCTGAGCTATCACGGGTTACGTTTACCAGTAATATGGGATCCAATAGAGGCATTGATTTACAAATCTTAAACCAGTCGTTTTATTTGGCATCACTGTTTGTTCACTAACCACTAGGCAAATATCTGACGAGGTGGCCGAGTGGTTAAGGCGTTGGACTGCTAATCCAATGGGCTCTGCCCGCGTGGGTTCGAATCCCATCCTCGTCGTTCCTGGGGATGTAGCTCAGTGGTAGAGCGCACGCTTTGCATGTGTGAGGCCCCGGGTTCAATCCCCGGCATCTCCATGTTCTTTTGATTTGTTATTCTCTCCGCCTTCCATGAAAATCCCATTTTTTGGCCAATACAACCTGCTTAGTGTCACGCCAGTAAGATAAAATCGATGAGAATGTATGTACGCCAGAAAATATCCGTTCTGGATCATGAATTACGCAACACTCCTGTTAAATATATACTAGATTCGTATTTATGTTTTGGAAACGGAACATTCGAATTCAAGCTGAAAGTGTCATTTGCAATGCTAAGTAGGTGGGGATGTAGCTCAGTGGTAGAGCGCACGCTTCGCATGTGTTAGGCCCCGAGTTCAATCCCCGGCATCTCCAGGGATTTTTTAAATATCTCAATACATCCCAATTCTGTCAGTTTTCATACTTTTATTTTTCTTTCCAAAAAGAACATACACTCAATTATGTGGTGCCGTTAACCCAGTATAAATATAAACCTGTGACAGGTACTAAGGTTTGCTTGATCAATATTGCTAAAAATACCAGCGACCAAAGTTGTATGATACCAAGCAGACATAGCAGACGGAAAAGAAAACCACGCGGGTGAATACGTAGATGGCGCCACAGTAAAAAAAATGTGTCAAACGCCAAATATAAGCCCACTTTGTAAAGTTGGTCCCCATTCGGCTACTCCTCACAGCAAATCACTAAGTAATTTACTACCGTCAGCTGGAGTATCTTTTAGAGTGCTCAGGTCTTCGGTGTATGTTGTTATAGCTATGTTCATTTATAGCCGCTATTTATTTAAGCCGCTGCTTCTTCTGCTTTCTCACTTAGCCAGTATTACTGGCTCTTACATGCTTGTGAATTCCGACGTTCCTCTGAATGAGTAAATTTCCTGTTAAGAATACGGTTGCTTTTTGTTTCTGGGCGGCGGCTTCCGATCGAAACATTGGCATGTCACGAATATTTTTCATTAGCATGCCAAAAAAAATTTGGGTGATGCGAATCAAATCTGTTCTCAGGAAGTGAACAGAAACATATGAGCTGAAAGAACGTTGATGAAAAGTATCAAACACTACAGAATAAACAAACATGTGCCTGATCCTCATATTCCATCAGACATGGTTGCTCGACATCTCTACGAACAAAGTAATATACAAATTGTCAAACATGCCTGTTTACATAACAAAGGCAAACATTATGTTGAAAACAGACAGTTGGCGCCGAAATTCCAAGAACACACCGGCTGAGAGAGACGGGTCACGAGCGGGTGGCGGGTGTAGACAATAAACTAATTCTCTTTTGTTCACCATTACTAAATATGGGGCTAGAGCTTAATGTACCGGTTAATATTGCCTCTTGAAGCGGCTTTACGTTTTCTGAGCAAGACGCACAAACATATTGATAGGGAGAACCAGTTGAAGGCCGCAGATCATTACAAAGAACCTTGAAATAAATGCCGGCCGCTGCCGAAATTTTGACAGTGTTAAAGTATTTTGGGTTCCCATCGTGAAAAAAACTAAAGATCTCACGCCGGAATGAACAGAGACGTATGAGCTTAAAAGACGTGTGTAAAATAAATGGAAACATTTGCTACAATG
This sequence comes from Sipunculus nudus, assembly GCA_026874595.1. NCBI lineage: Eukaryota > Metazoa > Annelida > Sipuncula > Golfingiida > Sipunculidae > Sipunculus > Sipunculus nudus. The sequence continues at coordinate 36,169,786 of CM049317.1, read as the reverse complement.
ATGCCGACACTGATGAAAAAGTTCCCGCGAACCGGTGACCTAAGGATAGCTGCCCATGTCGCCACTACAGTCCTCCGCTCTACCAGCTGAGCTATCACGGGTTACGTTTACCAGTAATATGGGATCCAATAGAGGCATTGATTTACAAATCTTAAACCAGTCGTTTTATTTGGCATCACTGTTTGGTCACTAACCACTGGGCAAATATCTGACGAGGTGGCCGAGTGGTTAAGGCGTTTGACTGCTAATCCAATGGGCTCTGCCCGCGTGTGTTCGAATCCCATTCTCGTCGTTCCTGGGGATGTAGCTCAGTGGTAGAGCGCACGCTTTGCATGTGTGAGGCCCCGGGTTCAATCCCCGGCATCTCCAAGTTTTTTTTTTAAATATCTTAATACATCCCAATTCTGTCAGTTTTCATACTTTATTTTTCTTTCAAAAAGAACATACACTCAATTATGTGGTGCCGTTAACCCAGTATAAATATAAACCTGTGACAGGTACTAAGGTTTGCTTGATCAATATTGCTAAAAATACCAGCGGACAAAGTTGTATGATACCAAGCAGACATAGCAGACGGAAAAGAAAACCACGCGGGTGAATACGTGGATGGCGCCACAGTAAAAAAAAATGTGTCATACGCCAAATATAAGCCCACTTTGTAAAGTTGGTCCCCATTCGGCTACTCCTCACAGGAAATCACTAAGTAATTTACTACCGTCAGCTGGAGTATCTTTTAGAGTGCTCAGGTCTTCGGTGTATGTTGTTATAGCTATGTTCATTTATAGCCGCTATTTATTTAAGCCGCTGCTTCTTCTGCTTTCTCACTTAGCCAGTATTACTGGCTCTTACATGCTTGTGGATTCCGACGTTCTTCTGAATGAATAAATTTCCTGTTAAGAATACGGTTGCTTTTTGTTTCTCGGCGGCGGCCTCCGATGGAAACATTGGCATGTCATGAATATTTTTCATTAGTATTGCCAAAAAAAAATTTGGTGATGCGAATCAAATCTGTTCTCAGGCAGTGAACAGAAACATATTAGCTGAAAGAACGTTGATGAAAAGTATCAAACACTACAGAATAAACAAACATGTGCCTGATCCTCATATTCCATCAGACATGGTTGCTCGAAATCTCTACGAACAAAGTAATATACAAATTGTCAAACATGCCTGTTTACATAACAAAGGCAAACATTATGTTGAAAACAGGCAGTTGGCGCCGAAATTCCAAGAACACGCCGGCTGAGAGACGGGTCACGAGCGGGTGGCGGGTGTAGACAATAAACTAATTCTCTTTTGTTCATCATTACTAAAAATGAGGCTAGAGCATAATGTACCGGTTAATATTGCCTCTTGAAGCGGCTTTACGTTTTCTGAGCAAGACGCACAAACGTATTGATAGAAAGAACCAGTTCAAGGGCGCAGATCATTACAAAGAACCCTGAAAAAAATTCCGGCCGCTCCCGAAATTTTGACAGTGTTAAAGTATTTTGGGTTCCCATCGTGAAAAAAACTAAAGATCTCACGCCGGAATGAACAGAGACGTATGAGCTTAAAAGACGTGTGTAAAATAAATGGAAACACTTGCTACAATGATGCCGACACTGATGAAAAAGTTCCCGCGAACCGGAATCGAACCGGTGACCTAAGGATAGCTGCCCATGTCGCCACTACAGTCCTCCGCTCTACCAGCTGAGCTATCACGGGTTACGTTTACCAGTAATATGGGATCCAATAGAGGCATTGATTTACAAATCTTAAACCAGTCGTTTTATTTGGCATCACTGTTTGTTCACTAACCACTGGGCAAATATCTGACGAGGTGGCCGAGTGGTTAAGGCGTTGGACTGCTAATCCAATGGGCTCTGCCCGCGTGGGTTCGAATCCCATCCTCGTCGTTCCTGGGGATGTAGCTCAGTGGTAGAGCGCACGCTTTGCATGTGTGAGGCCCCGGGTTCAATCCCCGGCATCTCCATGTTCTTTTGATTTGTTATTCTCTCCGCCTTCCATGAAAATCCCATTTTTTGGCCAATACAACCTGCTTAGTGTCACGCCAGTAAGATAAAATCGATGAGAATGTATGTACGCCAGAAAATATCCGTTCTGGATCATGAATTACGCAACACTCCTGTTAAATATATACTAGATTCGTATTTATGTTTTGGAAACGGAACATTTGAATTCAAGGTGAAAGTGTCATTTGCAATGCTAAGTAGGTGGGGATGTAGCTCAGTGGTAGAGCGCACGCTTCGCATGTGTGAGGCCCCGGGTTTAATCCCCGGCATCTCCAGCGATTTTTTTAAATATCTTAATATATCCCAATTCTGTCAGTTTTCATACTTTTATTTTTCTTTCCAAAAAGAACATGCACTCAATTATGTGGTGCCGTTAACCCAGTATAAATATAAACCTGTGACAGGTACTAAGGTTTGCTTGATCAATATTGCTAAAAATACCAGCGGATAAAGTTGTATGATACCAAGCAGACATAGCAGACGGAAAAGAAAACCACGCGGGTGAATACGTGGATGGCGCCACAGTAAAAAAATGTGTCATACGCCAAATATAAGCCCACTTTGTAAAGTTGGTCCCCATTCGGCTACTCCTCACAGGAAATCACTAAGTAATTTACTACCGTATGCTGGAGTATCTTTTAGAGTGCTCAGGTCTTCGGTGTATGTTGTTATAGCTATGTTCATTTATAGCCGCCATTTATTTAAGCCGCTGCTTCTTCTGCTTTCTCACTAAGAGAGTATTACTGGCTCTTACATGCTTGTGGATTCCGACGTTCCTCTGAATGAATAAATTTCCTGTTAAGAATACGGTTGCTTTTTGTTTCTCGGCGGCGGCCTCCGATCGAAACATTGGCATGTCATGAATATTTTTCATTAGTATTGCCAAAAAAAAATTTGGTGATGCGAATCAAATCTGTTCTCAGGCAGTGAACAGAAACATATTAGCTGAAAGAATGTTGATGAAAAGTATCAAACACTACAGAATAAACAAACATGTGCCTGATCCTCATATTCCATCAGACATGGTTGCTCGAAATCTTTACGAACAAAGTAATATACAAATTGTCAAACATGCCTGTTTACATAACATAAGTATCAAACACTACAGAATAAACAAACATGTGCCTGATCCTCATATTCCATCAGACATGGTTGCTCGAAATCTTTACGAACAAAGTAATATTTGTGTCATTTGCAATGCTAAGTAGGTGGGGATGTAGCTCAGTGGTAGAGCGCACGCTTCGCATGTGTGAGGCCCCGGGTTCAATCCCCGGCATCTCCAGGGATTTTTTTAAATATCTTAATACATCCCAATTCTGTCAGTTTTCATACTTTTATTTTTCTTTCCAAAAAGAACATACACTCAATTATGTGGTGCCGTTAACCCAGTATAAATATAAACCTGTGACAGGTACTAAGGTTTGCTTGATCAATATTGCTAAAAATACCAGCGGACAAAGTTGTACGATACCAAGCAGACATAGCAGACGGAAAAGAAAACCACGCGGGTGAATACGTGGATGGCGCCACAGTAAAAAAAAATGTGTCATACGCCAAATATAAGCCCACTTTGTAAAGTTGGTCCCCATTCGGCTACTCCTCACAGGAAATCACTAAGTAATTTACTACCGTCAGCTGGAGTATCTTTTAGAGTGCTCAGGTCTTCGGTGTATGTTGTTATAGCTATGTTCATTTATAGCCGCTATTTATTTAAGCCGCTGCTTCTTCTGCTTTCTCACTTAGCCAGTATTACTGGCTCTTACATGCTTGTGGATTCCGACGTTCCTCTGAATGAATAAATTTCCTGTTAAGAATACGGTTGCTTTTTGTTTCTCGGCGGCGGCCTCCGATCGAAACATTGGCATGTCATGAATATTTTTCATTAGTATTGCCAAAAAAAAATTTGGTGATGCGAATCAAATCTGTTCTCAGGCAGTGAACAGAAACATATTAGCTGAAAGAACGTTGATGAAAAGTATCAAACACTACAGAATAAACAAACATGTGCCTGATCCTCATATTCCATCAGACATGGTTGCTCGAAATCTCTACGAACAAAGTAATATACAAATTGTCAAACATGCCTGTTTACATAACAAAGGCAAACATTATGTTGAAAACAGGCAGTTGGCGCCGAAATTCCAAGAACACGCCGGCTGAGAGAGCGAGCGGGTGGCGGGTGTAGACAATAAACTAATTCTCTTTTGTTCATCATTACTAAAAATGGGGCTAGAGCATAATGTACCGGTTAATATTGCCTCTTGAAGCGGCTTTACGTTTTCTGAGCAAGACGCACAAACGTATTGATAGAAAGAACCAGTTTAAGGGCGCAGATCATTACAAAGAACCCTGAAAAAAATTCCGGCCGCTCCCGAAATTTTGACAGTGTTAAAGTATTTTGGGTTCCCATCGTGAAAAAAACTAAAGATCTCACGCCGGAATGAACAGAGACGTATGAGCTTAAAAGACGTGTGTAAAATAAATGGAAACACTTGCTACAATGATGCCGACACTGATGAAAAAGTTCCCGCGAACCGGAATCGAACCGGTGACCTAAGGATAGCTGCCCATGTCGCCACTACAGTCCTCCGCTCTACCAGCTGAGCTATCACGGGTTACGTTTACCAGTAATATGGGATCCAATAGAGGCATTGATTTACAAATCTTAAACCAGTCGTTTTATTTGGCATCACTGTTTGTTCACTAACCACTGGGCAAATATCTGACGAGGTGGCCGAGTGGTTAAGGCGTTGGACTGCTAATCCAATGGGCTCTGCCCGCGTGGGTTCGAATCCCATCCTCGTCGTTCCTGGGGATGTAGCTCAGTGGTAGAGCGCACGCTTTGCATGTGTGAGGCCCCGGGTTCAATCCCCGGCATCTCCATGTTCTTTTGATTTGTTATTCTCTCCGCCTTCCATGAAAATCCCATTTTTTGGCCAATACAACCTGCTTAGTGTCACGCCAGTAAGATAAAATCGATGAGAATGTATGTACGCCAGAAAATATCCGTTCTGGATCATGAATTACGCAACACTCCTGTTAAATATATACTAGATTCGTATTTATGTTTTGGAAACGGAACATTTGAATTCAAGGTGAAAGTGTCATTTGCAATGCTAAGTAGGTGGGGATGTAGCTCAGTGGTAGAGCGCACGCTTCGCATGTGTGAGGCCCCGGGTTCAATCCCCGGCATCTCCAGGGATTTTTTTAAATATCTTAATACATCCCAATTCTGTCAGTTTTCATACTTTTATTTTTCTTTCCAAAAAGAACATACACTCAATTATGTGGTGCCGTTAACCCAGTATAAATATAAACCTGTGACAGGTACTAAGGTTTGCTTGATCAATATTGCTAAAAATACCAGCGGACAAAGTTGTACGATACCAAGCAGACATAGCAGACGGAAAAGAAAACCACGCGGGTGAATACGTGGATGGCGCCACAGTAAAAAAAAATGTGTCATACGCCAAATATAAGCCCACTTTGTAAAGTTGGTCCCCATTCGGCTACTCCTCACAGGAAATCACTAAGTAATTTACTACCGTCAGCTGGAGTATCTTTTAGAGTGCTCAGGTCTTCGGTGTATGTTGTTATAGCTATGTTCATTTATAGCCGCTATTTATTTAAGCCGCTGCTTCTTCTGCTTTCTCACTTAGCCAGTATTACTGGCTCTTACATGCTTGTGGATTCCGACGTTCCTCTGAATGAATAAATTTCCTGTTAAGAATACGGTTGCTTTTTGTTTCTCGGCGGCGGCCTCCGATCGAAACATTGGCATGTCATGAATATTTTTCATTAGTATTGCCAAAAAAAAATTTGGTGATCAAATCTGTTCTCAGGCAGTAGAAAGAAACATATTAGCTGAAAGAACGTTGATGAAAAGTATCAAACACTACAGAATAAACAAACATGTGCCTGATCCTCATATTCCATCAGACATGGTTGCTCGAAATCTCTACGAACAAAGTAATATACAAATTGTCAAACATGCCTGTTTACATAACAAAGGCAAACATTATGTTGAAAACAGGCAGTTGGCGCCGAAATTCCAAGAACACGCCGGCTGAGAGACGGGTCACGAGCGGGTGGCGGGTGTAGACAATAAACTAATTCTCTTTTGTTCATCATTACTAAAAATGAGGCTAGAGCATAATGTACCGGTTAATATTGCCTCTTAAAGCGGCTTTACGTTTTCTGCGCAAGACGCACAAACGTATTGATAGAAAGAACCAGTTTAAGGGCGCAGATCATTACAAAGAACCCTGAAAAAAATTCCGGCCGCTCCCGAAATTTTTACAGTGTTAAAGTATTTTTGGTTTCTTTCGTGAAAAAAACTAAAGATCTCACACCGGAATGAACAGAGACGTATGAGCTTAAAAGACGTGTGTAAAATAAATGGAAACACTTGCTACAATGATGCCGACACTGATGAAAAAGTTCCCGCGAACCGGAATCGAACCGGTGACCTAAGGATAGCTGCCCATGTCGCCACTACAGTCCTCCGCTCTACCAGCTGAGCTATAACGGGTTACGTTTACCAGTAATATGGGATCCAATAGAGGCATTGATTTACAAATCTTAAACCAGTCGTTTTATTTGGCATCACTGTTTGTTCACTAACCACTAGGCAAATATCTGACGAGGTGGCCGAGTGGTTAAGGCGTTGGACTGCTAATCCAATGGGCTCTGCCCGCGTGGGTTCGAATCCCATCCTCGTCGTTCCTGGGGATGTAGCTCAGTGGTAGAGCGCACGCTTTGCATGTGTGAGGCCCCGGGTTCAATCCCCGGCATCTCCATGTTCTTTTGATTTGTTATTCTCTCCGCCTTCCATGAAAATCCCATTTTTTGGCCAATACAACCTGCTTAGTGTCACGCCAGTAAGATAAAAACGATGAGAATGTATGTACGCCAGAAAATATCCGTTCTGGATCATGAATTACGCAACACTCCTGTTAAATATATACTAGATTCGTATTTATGTTTTGGAAACGGAACATTCAAATTCAAGGTGAAAGTGTCATTTGCAATGCTAAGTAGGTGGGGATGTAGCTCAGTGGTAGAGCGCACGCTTCGCATGTGTGAAGCCCCGGGTTCAATCCCCGGCATCTCCAGGGATTTTTTTAAATATCTTAATACATCCCAATTCTGTCAGTTTTCATACTTTTATTTTTCTTTCCAAAAAGAACATACACTCAATTATGTGGTGCCGTTAACCCAGTATAAATATAAACCTGTGACAGGTACTAAGGTTTGCTTGATCAATATTGCTAAAAATACCAGCGGACAAAGTTGTATGATACCAAGCAGACATAGCAGACGGAAAAGAAAACCACGCGGGTGAATACGTGGATGGCGCCACAGTAAAAAAAAATGTGTCATACGCCAAATATAAGCCCACTTTGTAAAGTTGGTCCCCATTCGGCTACTCCTCACAGGAAATCACTAAGTAATTTACTACCGTCAGCTGGAGTATCTTTTAGAGTGCTCAGGTCTTCGGTGTATGTTGTTATAGCTATGTTCATTTATAGCCGCTATTTATTTAAGCCGCTGCTTCTTCTGCTTTCTCACTTAGCCAGTATTACTGGCTCTTACATGCTTGTGGATTCCGACGTTCCTCTGAATGAATAAATTTCCTGTTAAGAATACGGTTGCTTTTTGTTTCTCGGCGGCGGCCTCCGATCGAAACATTGGCATGTCATGAATATTTTTCATTAGTATTGCCAAAAAAAAATTTGGTGATCAAATCTGTTCTCAGGCAGTAGACAGAAACATATTAGCTGAAAGAACGTTGATGAAAAGTATCAAACACTACAGAATAAACAAACATGTGCCTGATCCTCATATTCCATCAGACATGGTTGCTCGAAATCTCTACGAACAAAGTAATATACAAATTGTCAAACATGCCTGTTTACATAACAAAGGCAAACATTATGTTGAAAACAGGCAGTTGGCGCCGAAATTCCAAGAACACGCCGGCTGAGAGACGGGTCACGAGCGGGTGGCGGGTGTAGACAATAAACTAATTCTCTTTTGTTCATCATTACTAAAAATGAGGCTAGAGCATAATGTACCGGTTAATATTGCCTCTTAAAGCGGCTTTACGTATTCTGCGCAAGACGCACAAACGTATTGATAGAAAGAACCAGTTTAAGGGCGCAGATCATTACAAAGAACCCTGAAAAAAATTCCGGCCGCTCCCGAAATTTTGACAGTGTTAAAGTATTTTGGGTTCCCATCGTGAAAAAAACTAAAGATCTCACACCGGAATGAACAGAGACGTATGAGCTTAAAAGACGTGTGTAAAATAAATGGAAACACTTGCCACAATGATGCCGACACTGATGAAAAAGTTCCCGCGAACCGGAATCGAACCGGTGACCTAAGGATAGCTGCCCATGTCGCCACTACAGTCCTCCGCTCAACCAGCTGAGCTATCACGGGTTACGTTTAATATGGGATCCAATAGATGCATTGATTTACAAATCTTAAACCAGTCGTTTTATTTGGCATCACTGTTTGTTCACTAACCACTGGGCAAATATCTGACGAGGTGGCCGAGTGGTTAAGGCGTTGGACTGCTAATCCAATGGGCTCTGCCCGCCTGGGTTCGAATCCCATCCTCGTCGTTCCTGGGGATGTAGCTCAGTGGTAGAGAGCACGCTTTGCATGTGTGAGGCCCCGGGTTCAATCCCCGGCATTTCCATGTTCTTTTGATTTGTTATTCTCTCCGCCTTCCATGAAAATCCCATTTTTTGGCCAATACAACCTGCTTAGTGTCACGCCAGTAAGATAAAAACGATGACAATGTATGTACGCCAGAAAATATCCGTTCTGGATCATGAATTACGCAACACTCCTGTTAAATATATACTAGATTCGTATTTATGTTTTGGAAACGGAACATTCAAATTCAAGGTGAAAGTGTCATTTGCAATGCTAAGTAGGTGGGGATGTAGCTCAGTGGTAGAGCGCACGCTTCGCATGTGTGAGGCCCCGGGTTCAATCCCCGGCATCTCCAGGGATTTTTTTAAATATCTTAATACATCCCAATTCTGTCAGTTTTCATACTTTTATTTTTCTTTCCAAAAAGATGTGGTGCCGTTAACCCAGTATAAATATAAACCTGTGACAGGTACTAAGGTTTGCTTGATCAATATTGCTAAAAATACCAGCGGACAAAGTTGTATGATACCAAGCAGACATAGCAGACGGAAAAGAAAACCACGCGGGTGAATACGTGGATGGCGCCACAGTAAAAAAAATGTGTCATACGCCAAATATAAGCCCACTTTGTAAAGTTGGTCCCCATTCGGCTACTAGTCGGGTCGTTGGAGGGTTCCACGTGGAAAAAAATGGTAGAAAGCTTATTTTGGTGTCATTTGAAGCGCCAGTGTCTGCAGAATTACATATCCAAAATCCGCTAAAATCCGCTTTGGGGAAAATATTTTAAAACAGTTTGAAATTTGAAAAATTTTCAAATAAAAAATTTGCATATAAAGTTCCTATTTTGTGATTTAAGATACCTGACTTCAAATTAAAATCTCATATAACATGCCATAGGCAATATGAGACGTCTTTGGCGTGAAGAGTTCATTTGGATTGGCTTCTGAATTTTTTTGAATAATTCTAATTTAAAATTAAAATTAAAAATAAGTGAAAATTATTTATATGGAAAAAATTGTTTTATGTATTTGATGAAGGACACTGAAACTTCCCTATAATATAATTTAGTTCTGCTGAAAACATCAGAATCAACGGTCATGCTATATTTAATGCTATATTTGTGAATTATAAAATTTAAATTTAAATTTTTGTTAAATTTTAAAATGCTTGTATTTTGCGTTTTCTTTACATTTTCTGTGAAACGCAGTATTTTATGAGTAAACATTATTGCGCTACATCTACAAGTGTGCTACATCCATTAGAATTGTCAAATATTCTAAATATTTAAATATAAAATATTTGAGTCATTTAAAAAAATTAAGAGTGATCTGTTTAAATTACGTTTGGAATGTTTGGTATGCCAAATTCATATACAAATTATTTTACACTTGATTCCTCCTATAATCTGTCCGTTTTCAAAATATGTGAACATTTTATTTATTGTAGCTGTAATCTTGCACACCTTTTGTCACTGAAACCGTCGAATTCAATCAGCAAATTTGATGATTATCATAACGTGATTAATGTAAAAAGCCAATAAATTGGGTTGTCGAGTGGGTTTATATGGAATAAATGGTAACACATTTACAGTATGAACATATATAACCAACTTGTAATGATATTTTTTTGCGGAGACGATCGCCCCTTTTTTTCGTTTACTTAACTAATCTTAACTAGAATTCACCCCTCTTGGAATATGCAAGTTTCGCATCATCCTATTGATATAAGTTTATGTTACCTTGGGTTTCCAGTCTATAATCTTACAGAATCAAGAAACACGGGTAAGCTATTGGTTTAGAAACAAGAGCCCTTCCAACTGCTGACCATTTGTCAACCAACACTGGTCTCTGCATGGAATTAACAATAAGAAATTATGGCTATCCAGCTTTGCCTTCCTTTACGTGCATATGGGAACACGTATTTATGGTTAATCTATCATATACGGAAATATTTATTGGTCTTCTTCTTTTTCTTCTTCTATTATGATCTTTTCGGCGTTTCTACAGCTTTCGCCTCTACAATCTCCACATGCAGTAACACATTTGAGACCATTTTTGCGGCATGAACAGACAATTGTTCCGCACGGGTTTTTGGTTGACAGTCTACATTTGCACCTTATAAACTTAAGAATACTGTCTGGTCCTTCAGCCAAATCCGTCATCAGTGGCGTGAGGCTGTTACCTAACAGTTTCCATCCCCAGTGCTCAGGGTCCAGTTCGTTGTTGTTCAGTTTCTTCCAAATCATCACCTGCAGGTGGACCCGTAAACTGTGAAAATGTGCTGCTCTTTCTGTAGGTGGTAGTTTCTGGGGATCAAGTGAGGTTTTGCATGTTGAAATCATTTCCATGAATTTAGCATACCGCAGACTGTTCAAGGACTCACCTTCTCTGCCACCACAGAGTAGCACAAACAATCGGATGCCAGCTTTGCCGATTTCATCTGGTGACATCTTAGGATCATCCATTATACATGATATCTGCTGTATTACCTCGGACTTTTTCATCTTTGAAAGCAAACTAGTTTTGCCCTGGCCAAAAGTGGCAGAAGTAGTATCACAACCAGTCCATGCATGAAGAAACAATATGTGTTTTGTGACTGTTTTGCCAGCCTTGTTGACAAGATCACATATTTTCCATGATTTATTGGCCTTCTGTTTCACGGACGATTTTGCCTCTGACTTAAAACATATATCTGCCATATCTTCATTCCAGTGGTACATCAAGAGAACAAGCAGGTCAGTGTCATCTGCTACAACGGTGACTTCTCTCCCCTGTGTTGCATACTGAAGAGCACACGCAACTATCTTGGTGTCAGCGTCTCCCGTGCTGACATGTACAATTTTACCATCATCTTGCAGGTAGCGACACAACAATGAGATGAACTGTGCCTTGTTTTTCTCATTTGTGAGAAAGATCTGCTGGTTGTTGTGGGCCATCATAGATTCATTGAGGTATATATATCCGCACACGTCTTGCCAAGTCTTCTTACATGCTCGTGGTCTTTGATTGATGGGCTCTGACCATAGCCATCAAATACGACACAGCAGTCTCCGTACTTGGTCTGAACATAATCTACATATTGTTTGGCTATGTCCTTGTACGTTGTTTTTTTCATCCATTTTACCCTATGCAAAAGTGCCCCGCCATCAAGCACATGTATGGCCTCTTTAGTAAGCTCACATGGCTTCACACCTGAAGTCAGGAATTTAGCTAGCTGGGCCTTTGCTGGTTTTCGCATAGCATCATTTTTGAATAAAGAGGTTGGCACTGCTGTCAGTTCATAATCGAAATACGGTGCCATATTTTCCTGTCTCTGTACTATAGCAATCAGGCGAGAAAATAAAATATTTGGATCGATTTGAACCTTCTGCTTGTCAACTTTGACTCCCGGGTACAAATGATCTAATGCTCGAACTTGCTCGCTTCTTTTAATGGATGCCTCCGTGACACTCATATTGTCGATTCGTTTGTGGATTTTCGCCCCAATCTCCTCTGTCTGGTGACAGTTCACACCGTCACTGCCTGAAGCACTCAAACCAGAAGACAAAGAACGCAGTTTCTGTTCGTTCACATCAAAGGGGTCATGATGCTTGAACCATGTCTGGATGTAAGTCAGGTCTTTGAAATCACGCTGACATCTGGATTTTCCTAGTTCAATGTGTTGCTGCTGACAGGAGTCTAGCTTCATATTAGTCAGCGTCGTCATGGCCTCGTGGACTTCAGCACATTTGTGCATACTGTAGATCCACTGCAGGCGGACGGACTCGGTCATGCCTCTTCCTCTGGTCAGTCCTCCTCGACTCTTGATAGACCGCATCATGACTTGTTCAATGGTTAGATCCGTCCAAAGACCTGCCCAGTATCTTCTAGTTCTGCGGACAGTGTGAAATCCATTCTCGGCGAAACAGTTATACAGCCAAGGATGGTCATTTGGCAAATCTTGCATCATTTGCAGATAAAGACGTGCACTTTTTGCATAGTTAATATGGGCAGTAGCAGCAAATAAATTCAACATCCTACTAACCGCGATGAGATGAAGACTCCAATCTCCTGTCCTTTCAGCTCTAATGAATAACTTAAGAGTTTCAACATATTCTATATACTGCAACCAAAGTCTTGCTGTTGGCGACCTGTCTGAAAGCATTGCTTTATATTTTGCCAAGCAGATCTCCAATTTGACAAATTCATTTGATTCAAAGATGCGAGAAACTGGTATAGATTTATCTCTTACTCCGTCATACAAAGCTTTGATCTTCTTTGTTTCTGTTTCATCAAGTTCATCCTCTAGGATTGTGATATCTCTCTCCATCTCTCCGAGATTCTTGTCACTTGGTCCATTATCTCCACAGGTATGCTCAATGGAAGATGCATTCTCAATGTCTGATCCATGTTCTTCAAGTGGATTCTCATCTATTTCTGTAAAGGTGAAACCTTGGTTTCCATTATGCAATGAACATGGAACAATTCCCATAAAAAGCTGGTTCATTAAAGCGGCCTCCACCATGAAATGCCCACGTAACGCCCTAGAAATTGCCTTTCCTGACATCATATGATGAACTGCATTTGGTCCATATACGGTTTCTAGTGCCTCCTCTAATCCTGAACCTTTCATCATGGATCCAATGCTACCCAGGAAACTCATCATTGTATGAAATCCGCCAAGTCTGCAAACTATCTTCATTGAAATTGCAGTAATTATTTCCATAGCTTTCAGCCACAAAGGTTGATCAAATGTTATACATGGCGTTTGTATATTCAGTTGCCTAGCTTGGCTTTGAATATACAGCAATGTAGAGTAGATGCATGTTTCATCCGAAGGATTCAAGTCAATGATTTGCAGAAGCAGCGTTTTGGATTTTGAAGCAGGGTACTGATCTCCAGAGAAAACATGCTGCATAAACCCCGACCAGTTTGGTCTAGGATTTTCAGCCTCACTGAATAAGCCACCTGAGTGCCAAAGAAAATCACAGCACAGTTCCGAGGGCAATGTGTATGGAACCTGTAGTTCAATAATTGGTCTATAATTAACTGATGACAGACCTTTTCCAGATGGTCCTATGTATTGAAGAATGGGAACCCCCCTATCCTTTAAGAGATCATTTACACTGATACAGGGTTGTCGGACAATGGCACGTGATTTCAAGATGGGCAATGTGTCGTTTCTAGTTGTTGCAATCGCCATAATTCCCATACCATGGAATGTGTCTTGTCCATCTAAAGTTGCCACGTTGTGATCAATATTATCGGCCACCCACTGCGTGAATGTGCCAGGAAAATACTCGGCTAGAAGATTCTCAAGATTCTCACTCTGAATAACAGATTGCTTATATCGGGTCACTTCATCAGAGCTGATTGAAAATCCTAAGCGGGACAGTTCACTAATCAGCCACTTTGAGCCAAATACATGGTCCATCTCAACACCCAAACCAAACAACGTTGGTGTTATAACTGACCTTGGTCGGGCTGCCTGGACAATGCAGTGTCCAATACTGTTCTGTTTTAATTCGGATGGAATCAACATTTTCAAGAGGAATTGCAGATTGCGTGGGATCCATTTCTTGCCACGATCGGTATTTTCTATGTCCTCGCAGGTAGGATAATTGGATAGGTCATACTCCCTTTCTCGAATTTCTGCTCTTATAATCCTTGCTGCAGTCTTTATAACACGTTCTGTTTCATCTTCAATGTTATCTTCCTTCCCTGCGTACCAGCTATCATTTATTATGAACTTTGCCATGTTTCTGAAACAAACAACATTTTTGCGGCCTCTGATTTCAGCGAAGAAAATAAATTCCTTGTAATGTTCCTTAAGTTTTTGTTTAAGCCTCTTAACACCGTAAACTTCTGAAGGACCAGCAAATGTTGCCATTTTTTCATGTAGTTCTGAAACTGTGTACAGTTCCATGTCACCCTCAGATTCGAGCCAATCACAAAGCATATCAAACCATTGCTTCAGCTGTTTTGCTTCGGGTCGGCCTTGGGGCTTCTTTATTGCTGATGCTCCGAATTCCTTTTTTAGGAAGAACCGCGAAAAACAGCTGTCATGGTATACAGCTTCTGCTGCAACCAAGTCAATAGATCCTAAAATACGTTGTTTTACTTCAGATGCCCAGGAGTCTTCCCTCTTGTCGCAACACTCTAGAAGCTTTTCACGTACGGGGAGAGTTTCTACAGCATGAACCCGACTTCGACCTGGATGTCGATCATCTGGCGCAGCAGATGCTCCACAAAACAAACAGTGTTCTTTCGGATTGAATGGCAACAAACTTGACCTAAGTTTTTTGGCGCAAGGCTCCTCTACAGTTTTAGTACTGTTGATTCTTTTTTGGTCAGTGAAATCTCGACGGCAGGTTTGATGTACTAACACCTTTTTTACTGGTGAAGAACAAATACATTCATTAAGATATTTGTTAAGTTCTGACTCCCCTCGTTGTTCAGCGCAACTGATTATTCTCTGTAAGCCCTTCCTTGTTACACTTACGGATGGTCTATTTTCAGTGAAGCTTAATTTACATATGACACAACAGTCTCCCGGGCAGTTTGAGAAGGCATTTGATGAAGTCGGCACCTCGGCCATATTTTATCATGGACAGTTATTGCAATTTAAATATAAAAGTGATGGATATCAACAAATAAGTTACACCGTAGCAATTGTACAAATGAATAAAGAAGTCTAGTAATCTATCAAACTTAGTTGCAGATAAACTCAGTCCAAATTGTCAGGGTAAATGAATGTTTAATTGCCATCATAGGCTTTTCTGAGAAGTGTAACCTGTCTTGTTTCTTAAAAACAGGCGATACCCGGGCGCTGTAAATCTATGTGACCATTTGAAGATAACACATTTTATCAATGGTGAGATCGTTGTATTAAAACACAAGCGTTTTTACCGAGTACAAAGCCCGAGCTGCTACCAGCTTGCGTGTAAACCACAAGACCGAGGTATCGTTTACAGGGGAACGGCTATATTCCCCAGGCCGCGGTCGGTCTAATGCCTAGTGCCCGATGTATTACATTGTATCTTAGCAAGTGCACGCACTCCGGCAATAAATGTATCTAATGTAGTTTTACTTGATTGACACCGTATTCAGATTTCAATAATGGTTTGACACTGCCCAATGGAGTACAGATGTATCATTTTGAATGTATTACGTTTCATAACTTTAAATGATAAAATATTATTTCAAGGTTGAAAAACAACAACATAAATTTAGGAAATGATTCTATTTGACTGAACACTTTAAAATAAAACGTCGTATTCATTATAAAAATATTGGCTCATGTTGAATGTGAACAGATTAAAAAATAAATGCGGATCAACGTAGATTTTCCTGTTTCAGGCTGTCACTCTATTCTAAAAAAGTAAATGTTTCAAACTGCTGTAAAATATTTTCCCTAAAGCGGATTTTAGCGGATTTTGGATATGTTATTCTACTCAATGCGGCCTTTCATATGACACCAAATTTAGCTTTCTACCATTTTTTTCCATGTACACCTCATTTCTGGGCTTCAACGACCCGACTATACTCCTCACAGCAAATCACTAAGAAATTTACTACCGTCAGCTGGAGTATCTTTTAGAGTGCTCAGGTCTTCGGTGTATGTTGTTATAGCTATGTTCATTTATAGCCGCTATTTATTTAAGCCGCTGCTTCTTCTGATTTCTCACTTAGCCAGTATTACTGGCTCTTACATGCTTGTGGATTCCGACGTTCCTCTGAATGAATAAATTTCCTGTTAAGAATACGGTTGCTTTTTGTTTCTCGGCGGCGGCCTCCGATCGAAACATTGGCATGTCATGAATATTTTTCATTAGTATTGCCAAAAAAAAATTTGGTGATGCGAATCAAATCTGTTCTCAGGCAGTGAACAGAAACATATTAGCTGAAAGAACGTTGATGAAAAGTATCAAACACTACAGAATAAACAAACATGTGCCTGATCCTCATATTCCATCAGACATGGTTGCTCGAAATCTCTACGAACAAAGTAATATACAAATTGTCAAACATGCCTGTTTACATAACAAAGGCAAACATTATGTTGAAAACAGGCAGTTGGCGCCGAAATTCCAAGAACACGCCGGCTGAGAGACGGGTCACGAGCTGGTGGCGGGTGTAGACAATAAACTAATTCTCTTTTGTTCATCATTACTAAAAATGAGGCTAGAGCATAATGTACCGGTTAATATTGCCTCTTAAAGCGGCTTTACGTTTTCTGCGCAAGACGCACAAACGTATTGATAGAAAGAACCAGTTTAAGGGCGCAGATCATTACAAAGAACCCTGAAAAAAATTCCGGCCGCTCCCGAAATTTTTACAGTGTTAAAGTATTTTTGGTTTCTTTCGTGAAAAAAACTAAAGATCTCACACCGGAATGAACAGAGACGTATGAGCTTAAAAGACGTGTGTAAAATAAATGGAAACACTTGCTACAATGATGCCGACACTGATGAAAAAGTTCCCGCGAACCGGAATCGAACCGGTGACCTAAGGATAGCTGCCCATGTCGCCACTACAGTCCTCCGCTCTACCAGCTGAGCTATCACGGGTTACGTTTACCAGTAATATGGGATCCAATAGAGGCATTGATTTACAAATCTTAAACCAGTCGTTTTATTTGGGATCACTGTTTGTTCACTAACCACTGGGCAAATATCTGACGAGGTGGCCGAGTGGTTAAGGCGTTGGACTGCTAATCCAATGGGCTCTGCCCGCGTGGGTTCGAATCCCATCCTCGTCGTTCCTGGGGATGTAGCTCAGTGGTAGAGCGCACGCTTTGCATGTGTGAGGCCCCGGGTTCAATCCCCGGCATCTCCATGTTCTTTTGATTTGTTATTCTCTCCGCCTTCCATGAAAATCCCATTTTTTGGCCAATACAACCTGCTTAGTGTCACGCCAGTAAGATAAAATCGATGAGAATGTATGTACGCCAGAAAATATCCGTTCTGGATCATGAATTACGCAACACTCCTGTTAAATATATACTAGATTCGTATTTATGTTTTGGAAACGGAACATTTGAATTCAAGGTGAAAGTGTCATTTGCAATGCTAAGTAGGTGGGGATGTAGCTCAGTGGTAGAGCGCACGCTTCGCATGTGTGAGGCCCCGGGTTCAATCCCCGGCATCTCCAGGGATTTTTTAAAATATCTTAATATATCCCAATTCTGTCAGTTTTCATACTTTTATTTTTCTTTCCAAAAAGAACATGCACTCAATTATGTGGTGCCGTTAACCCAGTATAAATATAAACCTGTGACAGGTACTAAGGTTTGCTTGATCAATATTGCTAAAAATACCAGCGGATAAAGTTGTATGATACCAAGCAGACATAGCAGACGGAAAAGAAAACCACGCGGGTGAATACGTAGATGGCGCCACAGTAAAAAAATGTGTCATACGCCAAATATAAGCCCACTTTGTAAAGTTGGTCCCCATTCGGCTACTCCTCACAGCAAATCACTAAGTAATTTAGTACCGTCAGCTGGAGTATCTTTTAGAGTGCTCAGGTCTTCGGTGTATGTTGTTATAGCTATGTTCATTTATAGCCGCTATTTATTTAAGCCGCTGCTTCTTCTGCTTTCTCACTAAGCCAGTATTACTGGCTCTTACATGCTTGTGGATTCCGACGTTCCTCTGAATGAATAAATTTCCTGTTAAGAATACGGTTGCTTTTTGTTTCTCGGCGGCGGTCTCCGATCGAAACATTGGCATGTCATGAATATTTTTCATTAGTATTGCCAAAAAAAAATTTGGTGATGCGAATCAAATCTGTTCTCAGGCAGTGAACAGAAACATATTAGCTGAAAGAACGTTGATGAAAAGTATCAAACACTACAGAATAAACAAACATGTGCCTGATCCTCATATTCCATCAGACATGGTTGCTCCACATCTCTACGAACAAAGTAATATACAAATTGTCAAACATGCCTGTTTACATAACAAAGGCAAACATTATGTTGAAAACAGGCAGTTGGCGCCGAAATTCCAAGAACACACCGGCTGAGAGAGACGGGTCACGAGCGGGTGGCGGGTGTAGACAATAAACTAATTCTCTTTTGTTCATCATTACTATAAATGGGGCTAGAGCATAATGTACCGGTTAATATTGCCTCTTGAAGCGGCTTTACGTTTTCTGAGCAAGACGCACAAACGTATTGATAGAAAGAACCAGTTTAAGGGCGCAGATCATTACAAAGAACCCTGAAAAAAATGCCGGCCGCTGCCGAAATTTTGACATTGTTAAAGTATTTTGGGTTCCCATCATGAAAAAAACTGAAGATCTCACACCGGAATGAACAGAGACGTATGAGCTTAAAAGACGTGTGTAAAATAAATGGAAACACTTGCTACAATGATGCCGACACTGATGAAAAAGTTCCCGCGAACCGGAATCGAACCGGAAACCTAAGGATAGCTGCCCATGTCGCCACTACAGTCCTCCGCTCTACCAGCTGAGCTATCACGGGTTACTTTTACCAGTAATATGGGATCCAATAGAGGCATTGATTTACAAATCTTAAACCAGTCGTTTTATTTGGCATCACCGTTTGTTCACTAACCACTGGGCAAATATCTGACGAGGTGGCCGAGTGGTTAAGGCATTGGACTGCTAATCCAATGGGCTCTGCCCGCGTTGGTTCGAATCCCATCCTCGTCGTTCCTGGGGAACTGTAGCTCAGTGGTAGAGCGCACGCTTTGCATGTGTGAGGCCCCGGGTTCAATCCCCGGCATCTCCATGTTCTTTTGATTTGTTATTCTCTCCGCCTTCCATGAAAATCCCATTTTTTGGCCAATACAACCTGCTTAGTGTCACGCCAGTAAGATAAAATCGATGAGAATGTATGTACGCCAGAAAATATCCGTTCTGGATCATGAATTACGCAACACTCCTGTTAAATATATACTAGATTCGTATTTATGTTTTGGAAACGGAACATTCGAATTCAAGCTGAAAGTGTCATTTGCAATGCTAAGTAGGTGGGGATGTAGCTCAGTGGTAGAGCGCACGCTTCGCATGTGTTAGGCCCCGAGTTCAATCCCCGGCATCTCCAAGGATTTTTTAAATATCTTAATATATCCCAATTCTGTCAGTTTTCATACTTTTATTTTTCTTTCCAAAAAGAACATACACTCAATTATGTGGTGCCGTTAACCCAGTATAAATATAAACCTGTGACAGGTACTAAGGTTTGCTTGATCAATATTGCTAAAAATACCAGCGGACAAAGTTGTATGATACCAAGCAGACATAGCAGACGGAAAAGAAAACCACGCGGGTGAATACGTGGATGGCGCCACAGTAAAAAAAATGTGTCATACGCCAAATATAAGCCCACTTTGTAAAGTTGGTCCCCATTCGGCTACTCCTCACAGCAAATCACTAAGTAATTTACTACCGTCAGCTGGAGTATCTTTTAGAGTGCTCAGGTCTTCGGTGTATGTTGTTATAGCTATGTTCATTTATAGCCGCTATTTATTTAAGCCGCTGCTTCTTCTGATTTCTCACTTAGCCAGTATTACTGGCTCTTACATGCTTGTGGATTCCGACGTTCCTCTGAATGAATAAATTTCCTGTTAAGAATACGGTTGCTTTTTGTTTCTCGGCGGCGGCCTCCGATCGAAACATTGGCATGTCATGAATATTTTTCATTAGTATTGCCAAAAAAAAATTTGGTGATGCGAATCAAATCTGTTCTCAGGCAGTGAACAGAAAGACATTAGCTGAAAGAACGTTGATGAAAAGTATCAAGCACTACAGAATAGCGCATGTGCCTGATCCTCATGTTCCATCAGACATGGTTGCTCGAAATCTCTACGAACAAAGTTATATACAAATTGTCAAACATGCCTGTTTACATAACAAAGGCAAACATTATGTTGAAAACAGGCAGTTGGCGCCGAAATTCCAAGAACACGCCGGCTGAGAGACGGGTCACGAGCGGGTGGCGGGTGTGGACAATAAACTAATTCTCTTTTGTTCATCATTACTAAAAATGGGGCTAGAGCATAATGTACCGGTTAATATTGCCTCTTGAAGCGGCTTTACGTTTTCTGCGCAAGACGCACAAACGTATTGATAGAAAGAACCAGTTTAAGGGCGCAGATCATTACAAAGAACCCTGAAAAAAATTCCGGCCGCTCCCGAAATTTTGACAGTGTTAAAGTATTTTGGGTTCCCATCGTGAAAAAACTAAAGATCTCACACCGGAATGAACAGAGACGTATGAGCTTAAAAGACGTGTGTAAAATAAATGGAAACACTTGCTACAATGATGCCGACACTGATGAAAAAGTTCCCGCGAACCGGAATCGAACCGGTGACCTAAGGATGGCTGCCCATGTCGCCACTACAGTCCTCCGCTCTACCAGCTGAGCTATCACGGGTTACGTTTACCAGTAATATGGGATCCAATAGAGCCATTGATGTACAAATCTTAAACCAGTCGTTTTATTTTGCATCACTGTTTGTTCACTAACCACTGGGCAAATATCTGACGAGGTGGCCGAGTGGTTAAGGCGTTGGACTGCTAATCCAATGGGCTCTGCCCGCGTGGGTTCGAATCCCATCCTCGTCGTTCCTGGGGATGTAGCTCAGTGGTAGAGCGCACGCTTTGCATGTGTGAGGCCCCGGGTTCAATCCCTGGCATCTCCATGTTCTTTTGATTTGTTATTCTCTCCGCCTTCCATGAAAATCCCATTTTTTGGCCAATACAACCTGCTTAGTGTCACGCCAGTAAGATAAAATCGATGAGAATGTATGTACGCCAGAAAATATCCGTTCTGGATCATGAATTACGCAACACTCCTGTTAAATATATACTAGATTCGTATTTATGTTTTGGAAACGGAACATTCGAATTCAAGCTGAAAGTGTCATTTGCAATGCTAAGTAGGTGGGGATGTAGCTCAGTGGTAGAGCGCACGCTTCGCATGTGTTAGGCCCCGAGTTCAATCCCCGGCATCTCGAGGGATTTTTTAAATATCTTAATACATCCCAATTCTGTCAGTTTTCATACTTTTATTTTTCTTTCCAAAAAGAACATACACTCAATTATGTCGTGCCGTTAACCCAGTATAAATATAAACCTGTGACAGGTACTAAGGTTTGCTTGATCAATATTGCTAAAAATACCAGCGACCAAAGTTGTATGATACCAAGCAGACATAGCAGACGGAAAAGAAAACCACGCGGGTGAATACGTAGATGGCGCCACAGTAAAAAAAATGTGTCAAACGCCAAATATAAGCCCACTTTGTAAAGTTGGTCCCCATTCGGCTACTTCTCACAGCAAATCACTAAGTAATTTACTACCGTCAGCTGGAGTATCTTTTAGAGTGCTCAGGTCTTCGGTGTATGTTGTTATAGCTATGTTCATTTATAGCCGCTATTTATTTAAGCCGCTGCTTCTTCTGCTTTCTCACTTAGCCAGTATTACTGGCTCTTACATGCTTGTGAATTCCGACGTTCCTCTGAATGAGTAAATTTCCTGTTAAGAATACGGTTGCTTTTTGTTTCTGGGCGGCGGCTTCCGATCGAAACATTGGCATGTCACGAATATTTTTCATTAGCATGCCAAAAAAAATTTGGGTGATGCGAATCAAATCTGTTCTCAGGAAGTGAACAGAAACATATGAGCTGAAAGAACGTTGATGAAAAGTATCAAACACTACAGAATAAACAAACATGTGCCTGATCCTCATATTCCATCAGACATGGTTGCTCGACATCTCTACGAACAAAGTAATATACAAATTGTCAAACATGCCTGTTTACATAACAAAGGCAAACATTATGTTGAAAACAGGCAGTTGGCGCCGAAATTCCAAGAACACACCGGCTGAGAGAGACGGGTCACGAGCGGGTGTCGGGTGTAGACAATAAACTAATTCTCTTTTGTTCATCATTACTAAATATGGGGCAAGAGCTTAATGAACCGGTTAATATTGCCTCCTGAAGTGGCTTTACGTTTTCTGAGCAAGACGCACAAACATATTGATAGGGAGAACCAGTTTAAGGGCGCAGATCATTACAAAGAACCTTGAAATAAATGCCGGCCGCTCCCGAAATTTTGACAGTGTTAAAGTATTTTGGGTTCCCATCGTGAAAAAACTAAAGATCTCACACCGGAATGAACAGAGACGTATGAGCTTAAAAGACGTGTGTAAAATAAATGGAAACACTTGCTACAATGATGCCGACACTGATGAAAAAGTTCCCGCGAACCGGAATCGAACCGGTGACCTAAGGATAGCTGCCCATGTCGCCACTACAGTCGTCCGCTCTACCAGCTGAGCTATCACGGGTTACTTTTACCAGTAATATGGGATCCAATAGAGGCATTGATTTACAAATCTTAAACCAGTCGTTTTATTTGGCATCACCGTTTGTTCACTAACCACTGGGCAAATATCTGACGAGGTGGCCGAGTGGTTAAGGCATTGGACTGCTAATCCAATGGGCTCTGCCCGCGTTGGTTCGAATCCCATCCTCGTCGTTCCTGGGGAACTGTAGCTCAGTGGTAGAGCGCACGCTTTGCATGTGTGAGGCCCCGGGTTCAATCCCCGGCATCTCCATGTTCTTTTGATTTGTTATTCTCTCCGCCTTCCATGAAAATCCCATTTTTTGGCCAATACAACCTGCTTAGTGTCACGCCAGTAAGATAAAATCGATGAGAATGTATGTACGCCAGAAAATATCCGTTCTGGATCATGAATTACGCAACACTCCTGTTAAATATATACTAGATTCGTATTTATGTTTTGGAAACGGAACATTCGAATTCAAGCTGAAAGTGTCATTTGCAATGCTAAGTAGGTGGGGATGTAGCTCAGTGGTAGAGCGCACGCTTCGCATGTGTTAGGCCCCGAGTTCAATCCCCGGCATCTCCAGGGATTTTTTAAATATCTTAATACATCCCAATTCTGTCAGTTTTCATACTTTTATTTTTCTTTCCAAAAAGAACATACACTCAATTATGTGGTGCCGTTAACCCAGTATAAATATAAACCTGTGACAGGTACTAAGGTTTGCTTGATCAATATTGCTAAAAATACCAGCGGACAAAGTTGTATGATACCAAGCAGACATAGCAGACGGAAAAGAAAACCACGCGGGTGAATACGTGGATGGCGCCACAGTAAAAAAAATGTGTCATACGCCAAATATAAGCCCACTTTGTAAAGTTGGTCCCCATTCGGCTACTCCTCACAGCAAATCACTAAGTAATTTACTACCGTCAGCTGGAGTATCTTTTAGAGTGCTCAGGTCTTCGGTGTATGTTGTTATAGCTATGTTCATTTA
Organism: Sipunculus nudus; assembly: GCA_026874595.1. NCBI lineage: Eukaryota > Metazoa > Annelida > Sipuncula > Golfingiida > Sipunculidae > Sipunculus > Sipunculus nudus. The sequence continues at coordinate 36,145,797 of CM049317.1, read as the reverse complement.
TAGCCGCTATTTATTTAAGCCGCTGCTTCTTCTGATTTCTCACTTAGCCAGTATTACTGGCTCTTACATGCTTGTGGATTCCGACGTTCCTCTGAATGAATAAATTTCCTGTTAAGAATACGGTTGCTTTTTGTTTCTCGGCGGCGGCCTCCGATCGAAACATTGGCATGTCATGAATATTTTTCATTAGTATTGCCAAAAAAAAATTTGGTGATGCGAATCAAATCTGTTCTCAGGCAGTGAACAGAAATATATTAGCTGAAAGAACGTTGATGAAAAGTATCAAGCACTACAGAATAAACAAACATGTGCCTGATCCTCATATTCCATCAGACATGGTTGCTCGAAATCTCTACGAACAAAGTAATATACAAATTGTCAAACATGCCTGTTTACATAACAAAGGCAAACATTATGTTGAAAACAGGCAGTTGGCGCCGAAATTCCAAGAACACGCCGGCTGAGAGACGGGTCACGAGCGGGTGGCGGGTGTAGACAATAAACTAATTCTCTTTTGTTCATCATTACTAAAAAATGGGACTAGAGCATAATGTACCGGTTAATATTGCCTCTTGAAGCGGCTTTACGTTTTCTGCGCAAGACGCACAAACGTATTGATAGAAAGAACCAGTTTAAGGGCGCAGATCATTACAAAGAACCCTGAAAAAAATTCCGGCCGCTCCCGAAATTTTGACAGTGTTAAAGTATTTTGGGTTCCCATCGTGAAAAAAACTAAAGATCTCACACCGGAATGAACAGAGACGTATAAGCTTAAAAGACGTGTGTAAAATAAATGGAAACACTTGCTACAATGATGCCGACACTGATGAAAAAGTTCCCGCGAACCGGAATCGAACCGGTGACCTAAGGATAGCTGCCCATGTCGCCACTACAGTCCTCCGCTCTACCAGCTGAGCTATCACGGGTTACGTTTACCAGTAATATGGGATCCAATAGAGGCATTGATTTACAAATCTTAAACCAGTCGTTTTATTTGGCATCACTCTTTGTTCACTAACCACTGGGCAAATATCTGACGAGGTGGCCGAGTGGTTAAGGCGTTGGACTGCTAATCCAATGGGCTCTGCCCGCGTGGGTTCGAATCCCATCCTCGTCGTTCCTGGGGATGTAGTTCAGTGGTAGAGCGCACGCTTTGCATGTGTGAGGCCCCGGGTTCAATCCCCGGCATCTCCATGTTCTTTTGATTTGTTATTCTCTCCGCCTTCCATGAAAATCCCATTTTTTGGCCAATACAACCTGCTTAGTGTCACGCCAGTAAGATAAAATCGATGAGAATGTATGTACGCCAGAAAATATCCGTTCTGGATCATGAATTACGCAACACTCCTGTTAAATATATACTAGATTCGTATTTATGTTTTGGAAACGGAACATTCGAATTCAAGCTGAAAGTGTCATTTGCAATGCTAAGTAGGTGGGGATGTAGCTCAGTGGTAGAGCGCACGCTTCGCATGTGTTAGGCCCCGAGTTCAATCCCCGGCATCTCCAGGGATTTTTTAAATATCTTAATACATCCCAATTCTGTCAGTTTTCATACTTTTATTTTTCTGTCCAAAAAGAACATACACTCAATTATGTGGTGCCGTTAACCCAGTATAAATATAAACATGTGACAGGTACTAAGGTTTGCTTGATCAATATTGCTAAAAAAAATACCAGCGACCAAAGTTGTATGATACCAAGCAGACATAGCATACGGAAAAAGAAAACCACGCGGGTGAATACGTAGATGGCGCCACAGTAAAAAAAATGTGTCAAACGCCAAAAATAAGCCCACTTTGTAAAGTTGGTCCCCATTCGGCTACTTCTCACAGCAAATCACTAAGTAATTTACTACCGTCAACTGGAGTATCTTTTAGAGTGCTCAGGTCTTCGGTGTATGTTGTTATAGCTATGTTCATTTATAGCCGCTATTTATTTAAGCCGCTGCTTCTTCTGCTTTCTCACTTAGCCAGTATTACTGGCTCTTACATGCTTGTGAATTCCGACGTTCCTCTGAATGAGTAAATTTCCTGTTAAGAATACGGTTGCTTTTTGTTTCTGGGCGGCGGCTTCCGATCGAAACATTGGCATGTCACGAATATTTTTCATTAGCATGCCAAAAAAAAATTGGGTGATGCGAATCAAATCTGTTCTCAGGAAGTGAACAGAAACATATGAGCTGAAAGAACGTTGATGAAAAGTATCAAACACTACAGAATAAACAAACATGTGCCTGATCCTCATATTCCATCAGACATGGTTGCTCGACATCTCTACGAACAAAGTAATATACAAATTGTCAAACATGCCTGTTTACATAACAAAGGCAAACATTATGTTGAAAACAGGCAGTTGGCGCCGAAATTCCAAGAACACACCGGCTGAGAGAAACGGGTCACGAGCGGGTGTCGGGTGTAGACAATAAACTAATTCTCTTTTGTTCATCATTACTAAATATGGGGCTAGAGCTTAATGTACCGGTTAATATTGGCTCTTGAAGCGGCTTTACGTTTTCTGAGCAATACGCACAAACATATTGATAGGGAGAACCAGTTTAAGGGCGCAGATCATTACAAAGAACCTTGAAATAAATGCCGGCCGCTCCCGAAATTTTGACAGTGTTAAAGTATTTTGGGTTCCCATCGTGAAAAAAAACTAAAGATCTCACGCCGGAATGAACAGAGACGTATGAGCTTAAAAGACGTGTGTAAAATAAATGGAAACACTTGCTACAATGATGCCGACACTGATGAAAAAGTTCCCGCGAACCGGAATCGAACCGGTGACCTAAGGATAGCTGCCCATGTCGCCACTACAGTCCTCCGCTCTACCAGCTGAGCTATCACGGGTTACGTTTACCAGTAATATGGGATCCAATAGAGGCATTGATTTACAAATCTTAAACCAGTCGTTTTATTTGGCATCACTCTTTGTTCACTAACCACTGGGCAAATATCTGACGAGGTGGCCGAGTGGTTAAGGCGTTGGACTGCTAATCCAATGGGCTCTGCCCGCGTGGGTTCGAATCCCATCCTCGTCGTTCCTGGGGATGTAGCTCAGTGGTAGAGCGCACGCTTTGCATGTGTGAGGCCCCGGGTTCAATCCCCGGCATCTCCATGTTCTTTTGATTTGTTATTCTCTCCGCTTCCATGAAAATCCCATTTTTTGGCCAATACAACCTGCTTAGTGTCACGCCAGTAAGATAAAAACGATGATAATGTATGTACGCCAGAAAATATCCGTTCTGGATCATGAATTACGCAACACTCCTGTTAAATATATACTAGATTCGTATTTATGTTTTGGAAACGGAACATTCAAATTCAAGGTGAAAGTGTCACTTGCAATGCTAAGTAGGTGGGGATGTAGCTCAGTGGTAGAGCGCACGCTTCGCATGTGTGAGGCCCCAGGTTCAATCCCCGGCATCTCCTGGGATTTTTAAAAATATCTTAATACATCCCAATTCTGTCAGTTTTCATACTTTTATTTTTCTGTCCAAAAAGAACATACACTCAATTATGTGGTGCCGTTAACCCAGTATAAATATAAACCTGTGACAGGTACTAAGGTTTGCTTGATAATTATTGCTAAAAATACCAGCGGACAAAGTTGTATGATACCAAGCAGACATAGCAGACGGAAAAGAAAACCACGCGGGTGAATACGTGGATGGCGCCACAGTAAAAAAATGTGTCATACGCCAAATATAAGCCCACTTTGTAAAGTTGGTCCCCATTCGGCTACTCCTCACAGCAAATCACTAAGTAATTTACTACCGTCAGCTGGAGTATCTTTTAGAGTGCTCAGGTCTTCGGTGTATGTTGTTATAGCTATGTTCATTTATAGCCGCTATTTATTTAAGCCGCTGCTTCTTCTGATTTCTCACTTAGCCAGTATTACTGGCTCTTACATGCTTGTGGATTCCGACGTTCCTCTGAATGAATAAATTTCCTGTTAAGAATACGGTTGCTTTTTGTTTCTGGGCGGCGGCTTCCGATCGAAACATTGGCATGTCACGAATATTTTTCATTAGCATGCCAAAAAAAATTTGGGTGATGCGAATCAAATCTGTTCTCAGGAAGTGAACAGAAACATATGAGCTGAAAGAACGTTGATGAAAAGTATCAAACACTACAGAATAAACAAACATGTGCCTGATCCTCATATTCCATCAGACATGGTTGCTCGACATCTCTACGAACAAAGTAATATACAAATTGTCAAACATGCCTGTTTATTTAACAAAGGCAAACATTATGTTGAAAACAGGCAGTTGGCGCCGAAATTCCAAGAACACACCGGCTGAGAGAAACGGGTCACGAGCGGGTGTCGGGTGTAGACAATAAACTAATTCTCTTTTGTTCATCATTACTAAATATGGGGCTAGAGCTTAATGAACCGGTTAATATTGCCTCTTGAAGTGGCTTTACGTTTTCTGAGCAAGACGCACGAACATATTGATAGGGAGAACCAGTTTAAGGGCGCAGATCATTACAAAGAACCTTGAAATAAATGCCGGCCGCTCCCGAAATTTTGACAGTGTTAAAGTATTTTGGGTTCCCATCGTGAAAAAACTAAAGATCTCACACCGGAATGAACAGAGACGTATGAGCTTAAAAGACGTGTGTAAAATAAATGGAAACACTTGCTACAATGATGCCGACACTGATGAAAAAGTTCCCGCGAACCGGAATCGAACCGGTGACCTAAGGATAGCTGCCCATGTCGCCACTACAGTCCTCCGCTCTACCAGCTGAGCTATCACGGGTTACTTTTACCAGTAATATGGGATCCAATAGAGGCATTGATTTACAAATCTTAAACCAGTCGTTTTATTTGGCATCACCGTTTGTTCACTAACCACTGGGCAAATATCTGACGAGGTGGCCGAGTGGTTAAGGCATTGGACTGCTAATCCAATGGGCTCTGCCCGCGTTGGTTCGAATCCCATCCTCGTCGTTCCTGGGGAACTGTAGCTCAGTGGTAGAGCGCACGCTTTGCATGTGTGAGGCCCCGGGTTCAATCCCCGGCATCTCCATGTTCTTTTGATTTGTTATTCTCTCCGCCTTCCATGAAAATCCCATTTTTTGGCCAATACAACCTGCTTAGTGTCACGCCAGTAAGATAAAATCGATGAGAATGTATGTACGCCAGAAAATATCCGTTCTGGATCATGAATTACGCAACACTCCTGTTAAATATATACTAGATTCGTATTTATGTTTTGGAAACGGGACATTCGAATTCAAGCTGAAAGTGTCATTTGCAATGCTAAGTAGGTGGGGATGTAGCTCAGTGGTAGAGCGCACGCTTCGCATGTGTTAGGCCCCGAGTTCAATCCCCGGCATCTCCAAGGATTTTTTAAATATCTTAATATATCCCAATTCTGTCAGTTTTCATACTTTTATTTTTCTTTCCAAAAAGAACATACACTCAATTATGTGGTGCCGTTAACCCAGTATAAATATAAACCTGTGACAGGTACTAAGGTTTGCTTGATCAATATTGCTAAAAATACCAGCGGACAAAGTTGTATGATACCAAGCAGACATAGCAGACGGAAAAGAAAACCACGCGGGTGAATACGTGGATGGCGCCACAGTAAAAAAAATGTGTCATACGCCAAATATAAGCCCACTTTGTAAAGTTGGTCCCCATTCGGCTACTCCTCACAGCAAATCACTAAGTAATTTACTACCGTCAGCTGGAGTATCTTTTAGAGTGCTCAGGTCTTCGGTGTATGTTGTTATAGCTATGTTCATTTATAGCCGCTATTTATTTAAGCCGCTGCTTCTTCTGATTTCTCACTTAGCCAGTATTACTGGCTCTTACATGCTTGTGGATTCCGACGTTCCTCTGAATGAATAAATTTCCTGTTAAGAATACGGTTGCTTTTTGTTTCTCGGCGGCGGCCTCCGATCGAAACATTGGCATGTCATGAATATTTTTCATTAGTATTGCCAAAAAAAAATTTGGTGATGCGAATCAAATCTGTTCTCAGGCAGTGAACAGAAACACATTAGCTGAAAGAACGTTGATGAAAAGTATCAAGCACTACAGAATAAACAAACATGTGCCTGATCCTCATATTCCATCAGACATGGTTGCTCGAAATCTCTACGAACAAAGTTATATACAAATTGTCAAACATGCCTGTTTACATAACAAAGGCAAACATTATGTTGAAAACAGGCAGTTGGCGCCGAAATTCCAAGAACACGCCGGCTGAGAGACGGGTCACGAGCGGGTGGCGGGTGTGGACAATAAACTAATTCTCTTTTGTTCATCATTACTAAAAATGGGGCTAGAGCATAATGTACCGGTTAATATTGCCTCTTGAAGCGGCTTTACGTTTTCTGCGCAAGACGCACAAACGTATTGATAGAAAGAACCAGTTTAAGGGCGCAGATCATTACAAAGAACCCTGAAAAAAATTCCGGCCGCTCCCGAAATTTTGACAGTGTTAAAGTATTTTGGGTTCCCATCGTGAAAAAACTAAAGATCTCACACCGGAATGAACAGAGACGTATGAGCTTAAAAGACGTGTGTAAAATAAATGGAAACACTTGCTACAATGATGCCGACACTGATGAAAAAGTTCCCGCGAACCGGAATCGAACCGGTGACCTAAGGATGGCTGCCCATGTCGCCACTACAGTCCTCCGCTCTACCAGCTGAGCTATCACGGGTTACGTTTACCAGTAATATGGGATCCAATAGAGCCATTGATGTACAAATCTTAAACCAGTCGTTTTATTTTGCATCACTGTTTGTTCACTAACCACTGGGCAAATATCTGACGAGGTGGCCGAGTGGTTAAGGCGTTGGACTGCTAATCCAATGGGCTCTGCCCGCGTGGGTTCGAATCCCATCCTCGTCGTTCCTGGGGATGTAGCTCAGTGGTAGAGCGCACGCTTTGCATGTGTGAGGCCCCGGGTTCAATCCCCGGCATCTCCATGTTCTTTTGATTTGTTATTCTCTCCGCCTTCCATGAAAATCCCATTTTTTGGCCAATACAACCTGCTTAGTGTCACGCCAGTAAGATAAAATCGATGAGAATGTATGTACGCCAGAAAATATCCGTTCTGGATCATGAATTACGCAACACTCCTGTTAAATATATACTAGATTCGTATTTATGTTTTGGAAACGGAACATTCGAATTCAAGCTGAAAGTGTCATTTGCAATGCTAAGTAGGTGGGGATGTAGCTCAGTGGTAGAGCGCACGCTTCGCATGTGTTAGGCCCCGAGTTCAATTCCCGGCATCTCCAGGGATTTTTTAAATATCTTAATACATCCCAATTCTGTCAGTTTTCATACTTTTATTTTTCTTTCCAAAAAGAACATACACTCAATTATGTGTTGCCGTTAACCCAGTATAAATATAAACCTGTGACAGGTACTAAGGTTTGCTTGATCAATATTGCTAAAAATACCAGCGACCAAAGTTGTATGATACCAAGCAGACATAGCAGACGGAAAAGAAAACCACGCGGGTGAATACGTAGATGGCGCCACAGTAAAAAAAATGTGTCAAACGCCAAATATAAGCCCACTTTGTAAAGTTGGTCCCCATTCGGCTACTTCTCACAGCAAATCACTAAGTAATTTACTACCGTCAGCTGGAGTATCTTTTAGAGTGCTCAGGTCTTCGGTGTATGTTGTTATAGCTATGTTCATTTATAGCCGCTATTTATTTAAGCCGCTGCTTCTTCTGCTTTCTCACTTAGCCAGTATTACTGGCTCTTACATGCTTGTGAATTCGAAACATTGGCATGTCACGAATATTTTTCATTAGCATGCCAAAAAAAATTTGGGTGATGCGAATCAAATCTGTTCTCAGGAAGTGAACAGAAACATATGAGCTGAAAGAACGTTGATGAAAAGTATCAAACACTACAGAATAAACAAACATGTGCCTGATCCTCATATTCCATCAGACATGGTTGCTCGACATCTCTACGAACAAAGTAATATACAAATTGTCAAACATGCCTGTTTACATAACAAAGGCAAACATTATGTTGAAAACAGGCAGTTGGCGCCGAAATTCCAAGAACACACCGGCTGAGAGAGACGGGTCACGAGCGGGTGTCGGGTGTAGACAATAAACTAATTCTCTTTTGTTCATCATTACTAAATATGGGGCAAGAGCTTAATGAACCGGTTAATATTGCCTCCTGAAGTGGCTTTACGTTTTCTGAGCAAGACGCACAAACATATTGATAGGGAGAACCAGTTTAAGGGCGCAGATCATTACAAAGAACCTTGAAATAAATGCCGGCCGCTCCCGAAATTTTGACAGTGTTAAAGTATTTTGGGTTCCCATCGTGAAAAAAACTAAAGATCTCACACCGGAATGAACAGAGACGTATGAGCTTAAAAGACGTGTGTAAAATAAATGGAAACACTTGCTACAATGATGCCGACACTGATGAAAAAGTTCCCGCGAACCGGAATCGAACCGGTGACCTAAGGATAGCTGCCCATGTCGCCACTACAGTCGTCCGCTCTACCAGCTGAGCTATCACGGGTTACCAGTAATATGGGATCCAATAGAGGCATTGATTTACAAATCTTAAACCAGTCGTTTTATTTGGCATCACCGTTTGTTCACTAACCACTGGGCAAATATCTGACGAGGTGGCCGAGTGGTTAAGGCATTGGACTGCTAATCCAATGGGCTCTGCCCGCGTTGGTTCGAATCCCATCCTCGTCGTTCCTGGGGAACTGTAGCTCAGTGGTAGAGCGCACGCTTTGCATGTGTGAGGCCCCGGGTTCAATCCCCGGCATCTCCATGTTCTTTTGATTTGTTATTCTCTCCGCCTTCCATGAAAATCCCATTTTTTGGCCAATACAACCTGCTTAGTGTCACGCCAGTAAGATAAAATCGATGAGAATGTATGTACGCCAGAAAATATCCGTTCTGGATCATGAATTACGCAACACTCCTGTTAAATATATACTAGATTCGTATTTATGTTTTGGAAACGGAACATTCGAATTCAAGCTGAAAGTGTCATTTGCAATGCTAAGTAGGTGGGGATGTAGCTCAGTGGTAGAGCGCACGCTTCGCATGTGTTAGGCCCCGAGTTCAATCCCCGGCATCTCCAGGGATTTTTTAAATATCTTAATACATCCCAATTCTGTCAGTTTTCATACTTTTATTTTTCTTTCCAAAAAGAACATACACTCAATTATGTGGTGCCGTTAACCCAGTATAAATATAAACCTGTGACAGGTACTAAGGTTTGCTTGATCAATATTGCTAAAAATACCAGCGGACAAAGTTGTATGATACCAAGCAGACATAGCAGACGGAAAAGAAAACCACGCGGGTGAATACGTGGATGGCGCCACAGTAAAAAAAATGTGTCATACGCCAAATATAAGCCCACTTTGTAAAGTTGGTCCCCATTCGGCTACTCCTCACAGCAAATCACTAAGTAATTTACTACCGTCAGCTGGAGTATCTTTTAGAGTGCTCAGGTCTTCGGTGTATGTTGTTATAGCTATGTTCATTTATAGCCGCTATTTATTTAAGCCGCTGCTTCTTCTGATTTCTCACTTAGCCAGTATTACTGGCTCTTACATGCTTGTGGATTCCGACGTTCCTCTGAATGAATAAATTTCCTGTTAAGAATACGGTTGCTTTTTGTTTCTCGGCGGCGGCCTCCGATCGAAACATTGGCATGTCATGAATATTTTTCATTAGTATTGCCAAAAAAAAATTTGGTGATGCGAATCAAATCTGTTCTCAGGCAGTGAACAGAAATATATTAGCTGAAAGAACGTTGATGAAAAGTATCAAGCACTACAGAATAAACAAACATGTGCCTGATCCTCATATTCCATCAGACATGGTTGCTCGAAATCTCTACGAACAAAGTAATATACAAATTGTCAAACATGCCTGTTTACATAACAAAGGCAAACATTATGTTGAAAACAGGCAGTTGGCGCCGAAATTCCAAGAACACGCCGGCTGAGAGACGGGTCACGAGCGGGTGGCGGGTGTAGACAATAAACTAATTCTCTTTTGTTCATCATTACTAAAAAATGGGACTAGAGCATAATGTACCGGTTAATATTGCCTCTTGAAGCGGCTTTACGTTTTCTGCGCAAGACGCACAAACGTATTGATAGAAAGAACCAGTTTAAGGGCGCAGATCATTACAAAGAACCCTGAAAAAAATTCCGGCCGCTCCCGAAATTTTGACAGTGTTAAAGTATTTTGGGTTCCCATCGTGAAAAAAACTAAAGATCTCACACCGGAATGAACAGAGACGTATAAGCTTAAAAGACGTGTGTAAAATAAATGGAAACACTTGCTACAATGATGCCGACACTGATGAAAAAGTTCCCGCGAACCGGAATCGAACCGGTGACCTAAGGATAGCTGCCCATGTCGCCACTACAGTCCTCCGCTCTACCAGCTGAGCTATCACGGGTTACGTTTACCAGTAATATGGGATCCAATAGAGGCATTGATTTACAAATCTTAAACCAGTCGTTTTATTTGGCATCACTCTTTGTTCACTAACCACTGGGCAAATATCTGACGAGGTGGCCGAGTGGTTAAGGCGTTGGACTGCTAATCCAATGGGCTCTGCCCGCGTGGGTTCGAATCCCATCCTCGTCGTTCCTGGGGATGTAGTTCAGTGGTAGAGCGCACGCTTTGCATGTGTGAGGCCCCGGGTTCAATCCCCGGCATCTCCATGTTCTTTTGATTTGTTATTCTCTCCGCCTTCCATGAAAATCCCATTTTTTGGCCAATACAACCTGCTTAGTGTCACGCCAGTAAGATAAAATCGATGAGAATGTATGTACGCCAGAAAATATCCGTTCTGGATCATGAATTACGCAACACTCCTGTTAAATATATACTAGATTCGTATTTATGTTTTGGAAACGGAACATTCGAATTCAAGCTGAAAGTGTCATTTGCAATGCTAAGTAGGTGGGGATGTAGCTCAGTGGTAGAGCGCACGCTTCGCATGTGTTAGGCCCCGAGTTCAATCCCCGGCATCTCCAGGGATTTTTTAAATATCTTAATACATCCCAATTCTGTCAGTTTTCATACTTTTATTTTTCTGTCCAAAAAGAACATACACTCAATTATGTGGTGCCGTTAACCCAGTATAAATATAAACATGTGACAGGTACTAAGGTTTGCTTGATCAATATTGCTAAAAAAAATACCAGCGACCAAAGTTGTATGATACCAAGCAGACATAGCATACGGAAAAAGAAAACCACGCGGGTGAATACGTAGATGGCGCCACAGTAAAAAAAATGTGTCAAACGCCAAATATAAGCCCACTTTGTAAAGTTGGTCCCCATTCGGCTACTTCTCACAGCAAATCACTAAGTAATTTACTACCGTCAACTGGAGTATCTTTTAGAGTGCTCAGGTCTTCGGTGTATGTTGTTATAGCTATGTTCATTTATAGCCGCTATTTATTTAAGCCGCTGCTTCTTCTGCTTTCTCACTTAGCCAGTATTACTGGCTCTTACATGCTTGTGAATTCCGACGTTCCTCTGAATGAGTAAATTTCCTGTTAAGAATACGGTTGCTTTTTGTTTCTGGGCGGCGGCTTCCGATCGAAACATTGGCATGTCACGAATATTTTTCATTAGCATGCCAAAAAAAAATTGGGTGATGCGAATCAAATCTGTTCTCAGGAAGTGAACAGAAACATATGAGCTGAAAGAACGTTGATGAAAAGTATCAAACACTACAGAATAAACAAACATGTGCCTGATCCTCATATTCCATCAGACATGGTTGCTCGACATCTCTACGAACAAAGTAATATACAAATTGTCAAACATGCCTGTTTACATAACAAAGGCAAACATTATGTTGAAAACAGGCAGTTGGCGCCGAAATTCCAAGAACACACCGGCTGAGAGAAACGGGTCACGAGCGGGTGTCGGGTGTAGACAATAAACTAATTCTCTTTTGTTCATCATTACTAAATATGGGGCTAGAGCTTAATGTACCGGTTAATATTGGCTCTTGAAGCGGCTTTACGTTTTCTGAGCAATACGCACAAACATATTGATAGGGAGAACCAGTTTAAGGGCGCAGATCATTACAAAGAACCTTGAAATAAATGCCGGCCGCTCCCGAAATTTTGACAGTGTTAAAGTATTTTGGGTTCCCATCGTGAAAAAAAACTAAAGATCTCACGCCGGAATGAACAGAGACGTATGAGCTTAAAAGACGTGTGTAAAATAAATGGAAACACTTGCTACAATGATGCCGACACTGATGAAAAAGTTCCCGCGAACCGGAATCGAACCGGTGACCTAAGGATAGCTGCCCATGTCGCCACTACAGTCCTCCGCTCTACCAGCTGAGCTATCACGGGTTACGTTTACCAGTAATATGGGATCCAATAGAGGCATTGATTTACAAATCTTAAACCAGTCGTTTTATTTGGCATCACTCTTTGTTCACTAACCACTGGGCAAATATCTGACGAGGTGGCCGAGTGGTTAAGGCGTTGGACTGCTAATCCAATGGGCTCTGCCCGCGTGGGTTCGAATCCCATCCTCGTCGTTCCTGGGGATGTAGCTCAGTGGTAGAGCGCACGCTTTGCATGTGTGAGGCCCCGGGTTCAATCCCCGGCATCTCCATGTTCTTTTGATTTGTTATTCTCTCCGCTTCCATGAAAATCCCATTTTTTGGCCAATACAACCTGCTTAGTGTCACGCCAGTAAGATAAAAACGATGATAATGTATGTACGCCAGAAAATATCCGTTCTGGATCATGAATTACGCAACACTCCTGTTAAATATATACTAGATTCGTATTTATGTTTTGGAAACGGAACATTCAAATTCAAGGTGAAAGTGTCACTTGCAATGCTAAGTAGGTGGGGATGTAGCTCAGTGGTAGAGCGCACGCTTCGCATGTGTGAGGCCCCAGGTTCAATCCCCGGCATCTCCTGGGATTTTTAAAAATATCTTAATACATCCCAATTCTGTCAGTTTTCATACTTTTATTTTTCTGTCCAAAAAGAACATACACTCAATTATGTGGTGCCGTTAACCCAGTATAAATATAAACCTGTGACAGGTACTAAGGTTTGCTTGATAATTATTGCTAAAAATACCAGCGGACAAAGTTGTATGATACCAAGCAGACATAGCAGACGGAAAAAGAAAACCACGCGGGTGAATACGTAGATGGCGCCACAGTAAAAAAAATGTGTCAAACGCCAAATATAAGCCCACTTTGTAAAGTTGGTCCCCATTCGGCTACTTCTCACAGCAAATCACTAAGTAATTTACTACCGTCAACTGGAGTATCTTTTAGAGTGCTCAGGTCTTCGGTGTATGTTGTTATAGCTATGTTCATTTATAGCCGCTATTTATTTAAGCCGCTGCTTCTTCTGCTTTCTCACTTAGCCAGTATTACTGGCTCTTACATGCTTGTGAATTCCGACGTTCCTCTGAATGAGTAAATTTCCTGTTAAGAATACGGTTGCTTTTTGTTTCTGGGCGGCGGCTTCCGATCGAAACATTGGCATGTCACGAATATTTTTCATTAGCATGCCAAAAAAAAATTGGGTGATGCGAATCAAATCTGTTCTCAGGAAGTGAACAGAAACATATGAGCTGAAAGAACGTTGATGAAAAGTATCAAACACTACAGAATAAACAAACATGTGCCTGATCCTCATATTCCATCAGACATGGTTGCTCGACATCTCTACGAACAAAGTAATATACAAATTGTCAAACATGCCTGTTTACATAACAAAGGCAAACATTATGTTGAAAACAGGCAGTTGGCGCCGAAATTCCAAGAACACACCGGCTGAGAGAAACGGGTCACGAGCGGGTGTCGGGTGTAGACAATAAACTAATTCTCTTTTGTTCATCATTACTAAATATGGGGCTAGAGCTTAATGTACCGGTTAATATTGGCTCTTGAAGCGGCTTTACGTTTTCTGAGCAATACGCACAAACATATTGATAGGGAGAACCAGTTTAAGGGCGCAGATCATTACAAAGAACCTTGAAATAAATGCCGGCCGCTCCCGAAATTTTGACAGTGTTAAAGTATTTTGGGTTCCCATCGTGAAAAAAAACTAAAGATCTCACGCCGGAATGAACAGAGACGTATGAGCTTAAAAGACGTGTGTAAAATAAATGGAAACACTTGCTACAATGATGCCGACACTGATGAAAAAGTTCCCGCGAACCGGAATCGAACCGGTGACCTAAGGATAGCTGCCCATGTCGCCACTACAGTCCTCCGCTCTACCAGCTGAGCTATCACGGGTTACGTTTACCAGTAATATGGGATCCAATAGAGGCATTGATTTACAAATCTTAAACCAGTCGTTTTATTTGGCATCACTCTTTGTTCACTAACCACTGGGCAAATATCTGACGAGGTGGCCGAGTGGTTAAGGCGTTGGACTGCTAATCCAATGGGCTCTGCCCGCGTGGGTTCGAATCCCATCCTCGTCGTTCCTGGGGATGTAGCTCAGTGGTAGAGCGCACGCTTTGCATGTGTGAGGCCCCGGGTTCAATCCCCGGCATCTCCATGTTCTTTTGATTTGTTATTCTCTCCGCTTCCATGAAAATCCCATTTTTTGGCCAATACAACCTGCTTAGTGTCACGCCAGTAAGATAAAAACGATGATAATGTATGTACGCCAGAAAATATCCGTTCTGGATCATGAATTACGCAACACTCCTGTTAAATATATACTAGATTCGTATTTATGTTTTGGAAACGGAACATTCAAATTCAAGGTGAAAGTGTCACTTGCAATGCTAAGTAGGTGGGGATGTAGCTCAGTGGTAGAGCGCACGCTTCGCATGTGTGAGGCCCCAGGTTCAATCCCCGGCATCTCCTGGGATTTTTAAAAATATCTTAATACATCCCAATTCTGTCAGTTTTCATACTTTTATTTTTCTGTCCAAAAAGAACATACACTCAATTATGTGGTGCCGTTAACCCAGTATAAATATAAACCTGTGACAGGTACTAAGGTTTGCTTGATAATTATTGCTAAAAATACCAGCGGACAAAGTTGTATGATACCAAGCAGACATAGCAGACGGAAAAAGAAAACCACGCGGGTGAATACGTAGATGGCGCCACAGTAAAAAAAATGTGTCAAACGCCAAATATAAGCCCACTTTGTAAAGTTGGTCCCCATTCGGCTACTTCTCACAGCAAATCACTAAGTAATTTACTACCGTCAACTGGAGTATCTTTTAGAGTGCTCAGGTCTTCGGTGTATGTTGTTATAGCTATGTTCATTTATAGCCGCTATTTATTTAAGCCGCTGCTTCTTCTGCTTTCTCACTTAGCCAGTATTACTGGCTCTTACATGCTTGTGAATTCCGACGTTCCTCTGAATGAGTAAATTTCCTGTTAAGAATACGGTTGCTTTTTGTTTCTGGGCGGCGGCTTCCGATCGAAACATTGGCATGTCACGAATATTTTTCATTAGCATGCCAAAAAAAATTTGGGTGATGCGAATCAAATCTGTTCTCAGGAAGTGAACAGAAACATATGAGCTGAAAGAACGTTGATGAAAAGTATCAAACACTACAGAATAAACAAACATGTGCCTGATCCTCATATTCCATCAGACATGGTTGCTCGACATCTCTACGAACAAAGTAATATACAAATTGTCAAACATGCCTTTTTACATAACAAAGGCAAACATTATGTTGAAAACAGGCAGTTGGCGCCGAAATTCCAAGAACACACCGGCTGAGAGAAACGGGTCACGAGCGGGTGTCGGGTGTAGACAATAAACTAATTCTCTTTTGTTCATCATTACTAAATATGGGGCTAGAGCTTAATGTACCGGTTAATATTGGCTCTTGAAGCGGCTTTACGTTTTCTGAGCAAGACGCACAAACATATTGATAGGGAGAACCAGTTTAAGGGCGCAGATCATTACAAAGAACCTTGAAATAAATGCCGGCCGCTCCCGAAATTTTGACAGTGTTAAAGTATTTTGGGTTCCCACCGTGAAAAAACTAAAGATCTCACACCGGAATGAACAGAGACGTATGAGCTTAAAAGACGTGTGTAAAATAAATGGAAACACTTGCTACAATGATGCCGACACTGATGAAAAAGTTCCCGCGAACCGGAATCGAACCGGTGACCTAAGGATAGCTGCCCATGTCGCCACTACAGTCGTCCGCTCTACCAGCTGAGCTATCACGGGTTACTTTTACCAGTAATATGGGATCCAATAGAGGCATTGATTTACAAATCTTAAACCAGTCGTTTTATTTGGCATCACCGTTTGTTCACTAACCACTGGGCAAATATCTGACGAGGTGGCCGAGTGGTTAAGGCATTGGACTGCTAATCCAATGGGCTCTGCCCGCGTTGGTTCGAATCCCATCCTCGTCGTTCCTGGGGAACTGTAGCTCAGTGGTAGAGCGCACGCTTTGCATGTGTGAGGCCCCGGGTTCAATCCCCGGCATCTCCATGTTCTTTTGATTTGTTATTCTCTCCGCCTTCCATGAAAATCCCATTTTTTGGCCAATACAACCTGCTTAGTGTCACGCCAGTAAGATAAAATCGATGAGAATGTATGTACGCCAGAAAATATCCGTTCTGGATCATGAATTACGCAACACTCCTGTTAAATATATACTAGATTCGTATTTATGTTTTGGAAACGGAACATTCGAATTCAAGCTGAAAGTGTCATTTGCAATGCTAAGTAGGTGGGGATGTAGCTCAGTGGTAGAGCGCACGCTTCGCATGTGTTAGGCCCCGAGTTCAATCCCCGGCATCTCCAGGGATTTTTTAAATATCTTAATACATCCCAATTCTGTCAGTTTTCATACTTTTATTTTTCTTTCCAAAAAGAACATACACTCAATTATGTGGTGCCGTTAACCCAGTATAAATATAAACCTGTGACAGGTACTAAGGTTTGCTTGATCAATATTGCTAAAAATACCAGCGGACAAAGTTGTATGATACCAAGCAGACATAGCAGACGGAAAAGAAAACCACGCGGGTGAATACGTGGATGGCGCCACAGTAAAAAAAATGTGTCATACGCCAAATATAAGCCCACTTTGTAAAGTTGGTCCCCATTCGGCTACTCCTCACAGCAAATCACTAAGTAATTTACTACCGTCAGCTGGAGTATCTTTTAGAGTGCTCAGGTCTTCGGTGTATGTTGTTATAGCTATGTTCATTTATAGCCGCTATTTATTTAAGCCGCTGCTTCTTCTGATTTCTCACTTAGCCAGTATTACTGGCTCTTACATGCTTGTGGATTCCGACGTTCCTCTGAATGAATAAATTTCCTGTTAAGAATACGGTTGCTTTTTGTTTCTCGGCGGCGGCCTCCGATCGAAACATTGGCATGTCATGAATATTTTTCATTAGTATTGCCAAAAAAAAATTTGGTGATGCGAATCAAATCTGTTCTCAGGCAGTGAACAGAAATATATTAGCTGAAAGAACGTTGATGAAAAGTATCAAGCACTACAGAATAAACAAACATGTGCCTGATCCTCATATTCCATCAGACATGGTTGCTCGAAATCTCTACGAACAAAGTAATATACAAATTGTCAAACATGCCTGTTTACATAACAAAGGCAAACATTATGTTGAAAACAGGCAGTTGGCGCCGAAATTCCAAGAACACGCCGGCTGAGAGACGGGTCACGAGCGGGTGGCGGGTGTAGACAATAAACTAATTCTCTTTTGTTCATCATTACTAAAAAATGGGACTAGAGCATAATGTACCGGTTAATATTGCCTCTTGAAGCGGCTTTACGTTTTCTGCGCAAGACGCACAAACGTATTGATAGAAAGAACCAGTTTAAGGGCGCAGATCATTACAAAGAACCCTGAAAAAAATTCCGGCCGCTCCCGAAATTTTGACAGTGTTAAAGTATTTTGGGTTCCCATCGTGAAAAAAACTAAAGATCTCACACCGGAATGAACAGAGACGTATAAGCTTAAAAGACGTGTGTAAAATAAATGGAAACACTTGCTACAATGATGCCGACACTGATGAAAAAGTTCCCGCGAACCGGAATCGAACCGGTGACCTAAGGATAGCTGCCCATGTCGCCACTACAGTCCTCCGCTCTACCAGCTGAGCTATCACGGGTTACGTTTACCAGTAATATGGGATCCAATAGAGGCATTGATTTACAAATCTTAAACCAGTCGTTTTATTTGGCATCACTCTTTGTTCACTAACCACTGGGCAAATATCTGACGAGGTGGCCGAGTGGTTAAGGCGTTGGACTGCTAATCCAATGGGCTCTGCCCGCGTGGGTTCGAATCCCATCCTCGTCGTTCCTGGGGATGTAGTTCAGTGGTAGAGCGCACGCTTTGCATGTGTGAGGCCCCGGGTTCAATCCCCGGCATCTCCATGTTCTTTTGATTTGTTATTCTCTCCGCCTTCCATGAAAATCCCATTTTTTGGCCAATACAACCTGCTTAGTGTCACGCCAGTAAGATAAAATCGATGAGAATGTATGTACGCCAGAAAATATCCGTTCTGGATCATGAATTACGCAACACTCCTGTTAAATATATACTAGATTCGTATTTATGTTTTGGAAACGGAACATTCGAATTCAAGCTGAAAGTGTCATTTGCAATGCTAAGTAGGTGGGGATGTAGCTCAGTGGTAGATCGCACGCTTCGCATGTGTTAGGCCCCGAGTTCAATCCCCGGCATCTCCAGGGATTTTTTAAATATCTTAATACATCCCAATTCTGTCAGTTTTCATACTTTTATTTTTCTGTCCAAAAAGAACATACACTCAATTATGTGGTGCCGTTAACCCAGTATAAATATAAACATGTGACAGGTACTAAGGTTTGCTTGATCAATATTGCTAAAAAAAATACCAGCGACCAAAGTTGTATGATACCAAGCAGACATAGCATACGGAAAAAGAAAACCACGCGGGTGAATACGTAGATGGCGCCACAGTAAAAAAAATGTGTCAAACGCCAAATATAAGCCCACTTTGTAAAGTTGGTCCCCATTCGGCTACTTCTCACAGCAAATCACTAAGTAATTTACTACCGTCAACTGGAGTATCTTTTAGAGTGCTCAGGTCTTCGGTGTATGTTGTTATAGCTATGTTCATTTATAGCCGCTATTTATTTAAGCCGCTGCTTCTTCTGCTTTCTCACTTAGCCAGTATTACTGGCTCTTACATGCTTGTGAATTCCGACGTTCCTCTGAATGAGTAAATTTCCTGTTAAGAATACGGTTGCTTTTTGTTTCTGGGCGGCGGCTTCCGATCGAAACATTGGCATGTCACGAATATTTTTCATTAGCATGCCAAAAAAAAATTGGGTGATGCGAATCAAATCTGTTCTCAGGAAGTGAACAGAAACATATGAGCTGAAAGAACGTTGATGAAAAGTATCAAACACTACAGAATAAACAAACATGTGCCTGATCCTCATATTCCATCAGACATGGTTGCTCGACATCTCTACGAACAAAGTAATATACAAATTGTCAAACATGCCTGTTTACATAACAAAGGCAAACATTATGTTGAAAACAGGCAGTTGGCGCCGAAATTCCAAGAACACACCGGCTGAGAGAAACGGGTCACGAGCGGGTGTCGGGTGTAGACAATAAACTAATTCTCTTTTGTTCATCATTACTAAATATGGGGCTAGAGCTTAATGTACCGGTTAATATTGGCTCTTGAAGCGGCTTTACGTTTTCTGAGCAATACGCACAAACATATTGATAGGGAGAACCAGTTTAAGGGCGCAGATCATTACAAAGAACCTTGAAATAAATGCCGGCCGCTCCCGAAATTTTGACAGTGTTAAAGTATTTTGGGTTCCCATCGTGAAAAAAAACTAAAGATCTCACGCCGGAATGAACAGAGACGTATGAGCTTAAAAGACGTGTGTAAAATAAATGGAAACACTTGCTACAATGATGCCGACACTGATGAAAAAGTTCCCGCGAACCGGAATCGAACCGGTGACCTAAGGATAGCTGCCCATGTCGCCACTACAGTCCTCCGCTCTACCAGCTGAGCTATCACGGGTTACGTTTACCAGTAATATGGGATCCAATAGAGGCATTGATTTACAAATCTTAAACCAGTCGTTTTATTTGGCATCACTCTTTGTTCACTAACCACTGGGCAAATATCTGACGAGGTGGCCGAGTGGTTAAGGCGTTGGACTGCTAATCCAATGGGCTCTGCCCGCGTGGGTTCGAATCCCATCCTCGTCGTTCCTGGGGATGTAGCTCAGTGGTAGAGCGCACGCTTTGCATGTGTGAGGCCCCGGGTTCAATCCCCGGCATCTCCATGTTCTTTTGATTTGTTATTCTCTCCGCTTCCATGAAAATCCCATTTTTTGGCCAATACAACCTGCTTAGTGTCACGCCAGTAAGATAAAAACGATGATAATGTATGTACGCCAGAAAATATCCGTTCTGGATCATGAATTACGCAACACTCCTGTTAAATATATACTAGATTCGTATTTATGTTTTGGAAACGGAACATTCAAATTCAAGGTGAAAGTGTCACTTGCAATGCTAAGTAGGTGGGGATGTAGCTCAGTGGTAGAGCGCACGCTTCGCATGTGTGAGGCCCCAGGTTCAATCCCCGGCATCTCCTGGGATTTTTAAAAATATCTTAATACATCCCAATTCTGTCAGTTTTCATACTTTTATTTTTCTGTCCAAAAAGAACATACACTCAATTATGTGGTGCCGTTAACCCAGTATAAATATAAACCTGTGACAGGTACTAAGGTTTGCTTGATAATTATTGCTAAAAATACCAGCGGACAAAGTTGTATGATACCAAGCAGACATAGCAGACGGAAAAAGAAAACCACGCGGGTGAATACGTAGATGGCGCCACAGTAAAAAAAATGTGTCAAACGCCAAATATAAGCCCACTTTGTAAAGTTGGTCCCCATTCGGCTA
Organism: Sipunculus nudus; assembly: GCA_026874595.1. Taxonomy (NCBI): domain Eukaryota; kingdom Metazoa; phylum Annelida; class Sipuncula; order Golfingiida; family Sipunculidae; genus Sipunculus; species Sipunculus nudus. Next base: position 36,124,827 of record CM049317.1, on the reverse strand, counting down.
CTTCTCACAGCAAATCACTAAGTAATTTACTACCGTCAACTGGAGTATCTTTTAGAGTGCTCAGGTCTTCGGTGTATGTTGTTATAGCTATGTTCATTTATAGCCGCTATTTATTTAAGCCGCTGCTTCTTCTGCTTTCTCACTTAGCCAGTATTACTGGCTCTTACATGCTTGTGAATTCCGACGTTCCTCTGAATGAGTAAATTTCCTGTTAAGAATACGGTTGCTTTTTGTTTCTGGGCGGCGGCTTCCGATCGAAACATTGGCATGTCACGAATATTTTTCATTAGCATGCCAAAAAAAATTTGGGTGATGCGAATCAAATCTGTTCTCAGGAAGTGAACAGAAACATATGAGCTGAAAGAACGTTGATGAAAAGTATCAAACACTACAGAATAAACAAACATGTGCCTGATCCTCATATTCCATCAGACATGGTTGCTCGACATCTCTACGAACAAAGTAATATACAAATTGTCAAACATGCCTTTTTACATAACAAAGGCAAACATTATGTTGAAAACAGGCAGTTGGCGCCGAAATTCCAAGAACACACCGGCTGAGAGAAACGGGTCACGAGCGGGTGTCGGGTGTAGACAATAAACTAATTCTCTTTTGTTCATCATTACTAAATATGGGGCTAGAGCTTAATGTACCGGTTAATATTGGCTCTTGAAGCGGCTTTACGTTTTCTGAGCAAGACGCACAAACATATTGATAGGGAGAACCAGTTTAAGGGCGCAGATCATTACAAAGAACCTTGAAATAAATGCCGGCCGCTCCCGAAATTTTGACAGTGTTAAAGTATTTTGGGTTCCCATCGTGAAAAAAAACTAAAGATCTCACACCGGAATGAACAGAGACGTATGAGCTTAAAAGACGTGTGTAAAATAAATGGAAACACTTGCTACAATGATGCCGACACTGATGAAAAAGTTCCCGCGAACCGGAATCGAACCGGTGACCTAAGGATGGCTGCCCATGTCGCCACTACAGTCCTCCGCTCTACCAGCTGAGCTATCACGGGTTACGTTTACCAGTAATATGGGATCCAATAGAGGCATTGATTTACAAATCTTAAACCAGTCGTTTTATTTGGCATCACTGTTTGTTCACTAACCACTGGGCAAATATCTGACGAGGTGGCCGAGTGGTTAAGGCGTTGGACTGCTAATCCAATGGGCTCTGCCCGCGTGGGTTCGAATCCCATCCTCGTCGTTCCTGGGGATGTAGCTCAGTAGTAGAGCGCACGCTTTGCATGTGTGAGGCCCCGGGTTCAATCTCCGGCATCTCCATGTTCTTTTGATTTGTTATTCTCTCCGCCTTCCATGAAAATCCCATTTTTTGGCCAATACAACCTGCTTAGTGTCACGCCAGTAAGATAAAATCGATGAGAATGTATGTACGCCAGAAAATATCCGTTCTGGATCATGAATTACGCAACACTCCTGTTAAATATATACTAGATTCGTATTTATGTTTTGGAAACGGAACATTCGAATTCAAGCTGAAAGTGTCATTTGCAATGCTAAGTAGGTGGGGATGTAGCTCAGTGGTAGAGCGCACGCTTCGCATGTGTTAGGCCCCGAGTTCAATCCCCGGCATCTCCAGGGATTTTTTAAATATCTCAATACATCCCAATTCTGTCAGTTTTCATACTTTTATTTTTCTTTCCAAAAAGAACATACACTCAATTATGTGGTGCCGTTAACCCAGTATAAATATAAACCTGTGACAGGTACTAAGGTTTGCTTGATCAATATTGCTAAAAATACCAGCGACCAAAGTTGTATGATACCAAGCAGACATAGCAGACGGAAAAGAAAACCACGCGGGTGAATACGTAGATGGCGCCACAGTAAAAAAAATGTGTCAAACGCCAAATATAAGCCCACTTTGTAAAGTTGGTCCCCATTCGGCTACTCCTCACAGCAAATCACTAAGTAATTTACTACCGTCAGCTGGAGTATCTTTTAGAGTGCTCAGGTCTTCGGTGTATGTTGTTATAGCTATGTTCATTTATAGCCGCTATTTATTTAAGCCGCTGCTTCTTCTGCTTTCTCACTTAGCCAGTATTACTGGCTCTTACATGCTTGTGAATTCCGACGTTCCTCTGAATGAGTAAATTTCCTGTTAAGAATACGGTTGCTTTTTGTTTCTGGGCGGCGGCTTCCGATCGAAACATTGGCATGTCACGAATATTTTTCATTAGCATGCCAAAAAAAATTTGGGTGATGCGAATCAAATCTGTTCTCAGGAAGTGAACAGAAACATATGAGCTGAAAGAACGTTGATGAAAAGTATCAAACACTACAGAATAAACAAACATGTGCCTGATCCTCATATTCCATCAGACATGGTTGCTCGACATCTCTACGAACAAAGTAATATACAAATTGTCAAACATGCCTGTTTACATAACAAAGGCAAACATTATGTTGAAAACAGGCAGTTGGCGCCGAAATTCCAAGAACACACCGGCTGAGAGAGACGGGTCACGAGCGGGTGTCGGGTGTAGACAATAAACTAATTCTCTTTTGTTCATCATTACTAAATATGGGGCAAGAGCTTAATGAACCGGTTAATATTGCCTCTTGAAGTGGCTTTACGTTTTCTGAGCAAGACGCACAAACATATTGATAGGGAGAACCAGTTTAAGGGCGCAGATCATTACGAAGAACCTTGAAATAAATGCCGGCCGCTCCCGAAATTTTGACAGTGTTAAAGTATTTTGGGTTCCCATCGTGAAAAAAACTAAAGATCTCACACCGGAATGAACAGAGACGTATGAGCTTAAAAGACGTGTGTAAAATAAATGGAAACACTTGCTACAATGATGCCGACACTGATGAAAAAGTTCCCGCGAACCGGAATCGAACCGGTGACCTAAGGATAGCTGCCCATGTCGCCACTACAGTCCTCCGCTCTACCAGCTGAGCTATCACGGGTTACTTTTACCAGTAATATGGGATCCAATAGAGGCATTGATTTACAAATCTTAAACCAGTCGTTTTATTTGGCATCACCGTTTGTTCACTAACCACTGGGCAAATATCTGACGAGGTGGCCGAGTGGTTAAGGCATTGGACTGCTAATCCAATGGGCTCTGCCCGCGTTGGTTCGAATCCCATCCTCGTCGTTCCTGGGGAACTGTAGCTCAGTGGTAGAGCGCACGCTTTGCATGTGTGAGGCCCCGGGTTCAATCCCCGGCATCTCCATGTTCTTTTGATTTGTTATTCTCTCCGCCTTCCATGAAAATCCCATTTTTTGGCCAATACAACCTGCTTAGTGTCACGCCAGTAAGATAAAATCGATGAGAATGTATGTACGCCAGAAAATATCCGTTCTGGATCATGAATTACGCAACACTCCTGTTAAATATATACTAGATTCGTATTTATGTTTTGGAAACGGAACATTCGAATTCAAGCTGAAAGTGTCATTTGCAATGCTAAGTAGGTGGGGATGTAGCTCAGTGGTAGAGCGCACGCTTCGCATGTGTTAGGCCCCGAGTTCAATCCCCGGCATCTCCAGGGATTTTTTAAATATCTTAATACATCCCAATTCTGTCAGTTTTCATACTTTTATTTTTCTTTCCAAAAAGAACATACACTCAATTATGTGGTGCCGTTAACCCAGTATAAATATAAACCTGTGACAGGTACTAAGGTTTGCTTGATCAATATTGCTAAAAATACCAGCGGACAAAGTTGTATGATACCAAGCAGACATAGCAGACGGAAAAGAAAACCACGCGGGTGAATACGTGGATGGCGCCACAGTAAAAAAAATGTGTCATACGCCAAATATAAGCCCACTTTGTAAAGTTGGTCCCCATTCGGCTACTCCTCACAGCAAATCACTAAGTAATTTACTACCGTCAGCTGGAGTATCTTTTAGAGTGCTCAGGTCTTCGGTGTATGTTGTTATAGCTATGTTCATTTATAGCCGCTATTTATTTAAGCCGCTGCTTCTTCTGATTTCTCACTTAGCCAGTATTACTGGCTCTTACATGCTTGTGGATTCCGACGTTCCTCTGAATGAATAAATTTCCTGTTAAGAATACGGTTGCTTTTTGTTTCTCGGCGGCGGCCTCCGATCGAAACATTGGCATGTCATGAATATTTTTCATTAGTATTGCCAAAAAAAAATTTGGTGATGCGAATCAAATCTGTTCTCAGGCAGTGAACAGAAACATATTAGCTGAAAGAACGTTGATGAAAAGTATCAAGCACTACAGAATAAACAAACATGTGCCTGATCCTCATATTCCATCAGACATGGTTGCTCGAAATCTCTACGAACAAAGTAATATACAAATTGTCAAACATGCCTGTTTACATAACAAAGGCAAACATTATGTTGAAAACAGGCAGTTGCCGCCGAAATTCCAAGAACACGCCGGCTGAGAGATGGGTCACGAGCGGGTGGCGGGTGTAGACAATAAACTAATTCTCTTTTGTTCATCATTACTAAAAAATGGGACTAGAGCATAATGTACCGGTTAATATTGCCTCTTGAAGCGGCTTTACGTTTTCTGCGCAAGACGCACAAACGTATTGATAGAAAGAACCAGTTTAAGGGCGCAGATCATTACAAAGAACCCTGAAAAAAATTCCGGCCGCTCCCGAAATTTTGACAGTGTTAAAGTATTTTGGGTTCCCATCGTGAAAAAAACTAAAGATCTCACACCTGAATGAACAGAGACGTATGAGCTTAAAAGACGTGTGTAAAATAAATGGAAACACTTGCTACAATGATGCCGACACTGATGAAAAAGTTCCCGCGAACCGGAATCGAACCGGTGACCTAAGGATAGCTGCCCATGTCGCCACTACAGTCCTCCAGATTTACCAGCTGAGCTATCACGGGTTACGTTTACCAGTAATATGGGATCCAATAGAGGCATTGATTTACAAATCTTAAACCAGTCGTTTTATTTGGCATCACTGTTTGTTCACTAACCACTGGGCAAATATCTGACGAGGTGGCCGAGTGGTTAAGGCGTTGGACTGCTAATCCAATGGGCTCTGCCCGCGTGGGTTCGAATCCCATCCTCGTCGTTCCTGGGGATGTAGCTCAGTGGTAGAGCGCACGCTTTGCATGTGTGAGGCCCCGGGTTCAATCCCCGGCATCTCCATGTTCTTTTGATTTGTTATTCTCTCCGCCTTCCATGAAAATCCCATTTTTTGGCCAATACAACCTGCTTAGTGTCACGCCAGTAAGATAAAATCGATGAGAATGTATGTACGCCAGAAAATATCCGTTCTGGATCATGAATTACGCAACACTCCTGTTAAATATATACTAGATTCGTATTTATGTTTTGGAAACGGAACATTCGAATTCAAGCTGAAAGTGTCATTTGCAATGCTAAGTAGGTGGGGATGTAGCTCAGTGGTAGAGCGCACGCTTCGCATGTGTTAGGCCCCCCGTTCAATCCCCGGCATCTCCAGGGATTTTTTAAATATCTTAATACATCCCATTTCTGTCAGTTTTCATACTTTTATTTTTCTTTCCAAAAAGAACATACACTCAATTATGTTAAGATAATTAAGATAAAATCGATGAGAATGTATGTACGCCAGAAAATATCCGTTCTGGATCATGAATTACGCAACACTCCTGTTAAATATATACTAGATTCGTATTTATGTTTTGGAAACGGAACATTCGAATTCAAGCTGAAAGTGTCATTTGCAATGCTAAGTAGGTGGGGATGTAGCTCAGTGGTAGAGCGCACGCTTCGCATGTGTTAGGCCCCCCGTTCAATCCCCGGCATCTCCAGGGATTTTTTAAATATCTTAATACATCCCATTTCTGTCAGTTTTCATACTTTTATTTTTCTTTCCAAAAAGAACATACACTCAATTATGTGGTGCCGTTAACCCAGTATAAATATAAACCTGTGACAGGTACTAAGGTTTGCTTGATCAATATTGCTAAAAATACCAGCGACCAAAGTTGTATGATACCAAGCAGACATAGCAGACGGAAAAGAAAACCACGCGGGTGAATACATAGATGGCGCCACAGTAAAAAAAATGTGTCAAACGCCAAATATAAGCCCACTTTGTAAAGTTGGTCCCCATTCGGCTACTTCTCACAGCAAATCACTAAGTAATTTACTACCGTCAGCTGGAGTATCTTTTAGAGTGCTCAGGTCTTCGGTGTATGTTGTTATAGCTATGTTCATTTATAGCCGCTATTTATTTAAGCCGCTGCTTCTTCTGCTTTCTCACTTAGCCAGTATTACTGGCTCTTACATGCTTGTGAATTCCGACGTTCCTCTGAATGAGTAAATTTCCTGTTCAGAATACGGTTGCTTTTTGTTTCTGGGCGGCGGCTTCCGATCGAAACATTGGCATGTCACGAATATTTTTCATTAGCATGCCAAAAAAAATTTGGGTGATGCGAATCAAATCTGTTCTCAGGAAGTGAACAGAAACATATGAGCTGAAAGAACGTTGATGAAAAGTATCAAACACTACAGAATAAACAAACATGTGCCTGATCCTCATATTCCATCAGACATGGTTGCTCGACATCTCTATGAACAAAGTAATATACAAATTGTCAAACATGACTGTTTACATAACAAAGGCAAACATTATGTTGAAAACAGGCAGTTGGCGCCGAAATTCCAAGAACACACCGGCTGAGAGAGACGGGTCACGAGCGGGTGGCGGGTGTAGACAATAAACTAATTCTCTTTTGTCCATCATTACTAAATATGGGGCTAGAGCTTAATGTACCGGTTAATATTGCCTCTTGAAGCGGCTTTACGTTTTCTGAGCAAGACGCACAAACATATTGATAGGGAGAACCAGTTTAAGGGCGCAGATCATTACAAAGAACTTTGAAATAAATGCCGGCCGCTGCCGAAATTTTGACAGTGTTAAAGTATTTTGGGTTCCCATCGTGAAAAAAACTAAAGATCTCACGCCGGAATGAACAGAGACGTATGAGCTTAAAAGACGTGTGTAAAATAAATGGAAACACTTGCTACAATGATGCCGACACTGATGAAAAAGTTCCCGCGAACCGGAATCGAACCGGTGACCTAAGGATAGCTGCCCATGTCGCCACTACAGTCCTCCGCTCTACCAGCTGAGCTATCACGGGTTACGTTTACCAGTAATATGGGATCCAATAGAGGCATTGATTTACAAATCTTAAACCAGTCGTTTTATTTGGCATCACTCTTTGTTCACTAACCACTGGGCAAATATCTGACGAGGTGGCCGAGTGGTTAAGGCGTTGGACTGCTAATCCAATGGGCTCTGCCCGCGTGGGTTCGAATCCCATCCTCGTCGTTCCTGGGGATGTAGCTCAGTGGTAGAGCGCCTTCTTTGCATGTGTGAGGCCCCGGGTTCAATCCCCGGCATCTCCATGTTCTTTTGATTTGTTATTCTCTCCGCCTTCCATGAAAATCCCATTTTTTGGCCAATACAACCTGCTTAGTGTCACGCCAGTAAGATAAAATCGATGAGAATGTATGTACGCCAGAAAATATCCGTTCTGGATCATGAATTACGCAACACTCCTGTTAAATATATACTAGATTCGTATTTATGTTTTGGAAACGGAACATTTGAATTCAAGCTGAAAGTGTCATTTGCAATGCTTAGTAGGTGGGGATGTAGCTCAGTGGTAGAGCGCACGCTTCGCATGTGTGAGGCCCCGGGTTCAATCCCCGGCATCTCCAGCGATTTTTTTAAATATCTTAATATATCCCAATTCTGTCAGTTTTCATACTTTTATTTTTCTTTCCAAAAAGAACATGCACTCAATTATGTGGTGCCGTTAACCCAGTATAAATATAAACCTGTGACAGGTACTAAGGTTTGCTTGATCAATATTGCTAAAAATACCAGCGGATAAAGTTGTATTATACCAAGCAGACAAAGCAGACGGAAAAGAAAACCACGCGGGTGAATACGTGGATGGCGCCACAGTAAAAAAATGTGTCATACGCCAAATATAAGCCCACTTTGTAAAGTTGGTCCCCATTCGGCTACTCCTCACAGCAAATCACTAAGTTATTTACTACCGTCAGCTGGAGTATCTTTTAGAGTGCTCAGGTCTTCGGTGTATGTTGTTATAGCTATGTTCATTTATAGCCGCTATTTATTTAAGCCGCTGCTTCTTCTGATTTCTCACTTAGCCAGTATTACTGGCTCTTACATGCTTGTGGATTCCGACGTTCCTCTGAATGAATAAATTTCCTGTTAAGAATACGGTTGCTTTTTGTTTCTGGGCGGCGGCCTCCGATCGAAACATTGGCATGTCATGAATATTTTTCATTAGTATTGCCAAAAAAAATTTGGTGATGCGAATCAAATCTGTTCTCAGGCAGTGAACAGAAACATATTAGCTGAAAGAACGTTGATGAAAAGTATCAAGCACTACAGAATAAACGGATTGTACAAATAGTTATTATAACTAATGGAAGCACTGTCCATGGCTCCGGTGATGGCGTTCGGTAGTCTGGAGTCTGGACACCGGAGTTCCTGGAGAAAACCACCGGCCTTCGACTGGCAACTAAAACCCACTCTCATAGCCAGGCCTGAGATCGATCCCGGTTCGCCAGAGGAGAGAGCCAAGCGGTTTGCCCCTCAGCTGTCCTGGCCCAAAAAATTGCCTAAAAACATCTTTTGTCGAGAACCATTAACGCGTTTACTTGTAAAACGATTAGGTGAGAGAACTTCCTTTTGTTGGTAGTGACAGTTTCAAAGGAAGAACCAGAGAGAATAAAATTGAAAAAAAATTACAACGCCCACGACCCTGAGATTAAGAGTCTCATGCTCTACCGACTGAGCTAGCCGGGCTGTGCGAACCGTAGATCTGATATAGGGCTCATGCAGGAATTCTTTGCATTAATTAAATACTGGTTACACTTTTGTTAAATCTTCACAAAAACAGATATGGAAAATATTCCGATTAAATTAAGAAAAGGTCCCCACCATTATGTCCTCCAAACAGAGACTCTATCACATTTTTCTAAATTCTTTGCCAGATGCAACTACGACTAATATTACTTTCTACAGAGTCATATTATTTAAAGCGGAATGGTGTCTATCTCTCATTTATTCGTAGCTGTCAGATGCCCGTGGAAGGGATTCAGATATATTGTGGATTGCTGGAATAGTTTACCATTATCACATTGAAATGTAAGAATAATATAGTTAACAAGATGGAATTACACATAATGCACCAACTCTCCTTCAAAATCAGTACTGAGCGTGCTGAGAGGTATTAATATATTTATTTTACTGTTTTAGTCATACTTTCTACACTCTTAGCAAAAAAGGTTCTTTATGGAACCCCTAGGGGTTCTTTGGCTTGTCCCAATAGCAGAACCCCTACGGGTTCTTTGAAAGAACCCTATCCAGGGTTCTTTTAAAGAACCCCATGGAGGGTTCTTTGAAGGGTTCTTAAGGGTTCTTTGAAAGAACCATAACCGGGGGTTCTTTTAAAGAACCCTATGACGGGTTCTCTTAAGGGTTCTTAGTGATTTTTTTGGGTTCTTTATATGAATCCTTAGGGTTCTTTATAGGGGTCTTTACAAGCTCTTATGGGTTCTTTTAATGGTACATTTGGTTCTTCATAAGAATCGATGGGGTTCTTTAGATTCTTTATAGTTCTGAATATGGTTGATATTGGTCCTTAAAAGGTACGTTAATTCCACTGTTCATAACTTTCTTGTACCATTATTCCCGGGTATCAGGTCGTCCTGAATTGGTTCTTGTAGTTCCATATAGCAAAATACAAAATCATAGGGAAAGTATTATGATCCAGGGTCTTGTTCAGTTAGTTTCTGAAAAAAGTAACTACAATGTATATCAAAATATTTATTTTATTAATTAATTAGAAATGTGCTCATACAGCGCTGACAACCATCAAGGCAGCTCATTAGCTTTGTTAGAATTGCAAAATTAAGCCTTAATTAAAATGGCCCTCATGCTGTACGTCGACTTAATAACATATTTAAAAGAAACAGCACGTGGAGTGACTTCATTGTTCTCTGTGGAGTCAAGTCTGTTACGTAACCACTCGCATGGCCATATCCTCACTACCTACGGCCTTGTGCAATCAATTGTGCTGTATAACCCATAAAGCACTCATTCCGAGGTTATTCACTGCCGATCATTGCCGAGCTGCCTTTTATCACAATGGGTGAATATTGTTTTTTAGTAATGTTGCTAATAAGAAAACATAAAGCCGCCGCTTGGCGGAGATATGAAAAAATATGCTTCTTGATCTGACTGGTCAGGCAACCATGCATCCTGAGCACCGAATCGGTCGGATCTCTCCTTTCAGCAGCTGGCATAAGATAATATGAAGTGTTCGAGGAACTGCAAAGTATTTTTCAGCTGTTTCGGATATTCAATTCCATACACGTAGTATGCTGCAAACAATAAAGACACAGCATAGCTAATATCCATGTCCATTTCTTTGACTATGATAACCGCGTCCATGGCCAAAGAGGCTCTCTTGCATATGAGGGGATTTTCTCCTTTCTGCAAAATCGTGGGTGTGACACAGTTGTCTGCCTCCTACAAATATAAAAATAGTATTAATATAATACATAAGTCAGAACGCACAAGCATATTGGTTCATCTAATAATGTGGGTTTCTCTCTGTGAAAATTAAGATTTTGCACTCCGATGGATTTGTTTAAGATGCTTTATGTTTTCGCATCATAATGTTGAGCATGATTAATCCTCTAGGTACATACTTTATTTTGCAGCTGTTTTACCTCGAATTTATATTTTCTTTCAAACTCACCCATTCTGTTTTACGTGTGTTGGTCTTTAACTGAGAGGATTCAATAAACATTTCAAGACATTTATTAAGCAGAAAAAAATCGTGATATGAGATATTCCAAAACAAATATTTAACTGGACTTGAAATAAAGCAAGGGCATAGAGTGACACCCTACCTTTTCTGCCGAGTACATGAGTGACTCCTTTTCATGGAAGAGGGATGGCAGCAGAAGTGTGGCAGCTGCAAGCTTCAGTTCTGAAAGCAAAAGAACGATATATAACGATAAAATATGTAACCATGAAGTACTATGGGCTTTTGTTAACTTTTGTCAAAAGTGATGAGGAGTTTATTGGGAAGTTATATATAAATATGCGCCCCCCTCCACGCCCCCCCCCCCACACACACACACTTTTGAAAACGCTCCAAAGACTATGTTCTATGAATCAGAGATGGGGTCATATAATATATATATATATATATATATATATATATATATATATATATATATATATATATATAGGCGTGTTTATGTTGTACTGATCATGAACTAGCTAGAAATTGGCCAAAATGTGCTTATTAATTGCAACAGAAACCTCATTTGTACTGAATTAAGGATTTAATTATATTTACTTTTCATTTTTAATTAAAGACAAATATTGAATATTACAAAAAATTACAATATAATTATACATTAAAATTTAAGTTTTACCTACAAGACATGGGGTGAGGTAATGTAAAAAGTAAGGTCAGCAATACATATATCACTTTTTGAAAGTAAAGTAATAGTAACAGTAATAGAAGTAAATAGTTGTAATAGTAATATAATAGAACACCTGTAATAGGACCCAACCATGGTAATAGTAATATATATATATATATATATATATATATATATATATACATATATATATATATATATGCGCCCCCCCCCCCCAAAAAAAACACTTTTGAAAACACTCTAAAGCCTGTGTTCTATGAATCAGGGATGGGGCAATATGTAAGTCACTGGCTAAAGAAATGATATCCAATTAGATAAACCCCGAGCTTGTTTGCACATTAATTATTTAGCCTTTGTCAGTAAACATTGCAGTAGTTCTTGGCCAGCTAACACATTATGTGGGACAAGTTATTGTTAGCTGGGGTCAGACATTGCTGCTGCAGTGCTGTTGATATGTGTGTGTTGGGGGGGGGGGGGGGGCTGTGAGAAGACCTTACCACGTTGCAGGCGTGGGCTGTTAATTGTGTTTCACTTGTGTTAAAATTATGGGCCACCATCTCGTCACCTTCTACTCCAGTTAACTGACCTAAACAAATAGCCTATTATGTATCATGATATATATATATATATATATATATATATATATATATATATATATATATACATATATATAATATATAAATATATATCTCAATGGGAAAAAATAGCAGGTGAATTCAAAACACCGTAGGTATGCACGATTCGACCTGGAGATGAATGTCAAATGGCCTGTAACACTTTCGTACTCTTAATGTACCATTTTAGATGTAATCAGCTGATTTTTTTTCAAAATTAAGTTCTAACAAACTTAAGGTCACACCATATATATTGTGACAATGCTGAAATTCACCCAAGTAGTTTAAACTCAGTGGTTCCTGAAATAGGCTACACCCTAAAATGAAATGGAAAATAATTATACTTACATGTGCAATGGTGTTTCGACAGCACTTGTCACTTGAGTTTCAGCTTCAGCAATGGGTCTCTTCGATTGAGCTTCAGCAAGTTTCTTCTTCAAGGTTGTGTAGTATAATGAACAGAAATCCTGACTAACACATGCAGCACTGTATTTCACCCAGATTGCTAGCTCTTCATTGTGTCTGTCAACGGGGGGCGCAGTCACAGCCAGTCACTGAAGGGTACGGTCAGCCTGGTCAAGGTTTGCGCGCCCGTTTTGTATGACTGACCTCATTAGGATGGGGGCCAATCTCAACTGCTGGTCATCCTGGTACATACAGGAATCAAAATGGCGGCTGTCTCTGTCACTTTTATGATGATGCATGTAAAATTGTCTGAATGGTTACTGTAAAATGTGGGCTATTGAATGAATAAACATGTTTCTTGCACATGTTTTCAAATTCCCTGACACACTTCAGCAACTGTATGTACTTAATTACCCTTGGTCAATCCTAACAAGAATTGATCAGTTGATTACAAGGATACATCTCATTGTGGTTCATCCTTAATCAATCACAGTGGCTGTTTTTCAATAAATGGGGAGAGTTATGCTGTACTCGTGGTTGTAAAAATTATCATCAAAGTTAATAAGCTATAACTAAAACACTGAACCTCCCAGGTTTTAATTCCCTTAATTAAATGGGAAAAATAAAATTCCCTAAAAATTTTATATAAATAATATATATATATATATATTAATTACATCAGATAATACATAGATTTTATATAATATATATAATCAGATTTTATATTATATCAAATTTTATCATATATATATATATATATTACATTATATCATATACATTATATCAGATTTTAAATATATATATATATGTATATATATATATATGTATATATATATGTATATATATTCTTATATATATATATATATATAATATATATATATATATATTTATTCTTACAGGATGATATGTGTCAAGGCAAACTTGGTTTTGGAAATGCAGGTTTGATGATACAAATGTACATACAATCATGTCAGGCATACAAGTTTCATGCGTTCAACCTCCCTGGGAGAGATTCAGCAAGGTCCAGATGGTCAACAGTATGGATCCAGCCTTCTAGATATGGTCATTAAAGCAATCTCTTTGATTTGCCAGCCCAGTTGTGATTCCCACATATTAAGCAGTTCGGACTCTTATAATAGGAATAGACAAGTTATATAATATTTGCATGACATATGCATATATAAATGTGTAAGATTTGGGCATTGCATGATATATATATATATATATATATATATATATATATGCATATATATATATGTGTGTATATATACGTGTGAGTTGTTTCTTTTAAATAACTTGTATTGTTTACAGTATGGACCTTTCTAAAACTAAATCAGACGAATATATACATCTCCCGATTCTTCAAAGAACCCCACACATGTAGTATAAAGAACCCTCATTGCGTCAAAGAACCCTTTGGAACCCTTTAGAACCCATTCCGGTTCTTTGGGGTTCTTTGGTCACACAGGGTTCCGTAAAGAACCCGTACTAGCTCAAAGAACCCTCAAAGAACCATTTGTGCTAAGAGTGTACCTGAGACTAATTGTCTCATACTCTATCGACTGAGTTAGCCGTGCTGTGCGAACCACCGGTCTAATATAACGCTCATCCAGGAATGTTTTATACACCGATGGGGAAGATATATTTCCCGTAAATTAGGTATACTGGTTACTCATTGGCTAAAACTCCTCTGTTTACTGCGATGGAAAATTTTTTTGAAAGTTAGAAAAGGTCTCCCACCACTATGTCTTCCAATCAGACACTGCATGTTATATTTATGTATCATTTGCGAGATGAAACAGCATGTTATATCACATTCCACAGAACCATCCTATTTTAAAGGTATCGGTATTTATATCTTATTTTAAAGTAGCTGTCAAAAGCTCGGTGAAAAGATATGTTATGGGTTGCTGGAATAGTTTATCAGTGCCGCATTGAAATTGAGGAATGATATTTTAGAAAAATTATGAAATGACTCGTAATGTGCCACCACTCCTGCAAAATTAGTACTGATCATGCGGAGGTATTTTCAGTACAATCCGTTCTGAGAAAGACAAGTTCTGATTGTAACTTATTTATTTTACATGGATTGTACAAATAGTTATTATAACTAATCGAAGCACTCTCTATGGCTCCGGTGATGGCGTTCGGTCTTCTGGAGTCTGGAAACCGGAGTACCTGGAGAAAACCACCGGCCTTCGACGGGCAACTACAACCCACTGTCATGGCCAGACCTGAGATCGATCCCGGTTCGCCAGAGGAGAGAGCCAAGCGTTTTACCCCTCAGCTGCCCTGGCCCAAAAAAAATGCCTAAAAACAGCTTTTGTCGAGAACCATTAACGCGTTTACTTGTAAAAGGTTTTGGTGAGAGAAATTCCTTTTCTTGGTAGTGACAGTTTCAAAGGAAGAACCAGACAGAAAAAAAATTGAAAGAAAATCACAACGCCCAACGTGGGGCTCGAACCCACGACCATGAGATTAAGAGTCTCATGCTCTACCGACTGAGCTAGCCGGGCTGTGCGAACCGTAGTTCTAATACAAGGCTCACCCATGAATGATTCGCATTAATTAAATACTGGTTACACTTTTGTTAAATCTTCACAAAAACAGATATGGAAAATATTCCGATTAACTTAAGAAAAGGTCCCCACCATTATGTCCTCCAAACAGAGACTCTATCAGATTTTTCTAAATTCTTTGCCAGATGCAACTACGACTCAAATATCTTTCTACAGAGTCATCTTCTTTAAAGCATAAAGGTGTCTATCTCTCATTTTTTTCGTAGCTGTCAGATGCCCGTGGAAGGGATTCAGATATATTGTGGATTGCTGGAATAGTTTACCATTATCACATTGAAATGTAAGAATAATATAGTAAACAAGATGGAATTACACATAATGCACCAACTCTCCTTCAAAATTAGTACTGAGCGTGCTGAGAGGTATTAATATATTTATTTTACTGTTTTAGTCATACTTTCTGCCTGAGACTATAAGTGTCTCATACTCTATCGACTGAGTTAGCCGTGCTGTGCGAACCACCGGTCTAATATAACGCTCATCCAGGAATGTTTTATACACCGATGGGGAAGATATATTTCCCGTAAATTAGGTATACTGGTTTCTCATTTGCTGAAACTCCTCTGTTTACTGCGATGGAAAATTTTTTTGAAAGTTAGAAAAGGTCTCCCACCATTATGTCTTCCATTCAGAGACTGCATGTTATATTTATTTATCATTTGCGAGATGAAACAGCATGTAATATTACATTCCACAGAGCCATCCTATTTCAAAGGTATCGGTATTTATCTCTTATTTTAAAGTAGCTGTCAAAAGCTCGGTGAAAAGATATGTTATTAATTGCTGAAATGATTTATCAGTACCGGATTGAAATTGAAGAATAATATTTTAGAAAAATTATGAAATGACTCGTAATGTGCCATCTCTCCTGCAAAATTAGTACTCAGCATGCGGAGGTGTTTTCAGTACAATCCGATCTGAGAAAGACAAGTTCTGATTGTAACTTATTTATTTTACATGGATTGTACAAATAGTTATTATAACTAATGGAAGCACTTTCCATGGCTCCGGTGATGGCGTTCGGTAGTCTGGAGTCTGGAAACCGGAGTACCTGGAGAAAACCACCGGCCTTCGACTGGCAACTACAACCCACTCTCATAGCCAGGCCTGAGATCGATCCCGGTTCGCCAGAGGAGAGAGCCAAGCGGTTTGCCCCTCAGCTGTCCTGGCCCCAAAAAATTGCCTAAAAACATCTTTTGTCGAGAACCATTAACGCGTTTACTTGTAAAACGTTTAGGTGAGAGAGATCTGATATAGGGCTCATGCAGGAATTCTTTGCATTAATTAAATACTGGTTACACTTTTGTTAAATCTTCACAAAAACAGATATGGAAAATATTCCGATTAAATTAAGAAAAGGTCCCCACCATTATGTCCTCCAAACAGAGACTCTATCACATTTTTCTAAATTCTTTGCCAGATGCAACTACGACTAATATTACTTTCTACAGAGTCATATTATTTAAAGCGGAAAGGTGTCTATCTCTCATTTATTCGTAGCTGTCAGAGAGCCATCCTATTTCAAAGGTATCGGTATTTATCTCTTATTTTAAAGTAGCTGTCAAAAGCTCGGTGAAAAGATATGTTATTAATTGCTGAAATGATTTATCAGTACCGGATTGAAATTGAAGAATAATATTTTAGAAAAATTATGAAATGACTCGTAATGTGCCATCTCTCCTGCAAAATTAGTACTCAGCATGCGGAGGTGTTTTCAGTACAATCCGATCTGAGAAAGACAAGTTCTGATTGTAACTTATTTATTTTACATGGATTGTACAAATAGTTATTATAACTAATGGAAGCACTGTCCATGGCTCCGGTGATGGCGTTCGGTAGTCTGGAGTCTGGACACCGGAGTTCCTGGAGAAAACCACCGGCCTTCGACTGGCAACTAAAACCCACTCTCATAGCCAGGCCTGAGATCGATCCCGGTTCGCCAGAGGAGAGAGCCAAGCGGTTTGCCCCTCAGCTGTCCTGGCCCCAAAAAATTGCCTAAAAACATCTTTTGTCGAGAACCATTAACGCGTTTACTTGTAAAACGTTTAGGTGAGAGAACTTCCTTTTGTTGGTAGTGACAGTTTCAAAGGAAGAACCAGAGAGAATAAAATTGAAAAAAATCACAACGCCCAAGGTGGGGCTCGAACCCACGACCCTGAGATTAAGAGTCTCATGCTCTACCGACTGAGCTAGCCGGGCTGTGCGAACCATAGATCTTATATAGGGCTCATCCAGGAATTCTTTGCATTAATTAGATACTGGTTACACTTTTGTTAAATCTTCACAAAAACAGATATGGAAAATATTCCGATTAACTTAAGAAAAGGTCCCCACCATTATGTCCTCCAAACAGAGACTCTATCACATTTTTCTAAATTCTTTGCCAGATGCAACTACGACTCAAATATCTTTCTACAGAGTCATCTTCTTTAAAGCATAAAGGTGTCTATCTCTCATTTTTTTCGTAGCTGTCAGATGCCCGTGGAAGGGATTCAGATATATTGTGGATTGCTGGAATAGTTTACCATTATCACATTGAAATGTAAGAATAATATAGTAAACAAGATGGAATTACACATAATGCACCAACTCTCCTTCAAAATTAGTACTGAGCGTGCTGAGAGGTATTAATATATTTATTTTACTGTTTTAGTCATACTTTCTGCCTGAGACTATAAGTGTCTCATACTCTATCGACTGAGTTAGCCGTGCTGTGCGAACCACCGGTCTAATATAACGCTCATCCAGGAATGTTTTATACACCGATGGGGAAGATATATTTCCCGTAAATTAGGTATACTGGTTACTCATTTGCTGAAACTCCTCTGTTTACTGCGATGGAAAATTTTTTTGAAAGTTAGAAAAGGTCTCCCACCATTATGTCTTCCATTCAGAGACTGCATGTTATATTTATTTATCATTTGCGAGATGAAACAGCATGTAATATTACATTCCACAGAGCCATCCTATTTCAAAGGTATCGGTATTTATCTCTTATTTTAAAGTAGCTGTCAAAAGCTCGGTGAAAAGATATGTTATTAATTGCTGAAATGATTTATCAGTACCGGATTGAAATTGAAGAATAATATTTTAGAAAAATTATGAAATGACTCGTAATGTGCCATCTCTCCTGCAAAATTAGTACTCAGCATGCGGAGGTGTTTTCAGTACAATCCGATCTGAGAAAGACAAGTTCTGATTGTAACTTATTTATTTTACATGGATTGTACAAATAGTTATTATAACTAATGGAAGCACTGTCCATGGCTCCGGTGATGGCGTTCGGTAGTCTGGAGTCTGGACACTGGAGTTCCTGGAGAAAACCACCGGCCTTCGACTGGCAACTAAAACCCACTCTCATAGCCAGGCCTGAGATCGATCCCGGTTCGCCAGAGGAGAGAGCCAAGCGGTTTGCCCCTCAGCTGTCCTGGCCCCAAAAAATTGCCTAAAAACATCTTTTGTCGAGAACCATTAACGCGTTTACTTGTAAAACGTTTAGGTGAGAGAACTTCCTTTTGTTGGTAGTGACAGTTTCAAAGGAAGAACCAGAGAGAATAAAATTGAAAAAACATCACAACGCCCAACGTTGGGCTCGAACCCACGACCCTGAGATTAAGAGTCTCATGCTCTACCGACTGAGCTAGCCGGGCTGTGCGAACCGTATATCTGATATAGGGCTCATGCAGGAATTCTTTGCATTAATTAAATACTGGTTACACTTTTGTTAAATCTTCACAAAAACAGATATGGAAAATATTCCGATTAAATTAAGAAAAGGTCCCCACCATTATGTCCTCCAAACAGAGACTCTATCACATTTTTCTAAATTCTTTGCCAGATGCAACTACGACTAATATTACTTTCTACAGAGTCATATTATTTAAAGCGGAAAGGTGTCTATCTCTCATTTATTCGTAGCTGTCAGAGAGCCATCCTATTTCAAAGGTATCGGTATTTATCTCTTATTTTAAAGTAGCTGTCAAAAGCTCGGTGAAAAGATATGTTATTAATTGCTGAAATGATTTATCAGTACCGGATTGAAATTGAAGAATAATATTTTAGAAAAATTATGAAATGACTCGTAATGTGCCATCTCTCCTGCAAAATTAGTACTCAGCATGCGGAGGTGTTTTCAGTACAATCCGATCTGAGAAAGACAAGTTCTGATTGTAACTTATTTATTTTACATGGATTGTACAAATAGTTATTATAACTAATGGAAGCACTGTCCATGGCTCCGGTGATGGCGTTCGGTAGTCTGGAGTCTGGACACCGGAGTTCCTGGAGAAAACCACCGGCCTTCGACTGGCAACTAAAACCCACTCTCATAGCCAGGCCTGAGATCGATCCCGGTTCGCCAGAGGAGAGAGCCAAGCGGTTTGCCCCTCAGCTGTCCTGGCCCCAAAAAATTGCCTAAAAACATCTTTTGTCGAGAACCACTAACGCGTTTACTTGTAAAACGTTTAGGTGAGAGAACTTCCTTTTGTTGGTAGTGACAGTTTCAAAGGAAGAACCAGAGAGAATAAAATTGAAAAAAATTACAACGCCCAACGTGGGGCTCGAACCCACGACCCTGAGATTAAGAGTCTCATGCTCTACCGACTGAGCTAGCCGGGCTGTCGATCATAGATCTTATATAGGGCTCATCCAGGAATTCTTTGCATTAATTAAATACTGGTTACACTTTTGTTAAATCTTCACAAAAACAGATATGGAAACTATTCCGATTAAATTAAGAAAAGGTCCCCACCATTATGTCCTCCAAACAGAGACTCTATCACATTTTTCTAAATTCTTTGCCAGATGCAACTACGACTCAAATATCTTTCTACAGAGTCATCTTCTTTAAAGCATAAAGGTGTCTATCTCTCATTTTTTTCGTAGCTGTCAGATGCCCGTGGAAGGGATTCAGATATATTGTGGATTGCTGGAATAGTTTACCATTATCACATTGAAATGTAAGAATAATATAGTAAACAAGATGGAATTACACATAATGCACCAACTCTCCTTCAAAATTAGTACTGAGCGTGCTGAGAGGTATTAATATATTTATTTTACTGTTTTAGTCATACTTTCTGCCTGAGACTATAAGTGTCTCATACTCTATCGACTGAGTTAGCCGTGCTGTGCGAACCACCGGTCTAATATAACGCTCATCCAGGAATGTTTTATACACCGATGGGGAAGATATATTTCCCGTAAATTAGGTATACTGGTTACTCATTTGCTGAAACTCCTCTGTTTACTGCGATGGAAAATTTTTTTGAAAGTTAGAAAAGGTCTCCCACCATTATGTCTTCCATTCAGAGACTGCATGTTATATTTATTTATCATTTGCGAGATGAAACAGCATGTAATATTACATTCCACAGAGCCATCCTATTTCAAAGGTATCGGTATTTATCTCTTATTTTAAAGTAGCTGTCAAAAGCTCGGTGAAAAGATATGTTATTAATTGCTGAAATGATTTATCAGTACCGGATTGAAATTGAAGAATAATATTTTAGAAAAATTATGAAATGACTCGTAATGTGCCATCTCTCCTGCAAAATTAGTACTCAGCATGCGGAGGTGTTTTCAGTACAATCCGATCTGAGAAAGACAAGTTCTGATTGTAACTTATTTATTTTACATGGATTGTACAAATAGTTATTATAACTAATGGAAGCACTTTCCATGGCTCCGGTGATGGCGTTCGGTAGTCTGGAGTCTGGACACCGGAGTTCCTGGAGAAAACCACCGGCCTTCGACTGGCAACTAAAACCCACTCTCATAGCCAGGCCTGAGATCGATCCCGGTTCGCCAGAGGAGAGAGCCAAGCGGTTTGCCCCTCAGCTGTCCTGGCCCCAAAAAATTGCCTAAAAACATCTTTTGTCGAGAACCATTAACGCGTTTACTTGTAAAACGTTTAGGTGAGAGAACTTCCTTTTGTTGGTAGTGACAGTTTCAAAGGAAGAACCAGAGAGAATAAAATTGAAAAAACATCACAACGCCCAACGTGGGGCTCGAACCCACGACCCTGAGATTAAGAGTCTCATGCTCTACCGACTGAGCTAGCCGGGCTGTGCGAACCGTATATCTGATATAGGGCTCATGCAGGAATTCTTTGCATTAATTAAATACTGGTTACACTTTTGTTAAATCTTCACAAAAACAGATATGGAAAATATTCCGATTAAATTAAGAAAAGGTCCCCACCATTATGTCCTCCAAACAGAGACTCTATCACATTTTTCTAAATTCTTTGCCAGATGCAACTACGACTAATATTACTTTCTACAGAGTCATATTATTTAAAGCGGAAAGGTGTCTATCTCTCATTTATTCGTAGCTGTCAGAGAGCCATCCTATTTCAAAGGTATCGGTATTTATCTCTTATTTTAAAGTAGCTGTCAAAAGCTCGGTGAAAAGATATGTTATTAATTGCTGAAATGATTTATCAGTACCGGATTGAAATTGAAGAATAATATTTTAGAAAAATTATGAAATGACTCGTAATGTGCCATCTCTCCTGCAAAATTAGTACTCAGCATGCGGAGGTGTTTTCAGTACAATCCGATCTGAGAAAGACAAGTTCTGATTGTAACTTATTTATTTTACATGGATTGTACAAATAGTTATTATAACTAATGGAAGCACTGTCCATGGCTCCGGTGATGGCGTTCGGTAGTCTGGAGTCTGGACACCGGAGTTCCTGGAGAAAACCACCGGCCTTCGACTGGCAACTAAAACCCACTCTCATAGCCAGGCCTGAGATCGATCCCGGTTCGCCAGAGGAGAGAGCCAAGCGGTTTGCCCCTCAGCTGTCCTGGCCCCAAAAAATTGCCTAAAAACATCTTTTGTCGAGAACCATTAACGCGTTTACTTGTAAAACGTTTAGGTGAGAGAACTTCCTTTTGTTGGTAGTGACAGTTTCAAAGGAAGAACCAGAGAGAATAAAATTGAAAAAAAATCACAACGCCCAACGTGGGGCTCGAACCCACGACCCTGAGATTAAGAGTCTCATGCTCTACCGACTGAGCTAGCCGGGCTGTGCGAACCATAGATCTTATATAGGGCTCATCCAGGAATTCTTTGCATTAATTAGATACTGGTTACACTTTTGTTAAATCTTCACAAAAACAGATATGGAAAATATTCCGATTAACTTAAGAAAAGGTCCCCACCATTATGTCCTCCAAACAGAGACTCTATCAGATTTTTCTAAATTCTTTGCCAGATGCAACTACGACTCAAATATCTTTCTACAGAGTCATCTTCTTTAAAGCATAAAGGTGTCTATCTCTCATTTTTTTCGTAGCTGTCAGATGCCCGTGGAAGGGATTCAGATATATTGTGGATTGCTGGAATAGTTTACCATTATCACATTGAAATGTAAGAATAATATAGTAAACAAGATGGAATTACACATAATGCACCAACTCTCCTTCAAAATTAGTACTGAGCGTGCTGAGAGGTATTAATATATTTATTTTACTGTTTTAGTCATACTTTCTGCCTGAGACTATAAGTGTCTCATACTCTATCGACTGAGTTAGCCGTGCTGTGCGAACCACCGGTCTAATATAACGCTCATCCAGGAATGTTTTATACACCGATGGGGAAGATATATTTCCCGTAAATTAGGTATACTGGTTTCTCATTTGCTGAAACTCCTCTGTTTACTGCGATGGAAAATTTTTTTGAAAGTTAGAAAAGGTCTCCCGCCATTATGTCTTCCATTCAGAGACTGCATGTTATATTTATTTATCATTTGCGAGATGAAACAGCATGTAATATTACATTCCACAGAGCCATCCTATTTCAAAGGTATCGGTATTTATCTCTTATTTTAAAGTAGCTGTCAAAAGCTCGGTGAAAAGATATGTTATTAATTGCTGAAATGATTTATCAGTACCGGATTGAAATTGAAGAATAATATTTTAGAAAAATTATGAAATGACTCGTAATGTGCCATCTCTCCTGCAAAATTAGTACTCAGCATGCGGAGGTGTTTTCAGTACAATCCGATCTGAGAAAGACAAGTTCTGATTGTAACTTATTTATTTTACATGGATTGTACAAATAGTTATTATAACTAATGGAAGCACTGTCCATGGCTCCGGTGATGGCGTTCGGTAGTCTGGAGTCTGGACACCGGAGTTCCTGGAGAAAACCACCGGCCTTCGACTGGCAACTAAAACCCACTCTCATAGCCAGGCCTGAGATCGATCCCGGTTCGCCAGAGGAGAGAGCCAAGCGGTTTGCCCCTCAGCTGTCCTGGCCCCAAAAAATTGCCTAAAAACATCTTTTGTCGAGAACCATTAACGCGTTTACTTGTAAAACGTTTAGGTGAGAGAACTTCCTTTTGTTGGTAGTGACAGTTTCAAAGGAAGAACCAGAGAGAATAAAATTGAAAAAAAATCACAACGCCCAACGTGGGGCTCGAACCCACGACCCTGAGATTAAGAGTCTCATGCTCTACCGACTGAGCTAGCCGGGCTGTGCGAACCATAGATCTTATATAGGGCTCATGCAGGAATTCTTTGCATTAATTAAATACTGGTTACACTTTTGTTAAATCTTCACAAAAACAGATATGGAAAATATTCCGATTAAATTAAGAAAAGGTCCCCACCATTATGTCCTCCAAACAGAGACTCTATCACATTTTTCTAAATTCTTTGCCAGATGCAACTACGACTAATATTACTTTCTACAGAGTCTTTTGTCGAGAACCATTAACGCGTTTACTTGTAAAACGTTTAGGTGAGAGAACTTCCTTTTGAAAGGTATTAATATATTTATTTTACTGTTTTAGTCATACTTTCTGCCTGAGACTATAAGTGTCTCATACTCTATCGACTGAGTTAGCCGTGCTGTGCGAACCACCGGTCTAATATAACGCTCATCCAGGAATGTTTTATACACCGATGGGGAAGATATATTTCCCGTAAATTAGGTATACTGGTTTCTCATTTGCTGAAACTCCTCTGTTTACTGCGATGGAAAATTTTTTTGAAAGTTAGAAAAGGTCTCCCACCATTATGTCTTCCATTCAGAGACTGCATGTTATATTTATTTATCATTTGCGAGATGAAACAGCATGTAATATTACATTCCACAGAGCCATCCTATTTCAAAGGTATCGGTATTTATCTCTTATTTTAAAGTAGCTGTCAAAAGCTCGGTGAAAAGATATGTTATTAATTGCTGAAATGATTTATCAGTACCGGATTGAAATTGAAGAATAATATTTTAGAAAAATTATGAAATGACTCGTAATGTGCCATCTCTCCTGCAAAATTAGTACTCAGCATGCGGAGGTGTTTTCAGTACAATCCGATCTGAGAAAGACAAGTTCTGATTGTAACTTATTTATTTTACATGGATTGTACAAATAGTTATTATAACTAATGGAAGCACTGTCCATGGCTCCGGTGATGGCGTTCGGTAGTCTGGAGTCTGGACACCGGAGTTCCTGGAGAAAACCACCGGCCTTCGACTGGCAACTAAAACCCACTCTCATAGCCAGGCCTGAGATCGATCCCGGTTCGCCAGAGGAGAGAGCCAAGCGGTTTGCCCCTCAGCTGTCCTGGCCCCAAAAAATTGCCTAAAAACATCTTTTGTCGAGAACCATTAACGCGTTTACTTGTAAAACGTTTAGGTGAGAGAACTTCCTTTTGTTGGTAGTGACAGTTTCAAAGGAAGAACCAGAGAGAATAAAATTGAAAAAAAATCACAACGCCCAACGTGGGGCTCGAACCCACGACCCTGAGATTAAGAGTCTCATGCTCTACCGACTGAGCTAGCCGGGCTGTGCGAACCATAGATCTTATATAGGGCTCATGCAGGAATTCTTTGCATTAATTAAATACTGGTTACACTTTTGTTAAATCTTCACAAAAACAGATATGGAAAATATTCCGATTAAATTAAGAAAAGGTCCCCACCATTATGTCCTCCAAACAGAGACTCTATCACATTTTTCTAAATTCTTTGCCAGATGCAACTACGACTAATATTACTTTCTACAGAGTCTTTTGTCGAGAACCATTAACGCGTTTACTTGTAAAACGTTTAGGTGAGAGAACTTCCTTTTGAAAGGTATTAATATATTTATTTTACTGTTTTAGTCATACTTTCTGCCTGAGACTATAAGTGTCTCATACTCTATCGACTGAGTTAGCCGTGCTGTGCGAACCACCGGTCTAATATAACGCTCATCCAGGAATGTTTTATACACCGATGGGGAAGATATATTTCCCGTAAATTAGGTATACTGGTTTCTCATTTGCTGAAACTCCTCTGTTTACTGCGATGGAAAATTTTTTTGAAAGTTAGAAAAGGTCTCCCACCATTATGTCTTCCATTCAGAGACTGCATGTTATATTTATTTATCATTTGCGAGATGAAACAGCATGTAATATTACATTCCACAGAGCCATCCTATTTCAAAAGTATCGGTATTTATCTCTTATTTTAAAGTAGCTGTCAAAAGCTCGGTGAAAAGATATGTTATTAATTGCTGAAATGATTTATCAGTACCGGATTGAAATTGAAGAATAATATTTTAGAAAAATTATGAAATGACTCGTAATGTGCCATCTCTCCTGCAAAATTAGTACTCAGCATGCGGAGGTGTTTTCAGTACAATCCGATCTGAGAAAGACAAGTTCTGATTGTAACTTATTTATTTTACATGGATTGTACAAATAGTTATTATAACTAATGGAAGCACTGTCCATGGCTCCGGTGATGGCGTTCGGTAGTCTGGAGTCTGGACACCGGAGTACCTGGAGAAAACCACCGGAATTCGACTGGCAACTACAACCCACTCTCATAGCCAGGCCTGAGATCGATCCCGGTTCGCCAGAGGAGAGAGCCAAGCGGTTTGCCCCTCAGCTGTCCTGGCCCAAAAAATTGCCTAAAAACATCTTATGTCGAGAACCATTAACGCGTTTACTTGTAAAACGTTTAGGTGAGAGAACTTCCTTTTGTTGGTAGTGACAGTTTCAAAGGAAGAACCAGAGAGAATAAAATTGAAAAAAAATTACAACGCCCAACGTGGGGCTCGAACCCACGACCCTGAGATTAAGAGTCTCATGCTCTACCGACTGAGCTAGCCGGGCTGTCGATCATAGAACTTATATAGGGCTCATGCAGGAATTCTTTGCATTAATTAAATACTGGTTACACTTTTGTTAAATCTTCACAAAAACAGATATGGAAAATATTCCGATTAAATTAAGAAAAGGTCCCCACCATTATGTCCTCCAAACAGAGACTCTATCACATTTTTCTAAATTCTTTGCCAGATGCAACTACGACTCAAATATCTTTCTACAGAGTCATCTTCTTTAAAGCATAAAGGTGTCTATCTCTCATTTTTTTCGTAGCTGTCAGATGCCCGTGGAAGGGATTCAGATATATTGTGGATTGCTGGAATAGTTTACCATTATCACATTGAAATGTAAGAATAATATAGTAAACAAGATGGAATTACACATAATGCACCAACTCTCCTTCAAAATCAGTACTGAGCGTGCTGAGAGGTATTAATATATTTATTTTACTGTTTTAGTCATACTTTCTGCCTGAGACTATAAGTGTCTCATACTCTATCGACTGAGTTAGCCGTGCTGTGCGAACCACCGGTCTAATATAACGCTCATCCAGGAATGTTTTATACACCGATGGGGAAGATATATTTCCCGTAAATTAGGTATACTGGTTACTCATTTGCTAAAACTCCTCTGTTTACTGCGATGGAAATTTTTTTTGAAAATTAGAAAAGGTCTCCCACCACTATGTCTTCCAATCAGACACTGCATGTTATATTTATGTATCATTTGCGAGATGAAACAGCATGTTATATCACATTCCACAGAACCATCCTATTTTAAAGGTATCGGTATTTATATCTTATTTTAAAGTAGCTGTCAAAAGCTCAGTGAAAAGATATGTTATGGGTTGCTGGAAAAGTTTATCAGTGCCGCATTGAAATTGAAGAATGATATTTTAGAAAAATTATGAAATGACTCGTAATGTGCCACCACTCCTGCAAAATTAGTACTGGTCATGCGGAGGTATTTTCAGTACAATCCGTTCTGAGAAAGACAAGTTCTGATTGTAACTTATTTATTTTACATGGATTGTGCAAATAGTTATTATAACTAATCGAAGCACTCTCTATGGCTCTGGTGATGGCGTTCGGTCTTCTGGAGTCTGGAAACCGGAGTACCTGGAGAAAACCACCGGCCTTCGACTGGCAACTACAACCCACTGTCATGGCCAGACCTGAGATCGATCCCGGTTCGCCAGAGGAGAGAGCCAAGCGTTTTACACCTCAGCTGCCCTGGCCAAAAAAAAAATGCCTAAAAACAGCTTTTGTCGAGAACCATTAACGCGTTTACTTGTAAAACGTTTAGGTGAGAGAAATTCCTTTTCTTGGTAGTGACAGTTTCAAAGGAAGAACCAGAGAGAAAAAAATTGAAAGAAAATCACAACGCCCAACGTGGGGCTCGAACCCACGACCCTGAGATTAAGAGTCTCATGCTCTACCGACTGAGCTAGCCGGGCTGTGCGAACCGTAGTTCTAATACAAGGCTCACCCATGAATGATTCGCATTAATTAAATACTGGTTACACTTTTGTTAAATCTTCACAAAAACAGATATGGAAAATATTCCGATTAACTTAAGAAAAGGTCCCCACCATTATGTCCTCCAAACAGAGACTCTATCACATTTTCTAAATTCTTTGCCAGATGCAACTACGACTCAAATATCTTTCTACAGAGTCATCTTCTTTAAAGCATAAAGGTGTCTATCTCTCATTTTTTTCGTAGCTGTCAGATGCCCGTGGAAGGGATTCAGATATATTGTGGATTGCTGGAATAGTTTACCATTATCACATTGAAATGTAAGAATAATATAGTAAACAAGATGGAATTACACATAATGCACCAACTCTCCTTCAAAATCAGTACTGAGCGTGCTGAGAGGTATTAATATATTTATTTTACTGTTTTAGTCATACTTTCTGCCTGAGACTATAAGTGTCTCATACTCTATCGACTGAGTTAGCCGTCCTGTGCGAACCACCGGTCTAATATAACGCTCATCCAGGAATGTTTTATACACCGATGGGGAAGATATATTTCCCGTAAATTAGGTATACTGGTTACTCATTTGCTGAAAGTCCTCTGTTTACTGCGATGGAAAATTTTTTTGAAAGTTAGAAAAAGTCTCCCACCATTATGTCTTCCATTCAGAGACTGCATGTTATATTCATTTATCATTTGCGAGATGAAACAGCATGTAATATTACATTCCACAGAGCCATCCTATTTCAAAGGTATCGGTATTTATCTCTTATTTTAAATTAGCTGTCAAAAGCTCGGTGAAAAGATATGTTATTAATTGCTGAAATGATTTATCAGTACCGGATTGAAATTGAAGAATAATATTTTAGAAAAATTATGAAATGACTCGTAATGTGCCATCTCTCCTGCAAAATTAGTACTCAACATGCGGAGGTGTTTTCAGTACAATCCGATCTGAGAAAGACAAGTTCTGATTGTAACTTATTTATTTTACATGGATTGTACAAATAGTTATTATAACTAATGGAAGCACTGTCCATGGCTCCGGTGATGGCGTTCGGTAGTCTGGAGTCTGGACACCGGAGTACCTGGAGAAAACCACCGGCATTCGACTGGCAACTACAACCCACTCTCATAGCCAGGCCTGAGATCGATCCCGGTTCGCCAGAGGAGAGAGCCAAGCGGTTTGCCCCTCAGCTGTCCTGGCCCAAAAAATTGCCTATAAACATCTTATGTCGAGAACCATTAACGCGTTTACTTGTAAAACGTTTAGGTGAGAGAACTTCCTTTTGTTGGTAGTGACAGTTTCAAAGGAAGAACCAGAGAGAATAAAATTGAAAAAAAATTACAACGCCCAACGTGGGGCTCGAACCCACGACCCTGAGATTAAGAGTCTCATGCTCTACCGACTGAGCTAGCCGGGCTGTCGATCATAGAACTTATATAGGGCTCATGCAGGAATTCTTTGCATTAATTAAATACTGGTTACACTTTTGTTAAATCTTCACAAAAACAGATATGGAAAATATTCCGATTAAATTAAGAAAAGGTCCCCACCATTATGTCCTCCAAACAGAGACTCTATCACATTTTTCTAAATTCTTTGCCAGATGCAACTACGACTCAAATATCTTTCTACAGAGTCATCTTCTTTAAAGCATAAAGGTGTCTATCTCTCATTTTTTTCGTAGCTGTCAGATGCCCGTGGAAGGGATTCAGATATATTGTGGATTGCTGGAATAGTTTACCATTATCACATTGAAATGTAAGAATAATATAGTAAACAAGATGGAATTACACATAATGCACCAACTCTCCTTCAAAATCAGTACTGAGCGTGCTGAGAGGTATTAATATATTTATTTTACTGTTTTAGTCATACTTTCTGCCTGAGACTATAAGTGTCTCATACTCTATCGACTGAGTTAGCCGTGCTGTGCGAACCACCGGTCTAATATAACGCTCATCCAGGAATGTTTTATACACCGATGGGGAAGATATATTTCCCGTAAATTAGGTATACTGGTTACTCATTTGCTAAAACTCCTCTGTTTACTGCGATGGAAATTTTTTTTGAAAGTTAGAAAAGGTCTCCCACCACTATGTCTTCCAATCAGACACTGCATGTTATATTTATGTATCATTTGCGAGATGAAACAGCATGTTATATCACATTCCACAGAACCATCCTATTTTAAAGGTATCGGTATTTATATCTTATTTTAAAGTAGCTGTCAAAAGCTCGGTGAAAAGATATGTTATGGGTTGCTGGAAAAGTTTATCAGTGCCGCATTGAAATTGAAGAATGATATTTTAGAAAAATTATGAAATGACTCGTAATGTGCCACCACTCCTGCAAAATTAGTACTGGTCATGCGGAGGTATTTTCAGTACAATCCGTTCTGAGAAAGACAAGTTCTGATTGTAACTTATTTATTTTACATGGATTGTGCAAATAGTTATTATAACTAATCGAAGCACTCTCTATGGCTCTGGTGATGGCGTTCGGTCTTCTGGAGTCTGGAAACCGGAGTACCTGGAGAAAACCACCGGCCTTCGACTGGCAACTACAACCCACTGTCATGGCCAGACCTGAGATCGATCCCGGTTCGCCAGAGGAGAGAGCCAAGCGTTTTACACCTCAGCTGCCCTGGCCAAAAAAAAAATGCCTAAAAACAGCTTTTGTCGAGAACCATTAACGCGTTTACTTGTAAAACGTTTAGGTGAGAGAAATTCCTTTTCTTGGTAGTGACAGTTTCAAAGGAAGAACCAGAGAGAAAAAAATTGAAAGAAAATCACAACGCCCAACGTGGGGCTCGAACCCACGACCCTGAGATTAAGAGTCTCATGCTCTACCGACTGAGCTAGCCGGGCTGTGCGAACCGTAGTTCTAATACAAGGCTCACCCATGAATGATTCGCATTAATTAAATACTGGTTACACTTTTGTTAAATCTTCACAAAAACAGATATGGAAAATATTCCGATTAACTTAAGAAAAGGTCCCCACCATTATGTCCTCCAAACAGAGACTCTATCACATTTTCTAAATTCTTTGCCAGATGCAACTACGACTCAAATATCTTTCTACAGAGTCATCTTCTTTAAAGCATAAAGGTGTCTATCTCTCATTTTTTTCGTAGCTGTCAGATGCCCGTGGAAGGGATTCAGATATATTGTGGATTGCTGGAATAGTTTACCATTATCACATTGAAATGTAAGAATAATATAGTAAACAAGATGGAATTACACATAATGCACCAACTCTCCTTCAAAATCAGTACTGAGCGTGCTGAGAGGTATTAATATATTTATTTTACTGTTTTAGTCATACTTTCTGCCTGAGACTATAAGTGTCTCATACTCTATCGACTGAGTTAGCCGTCCTGTGCGAACCACCGGTCTAATATAACGCTCATCCAGGAATGTTTTATACACCGATGGGGAAGATATATTTCCCGTAAATTAGGTATACTGGTTACTCATTTGCTGAAAGTCCTCTGTTTACTGCGATGGAAAATTTTTTTGAAAGTTAGAAAAAGTCTCCCACCATTATGTCTTCCATTCAGAGACTGCATGTTATATTCATTTATCATTTGCGAGATGAAACAGCATGTAATATTACATTCCACAGAGCCATCCTATTTCAAAGGTATCGGTATTTATCTCTTATTTTAAATTAGCTGTCAAAAGCTCGGTGAAAAGATATGTTATTAATTGCTGAAATGATTTATCAGTACCGGATTGAAATTGAAGAATAATATTTTAGAAAAATTATGAAATGACTCGTAATGTGCCATCTCTCCTGCAAAATTAGTACTCAACATGCGGAGGTGTTTTCAGTACAATCCGATCTGAGAAAGACAAGTTCTGATTGTAACTTATTTATTTTACATGGATTGTACAAATAGTTATTATAACTAATGGAAGCACTGTCCATGGCTCCGGTGATGGCGTTCGGTAGTCTGGAGTCTGGACACCGGAGTACCTGGAGAAAACCACCGGCATTCGACTGGCAACTACAACCCACTCTCATAGCCAGGCCTGAGATCGATCCCGGTTCGCCAGAGGAGAGAGCCAAGCGGTTTGCCCCTCAGCTGTCCTGGCCCAAAAAATTGCCTATAAACATCTTATGTCGAGAACCATTAACGCGTTTACTTGTAAAACGTTTAGGTGAGAGAACTTCCTTTTGTTGGTAGTGACAGTTTCAAAGGAAGAACCAGAGAGAATAAAATTGAAAAAAAATTACAACGCCCAACGTGGGGCTCGAACCCACGACCCTGAGATTAAGAGTCTCATGCTCTACCGACTGAGCTAGCCGGGCTGTCGATCATAGAACTTATATAGGGCTCATGCAGGAATTCTTTGCATTAATTAAATACTGGTTACACTTTTGTTAAATCTTCACAAAAACAGATATGGAAAATATTCCGATTAAATTAAGAAAAGGTCCCCACCATTATGTCCTCCAAACAGAGACTCTATCACATTTTTCTAAATTCTTTGCCAGATGCAACTACGACTCAAATATCTTTCTACAGAGTCATCTTCTTTAAAGCATAAAGGTGTCTATCTCTCATTTTTTTCGTAGCTGTCAGATGCCCGTGGAAGGGATTCAGATATATTGTGGATTGCTGGAATAGTTTACCATTATCACATTGAAATGTAAGAATAATATAGTAAACAAGATGGAATTACACATAATGCACCAACTCTCCTTCAAAATCAGTACTGAGCGTGCTGAGAGGTATTAATATATTTATTTTACTGTTTTAGTCATACTTTCTGCCTGAGACTATAAGTGTCTCATACTCTATCGACTGAGTTAGCCGTGCTGTGCGAACCACCGGTCTAATATAACGCTCATCCAGGAATGTTTTATACACCGATGGGGAAGATATATTTCCCGTAAATTAGGTATACTGGTTACTCATTTGCTAAAACTCCTCTGTTTACTGCGATGGAAATTTTTTTTGAAAGTTAGAAAAGGTCTCCCACCACTATGTCTTCCAATCAGACACTGCATGTTATATTTATGTATCATTTGCGAGATGAAACAGCATGTTATATCACATTCCACAGAACCATCCTATTTTAAAGGTATCGGTATTTATATCTTATTTTAAAGTAGCTGTCAAAAGCTCGGTGAAAAGATATGTTATGGGTTGCTGGAAAAGTTTATCAGTGCCGCATTGAAATTGAAGAATGATATTTTAGAAAAATTATGAAATGACTCGTAATGTGCCACCACTCCTGCAAAATTAGTACTGGTCATGCGGAGGTATTTTCAGTACAATCCGTTCTGAGAAAGACAAGTTCTGATTGTAACTTATTTATTTTACATGGATTGTGCAAATAGTTATTATAACTAATCGAAGCACTCTCTATGGCTCTGGTGATGGCGTTCGGTCTTCTGGAGTCTGGAAACCGGAGTACCTGGAGAAAACCACCGGCCTTCGACTGGCAACTACAACCCACTGTCATGGCCAGACCTGAGATCGATCCCGGTTCGCCAGAGGAGAGAGCCAAGCGTTTTACACCTCAGCTGCCCTGGCCAAAAAAAAAATGCCTAAAAACAGCTTTTGTCGAGAACCATTAACGCGTTTACTTGTAAAACGTTTAGGTGAGAGAAATTCCTTTTCTTGGTAGTGACAGTTTCAAAGGAAGAACCAGAGAGAAAAAAATTGAAAGAAAATCACAACGCCCAACGTGGGGCTCGAACCCACGACCCTGAGATTAAGAGTCTCATGCTCTACCGACTGAGCTAGCCGGGCTGTGCGAACCGTAGTTCTAATACAAGGCTCACCCATGAATGATTCGCATTAATTAAATACTGGTTACACTTTTGTTAAATCTTCACAAAAACAGATATGGAAAATATTCCGATTAACTTAAGAAAAGGTCCCCACCATTATGTCCTCCAAACAGAGACTCTATCACATTTTCTAAATTCTTTGCCAGATGCAACTACGACTCAAATATCTTTCTACAGAGTCATCTTCTTTAAAGCATAAAGGTGTCTATCTCTCATTATTTTCGTAGCTGTCAGATGCCCGTGGAAGGGATTCAGATATATTGTGGATTGCTGGAATAGTTTACCATTATCACATTGAAATGTAAGAATAATATAGTAAACAAGATGGAATTACACATAATGCACCAACTCTCCTTCAAAATCAGTACTGAGCGTGCTGAGAGGTATTAATATATTTATTTTACTGTTTTAGTCATACTTTCTGCCTGAGACTATAAGTGTCTCATACTCTATCGACTGAGTTAGCCGTCCTGTGCGAACCACCGGTCTAATATAACGCTCATCCAGGAATGTTTTATACACCGATGGGGAAGATATATTTCCCGTAAATTAGGTATACTGGTTACTCATTTGCTGAAAGTCCTCTGTTTACTGCGATGGAAAATTTTTTTGAAAGTTAGAAAAAGTCTCCCACCATTATGTCTTCCATTCAGAGACTGCATGTTATATTCATTTATCATTTGCGAGATGAAACAGCATGTAATATTACATTCCACAGAGCCATCCTATTTCAAAGGTATCGGTATTTATCTCTTATTTTAAATTAGCTGTCAAAAGCTCGGTGAAAAGATATGTTATTAATTGCTGAAATGATTTATCAGTACCGGATTGAAATTGAAGAATAATATTTTAGAAAAATTATGAAATGACTCGTAATGTGCCATCTCTCCTGCAAAATTAGTACTCAACATGCGGAGGTGTTTTCAGTACAATCCGATCTGAGAAAGACAAGTTCTGATTGTAACTTATTTATTTTACATGGATTGTACAAATAGTTATTATAACTAATGGAAGCACTGTCCATGGCTCCGGTGATGGCGTTCGGTAGTCTGGAGTCTGGACACCGGAGTACCTGGAGAAAACCACCGGCATTCGACTGGCAACTACAACCCACTCTCATAGCCAGGCCTGAGATCGATCCCGGTTCGCCAGAGGAGAGAGCCAAGCGGTTTGCCCCTCAGCTGTCCTGGCCCAAAAAATTGCCTATAAACATCTTATGTCGAGAACCATTAACGCGTTTACTTGTAAAACGTTTAGGTGAGAGAACTTCCTTTTGTTGGTAGTGACAGTTTCAAAGGAAGAACCAGAGAGAATAAAATTGAAAAAAAATTACAACGCCCAACGTGGGGCTCGAACCCACGACCCTGAGATTAAGAGTCTCATGCTCTACCGACTGAGCTAGCCGGGCTGTCGATCATAGAACTTATATAGGGCTCATGCAGGAATTCTTTGCATTAATTAAATACTGGTTACACTTTTGTTAAATCTTCACAAAAACAGATATGGAAAATATTCCGATTAAATTAAGAAAAGGTCCCCACCATTATGTCCTCCAAACAGAGACTCTATCACATTTTTCTAAATTCTTTGCCAGATGCAACTACGACTCAAATATCTTTCTACAGAGTCATCTTCTTTAAAGCATAAAGGTGTCTATCTCTCATTTTTTTCGTAGCTGTCAGATGCCCGTGGAAGGGATTCAGATATATTGTGGATTGCTGGAATAGTTTACCATTATCACATTGAAATGTAAGAATAATATAGTAAACAAGATGGAATTACACATAATGCACCAACTCTCCTTCAAAATCAGTACTGAGCGTGCTGAGAGGTATTAATATATTTATTTTACTGTTTTAGTCATACTTTCTGCCTGAGACTATAAGTGTCTCATACTCTATCGACTGAGTTAGCCGTGCTGTGCGAACCACCGGTCTAATATAACGCTCATCCAGGAATGTTTTATACACCGATGGGGAAGATATATTTCCCGTAAATTAGGTATACTGGTTACTCATTTGCTAAAACTCCTCTGTTTACTGCGATGGAAATTTTTTTTGAAAGTTAGAAAAGGTCTCCCACCACTATGTCTTCCAATCAGACACTGCATGTTATATTTATGTATCATTTGCGAGATGAAACAGCATGTTATATCACATTCCACAGAACCATCCTATTTTAAAGGTATCGGTATTTATATCTTATTTTAAAGTAGCTGTCAAAAGCTCGGTGAAAAGATATGTTATGGGTTGCTGGAAAAGTTTATCAGTGCCGCATTGAAATTGAAGAATGATATTTTAGAAAAATTATGAAATGACTCGTAATGTGCCACCACTCCTGCAAAATTAGTACTGGTCATGCGGAGGTATTTTCAGTACAATCCGTTCTGAGAAAGACAAGTTCTGATTGTAACTTATTTATTTTACATGGATTGTGCAAATAGTTATTATAACTAATCGAAGCACTCTCTATGGCTCTGGTGATGGCGTTCGGTCTTCTGGAGTCTGGAAACCGGAGTACCTGGAGAAAACCACCGGCCTTCGACTGGCAACTACAACCCACTGTCATGGCCAGACCTGAGATCGATCCCGGTTCGCCAGAGGAGAGAGCCAAGCGTTTTCACCTCAGCTGCCCTGGCCAAAAAAAAAATGCCTAAAAACAGCTTTTGTCGAGAACCATTAACGCGTTTACTTGTAAAACGTTTAGGTGAGAGAAATTCCTTTTCTTGGTAGTGACAGTTTCAAAGGAAGAACCAGAGAGAAAAAAATTGAAAGAAAATCACAACGCCCAACGTGGGGCTCGAACCCACGACCCTGAGATTAAGAGTCTCATGCTCTACCGACTGAGCTAGCCGGGCTGTGCGAACCGTAGTTCTAATACAAGGCTCACCCATGAATGATTCGCATTAATTAAATACTGGTTACACTTTTGTTAAATCTTCACAAAAACAGATATGGAAAATATTCCGATTAACTTAAGAAAAGGTCCCCACCATTATGTCCTCCAAACAGAGACTCTATCACATTTTCTAAATTCTTTGCCAGATGCAACTACGACTCAAATATCTTTCTACAGAGTCATCTTCTTTAAAGCATAAAGGTGTCTATCTCTCATTTTTTTCGTAGCTGTCAGATGCCCGTGGAAGGGATTCAGATATATTGTGGATTGCTGGAATAGTTTACCATTATCACATTGAAATGTAAGAATAATATAGTAAACAAGATGGAATTACACATAATGCACCAACTCTCCTTCAAAATCAGTACTGAGCGTGCTGAGAGGTATTAATATATTTATTTTACTGTTTTAGTCATACTTTCTGCCTGAGACTATAAGTGTCTCATACTCTATCGACTGAGTTAGCCGTCCTGTGCGAACCACCGGTCTAATATAACGCTCATCCAGGAATGTTTTATACACCGATGGGGAAGATATATTTCCCGTAAATTAGGTATACTGGTTACTCATTTGCTGAAAGTCCTCTGTTTACTGCGATGGAAAATTTTTTTGAAAGTTAGAAAAAGTCTCCCACCATTATGTCTTCCATTCAGAGACTGCATGTTATATTCATTTATCATTTGCGAGATGAAACAGCATGTAATATTACATTCCACAGAGCCATCCTATTTCAAAGGTATCGGTATTTATCTCTTATTTTAAATTAGCTGTCAAAAGCTCGGTGAAAAGATATGTTATTAATTGCTGAAATGATTTATCAGTACCGGATTGAAATTGAAGAATAATATTTTAGAAAAATTATGAAATGACTCGTAATGTGCCATCTCTCCTGCAAAATTAGTACTCAACATGCGGAGGTGTTTTCAGTACAATCCGATCTGAGAAAGACAAGTTCTGATTGTAACTTATTTATTTTACATGGATTGTACAAATAGTTATTATAACTAATGGAAGCACTGTCCATGGCTCCGGTGATGGCGTTCGGTAGTCTGGAGTCTGGACACCGGAGTACCTGGAGAAAACCACCGGCATTCGACTGGCAACTACAACCCACTCTCATAGCCAGGCCTGAGATCGATCCCGGTTCGCCAGAGGAGAGAGCCAAGCGGTTTGCCCCTCAGCTGTCCTGGCCCAAAAAATTGCCTATAAACATCTTATGTCGAGAACCATTAACGCGTTTACTTGTAAAACGTTTAGGTGAGAGAACTTCCTTTTGTTGGTAGTGACAGTTTCAAAGGAAGAACCAGAGAGAATAAAATTGAAAAAAAATTACAACGCCCAACGTGGGGCTCGAACCCACGACCCTGAGATTAAGAGTCTCATGCTCTACCGACTGAGCTAGCCGGGCTGTCGATCATAGAACTTATATAGGGCTCATGCAGGAATTCTTTGCATTAATTAAATACTGGTTACACTTTTGTTAAATCTTCACAAAAACAGATATGGAAAATATTCCGATTAAATTAAGAAAAGGTCCCCACCATTATGTCCTCCAAACAGAGACTCTATCACATTTTTCTAAATTCTTTGCCAGATGCAACTACGACTCAAATATCTTTCTACAGAGTCATCTTCTTTAAAGCATAAAGGTGTCTATCTCTCATTTTTTTCGTAGCTGTCAGATGCCCGTGGAAGGGATTCAGATATATTGTGGATTGCTGGAATAGTTTACCATTATCACATTGAAATGTAAGAATAATATAGTAAACAAGATGGAATTACACATAATGCACCAACTCTCCTTCAAAATCAGTACTGAGCGTGCTGAGAGGTATTAATATATTTATTTTACTGTTTTAGTCATACTTTCTGCCTGAGACTATAAGTGTCTCATACTCTATCGACTGAGTTAGCCGTGCTGTGCGAACCACCGGTCTAATATAACGCTCATCCAGGAATGTTTTATACACCGATGGGGAAGATATATTTCCCGTAAATTAGGTATACTGGTTACTCATTTGCTAAAACTCCTCTGTTTACTGCGATGGAAATTTTTTTTGAAAGTTAGAAAAGGTCTCCCACCACTATGTCTTCCAATCAGACACTGCATGTTATATTTATGTATCATTTGCGAGATGAAACAGCATGTTATATCACATTCCACAGAACCATCCTATTTTAAAGGTATCGGTATTTATATCTTATTTTAAAGTAGCTGTCAAAAGCTCGGTGAAAAGATATGTTATGGGTTGCTGGAAAAGTTTATCAGTGCCGCATTGAAATTGAAGAATGATATTTTAGAAAAATTATGAAATGACTCGTAATGTGCCACCACTCCTGCAAAATTAGTACTGGTCATGCGGAGGTATTTTCAGTACAATCCGTTCTGAGAAAGACAAGTTCTGATTGTAACTTATTTATTTTACATGGATTGTGCAAATAGTTATTATAACTAATCGAAGCACTCTCTATGGCTCTGGTGATGGCGTTCGGTCTTCTGGAGTCTGGAAACCGGAGTACCTGGAGAAAACCACCGGCCTTCGACTGGCAACTACAACCCACTGTCATGGCCAGACCTGAGATCGATCCCGGTTCGCCAGAGGAGAGAGCCAAGCGTTTTCACCTCAGCTGCCCTGGCCAAAAAAAAAATGCCTAAAAACAGCTTTTGTCGAGAACCATTAACGCGTTTACTTGTAAAACGTTTAGGTGAGAGAAATTCCTTTTCTTGGTAGTGACAGTTTCAAAGGAAGAACCAGAGAGAAAAAAATTGAAAGAAAATCACAACGCCCAACGTGGGGCTCGAACCCACGACCCTGAGATTAAGAGTCTCATGCTCTACCGACTGAGCTAGCCGGGCTGTGCGAACCGTAGTTCTAATACAAGGCTCACCCATGAATGATTCGCATTAATTAAATACTGGTTACACTTTTGTTAAATCTTCACAAAAACAGATATGGAAAATATTCCGATTAACTTAAGAAAAGGTCCCCACCATTATGTCCTCCAAACAGAGACTCTATCACATTTTCTAAATTCTTTGCCAGATGCAACTACGACTCAAATATCTTTCTACAGAGTCATCTTCTTTAAAGCATAAAGGTGTCTATCTCTCATTTTTTTCGTAGCTGTCAGATGCCCGTGGAAGGGATTCAGATATATTGTGGATTGCTGGAATAGTTTACCATTATCACATTGAAATGTAAGAATAATATAGTAAACAAGATGGAATTACACATAATGCACCAACTCTCCTTCAAAATCAGTACTGAGCGTGCTGAGAGGTATTAATATATTTATTTTACTGTTTTAGTCATACTTTCTGCCTGAGACTATAAGTGTCTCATACTCTATCGACTGAGTTAGCCGTCCTGTGCGAACCACCGGTCTAATATAACGCTCATCCAGGAATGTTTTATACACCGATGGGGAAGATATATTTCCCGTAAATTAGGTATACTGGTTACTCATTTGCTGAAAGTCCTCTGTTTACTGCGATGGAAAATTTTTTTGAAAGTTAGAAAAAGTCTCCCACCATTATGTCTTCCATTCAGAGACTGCATGTTATATTCATTTATCATTTGCGAGATGAAACAGCATGTAATATTACATTCCACAGAGCCATCCTATTTCAAAGGTATCGGTATTTATCTCTTATTTTAAATTAGCTGTCAAAAGCTCGGTGAAAAGATATGTTATTAATTGCTGAAATGATTTATCAGTACCGGATTGAAATTGAAGAATAATATTTTAGAAAAATTATGAAATGACTCGTAATGTGCCATCTCTCCTGCAAAATTAGTACTCAACATGCGGAGGTGTTTTCAGTACAATCCGATCTGAGAAAGACAAGTTCTGATTGTAACTTATTTATTTTACATGGATTGTACAAATAGTTATTATAACTAATGGAAGCACTGTCCATGGCTCCGGTGATGGCGTTCGGTAGTCTGGAGTCTGGACACCGGAGTACCTGGAGAAAACCACCGGCATTCGACTGGCAACTACAACCCACTCTCATAGCCAGGCCTGAGATCGATCCCGGTTCGCCAGAGGAGAGAGCCAAGCGGTTTGCCCCTCAGCTGTCCTGGCCCAAAAAATTGCCTAAAAACATCTTTTGTCGAGAACCATTAACGCGTTTACTTGTAAAACGTTTAGGTGAGAGAACTTCCTTTTGTTGGTAGTGACAGTTTCAAAGGAAGAACCAGAGAGAATAAAATTGAAAAAAAATTACAACGCCCAACGTGGGGCTCGAACCCACGACCCTGAGATTAAGAGTCTCATGCTCTACCGACTGAGCTAGCCGGGCTGTGCGAACCAGAGATCTTATATAGGGCTCATCCAGGAATTCTTTGCATTAATTAAATACTGGTTACACTTTTGTTAAATCTTCACAAAAACAGATATGGAAAATATTCCGTTTAATTTAAGAAAAGGTCCCCACCATTATGTCCTCCAAACAGAGACTCTATCACATTTTTCTAAATTCTTTGCCAGATGCAACTACGACTCAAATATCTTTCTACAGAGTCATCTTCTTTAAAGCATAAAGGTGTCTATCTCTCATTTTTTTCGTAGCTGTCAGATGCCCGTGGAAGGGATTCAGATATATTGTGGATTGCTGGAATAGTTTACCATTATCACATTGAAATGTAAGAATAATATAGTAAACAAGATGGAATTACACATAATGCACCAACTCTCCTTCAAAATCAGTACTGAGCGTGCTGAGAGGTATTAATATATTTATTTTACTGTTTTAGTCATACTTTCTGCCTGAGACTATAAGTGTCTCATACTCTATCGACTGAGTTAGCCGTGCTGTGCGAACCACCGGTCTAATATAACGCTCATCCAGGAATGTTTTATACACCGATGGGGAAGATATATTTCCCGTAAATTAGGTATACTGGTTACTCATTTGCTGAAAGTCCTCTGTTTACTGCGATGGAAAATTTTTTTGAAAGTTAGAAAAAGTCTCCCACCATTATGTCTTCCATTCAGAGACTGCATGTTATATTCATTTATCATTTGCGAGAAGAAACAGCATGTAATATTACATTCCACAGAGCCATCCTATTTCAAAGGTATCGGTATTTATCTCTTATTTTAAATTAGCTGTCAAAAGCTCGGTGAAAAGATATGTTATTAATTGCTGAAATGATTTATCAGTACCGGATTGAAATTGAAGAATAATATTTTAGAAAAATTATGAAATGACTCGTAATGTGCCATCTCTCCTGCAAAATTAGTACTCAGCATGCGGAGGTGTTTTCAGTACAATCCGATCTGAGAAAGACAAGTTCTGATTGTAACTTATTTATTTTACATGGATTGTACAAATAGTTATTATAACTAATGGAAGCACTGTCCATGGCTCCGGTGATGGCGTTCGGTAGTCTGGAGTCTGGACACCGGAGTACCTGGAGAAAACCACCGGCCTTCGACTGGCAACTACAACCCACTCTCATAGCCAGGCCTGAGATCGATCCCGGTTCGCCAGAGGAGAGAGCCAAGCGGTTTGCCCCTCAGCTGTCCTGGCCCAAAAAAT
Organism: Sipunculus nudus; assembly: GCA_026874595.1. NCBI lineage: Eukaryota > Metazoa > Annelida > Sipuncula > Golfingiida > Sipunculidae > Sipunculus > Sipunculus nudus. The sequence goes on along the minus strand of CM049317.1, from coordinate 36,082,892 downwards.
TGCCTAAAAACATCTTTTGTCGAGAACCATTAACGCGTTTACTTGTAAAACGTTTAGGTGAGAGAACTTCCTTTTGTTGGTAGTGACAGTTTCAAAGGAAGAACCAGAGAGAATAAAATTGAAAAAAAATTGCAACGCCCAACGTGGGGCTCGAACCCACGACCGTGAGATTAAGAGTCTCATGCTCTACCAACTGAGCTAGCCGGGATGTGCGAATCATAGATCTTATATAGGGCTCATCCAGGAATTCTTTGCATTAATTAAATACTGGTTACACTTTTGTTAAATCTTCACAAAAACAGATATGGAAAATATTCCGATTAAATTAAGAAAAGGTCCCCACCATTATGTCCTCCAAACAGAGACTCTATCACATTTTTCTAAATTCTTTGCCAGATGCAACTACGACTCAAATATCTTTCTACAGAGTCATCTTCTTTAAAGCATAAAGGTGTCTATCTCTCATTTTTTTCGTAGCTGTCAGATGCCCGTGGAAGGGATTCAGATATATTGTGGATTGCTGGAATAGTTTACCATTATCACATTGAAATGTAAGAATAATATAGTAAACAAGATGGAATTACACATAATGCACCAACTCTCCTTCAAAATCAGTACTGAGCGTGCTGAGAGGTATTAATATATTTATTTTACTGTTTTAGTCATACTTTCTGCCTGAGACTATAAGTGTCTCATACTCTATCGACTGAGTTAGCCGTGCTGTGCGAACCACCGGTCTAATATAACGCTCATCCAGGAATGTTTTATACACCGATGGGGAAGATATATTTCCCGTAAATTAGGTATACTGGTTACTCATTTGCTGAAAGTCCTCTGTTTACTGCGATGGAAAATTTTTTTGAAAGTTAGAAAAAGTCTCCCACCATTATGTCTTCCATTCAGAGACTGCATGTTATATTTATTTATCATTTGCGAGATGAAACAGCATGTAATATTACATTCCACAGAGCCATCCTATTTCAAAGGTATCGGTATTTATCTCTTATTTTAAATTAGCTGTCAAAAGCTCGGTGAAAAGATATGTTATTAATTGCTGAAATGATTTATCAGTACCGGATTGAAATTGAAGAATAATATTTTAGAAAAATTATGAAATGACTCGTAATGTGCCATCTCTCCTGCAAAATTAGTACTCAGCATGCGGAGGTGTTTTCAGTACAATCCGATCTGAGAAAGACAAGTTCTGATTGTAACTTATTTATTTTACATGGATTGTACAAATAGTTATTATAACTAATGGAAGCACTTTCCATGGCTCCGGTGATGGCGTTCGGTAGTCTGGAGTCTGGAAACCGGAGTACCTGGAGAAAACCACCGGCCTTCGACTGGCAACTACAAACCACTCTCATAGCCAGGCCTTAGATCGATCCCGGTTCGCCAGAGGAGAGAGCCAAGCGGTTTGCCCCTCAGCTGTCCTGGCCCAAAAAATTGCCTAAAAACATCTTTTGTCGAGAACCATTAACGCGTTTACTTGTAAAACGTTTAGGTGAGAGAACTTCCTTTTGTTGGAAGTGACAGTTTCAAAGGAAGAACCAGAGAGAATAAAATTGAAAAAAAATTACAACGCCCAACGTCGGGCTCGAACCCACGACCCTGAGGGGGTCATGCTCTACCGACTGAGCTAGCCGGGCTGTGCGGACCGTAGATCTGATATAGGGCTCATGCAGGAATTCTTTGCATTAATTAAATACTGGTTACACTTTTGTTAAATCTTCACAAAAACAGATATGGAAAATATTCCGATTAAATTAAGAAAAGGTCCCCACCATTATGTCCTCCAAACAGAGACTCTATCACATTTTTCTAAATTCTTTGCCAGATGCAACTACGACTAATATTACTTTCTACAGAGTCATATTATTTAAAGCGGAAAGGTGTCTATCTCTCATTTATTCGTAGCTGTCAGAGAGCCATTTTATTTCAAAGGTATCGGTATTTATCTCTTATTTTAAAGTAGCTGTCAAAAGCTCGGTGAAAAGATATTTTATTTATTGCTGAAATGATTTATCAGTACCGGATTGAAATTGAAGAATAATATTTTAGAAAAATTATGAAATGACTCGTAATGTGCCATCTCTCCTGCAAAATTAGTACTCAGCATGCGGAGGTGTTTCCAGTACAATCCGATCTGAGAAAGACAAGTTCTGATTGTAACTTATTTATTTTACATGGATTGTACAAATAGTTATTATAACTAATGGAAGCACTGTCCATGGCTCCGGTGATGGCGTTCGGTAGTCTGGAGTCTGGAAACCGGAGTTCCTGGAGAAAATCACCGGCCTTCGACTGGCAACTAAAACCCACTCTCATAGCCAGGCCTGAGATCGATCCCGGTTCGCCAGAGGAGAGAGCCAAGCGGTTTGCCCCTCAGCTGTCCTGGCCCAAAAAATTGCCTAAAAACATCTTTTGTCGAGAACCATTAACGCGTTTACTTGTAAAACGTTTAGGTGAGAGAACTTCCTTTTGTTGGTAGTGACAGTTTTAAAGGAAGAACCAGAGAGAATAAAATTGAAAAAAACAACACCCCACGACCCTGAGATTAAGAGTCTCATGCTCTACCGACTGAGCTAGCCGGGCTGTGCGAACCAGAGATCTTATATAGGGCTCATCCAGGAATTATTTGCATTAATTAGATACTGGTTACACTTTTGTTAAATCTTCACAAAAACAGATATGGAAAATATTCCGATTAACTTAAGAAAAGGTCCCCACCATTATGTCCTCCAAACAGAGACTCTATCACATTTTTCTAAATTCTTTGCCAGATGCAACTACGACTCAAATATCTTTCTACAGAGTCATCTTCTTTAAAGCATAAAGGTGTCTATCTCTCATTTTTTCGTAGCTGTCAGATGCCCGTAGAAGGGATTCAGATATATTGTGGATTGCTGGAATATTTTACCATTATCACATTGAAATGTAAGAATAATATAGTTAACAAGATGAAATTACACATAATGCACCAACTCTCCTTCAAAATCAGTACTGAGCGTGCTGAGAGGTATTAATATATTTATTTTACTGTTTTAGTCATACTTTCTACCTGAGACTAATTGTCTCATACTCTATCGACTGAGTTAGCCGTGCTGTGCGAACCACCGGTCTAATATAACGCTCATCCAGGAATGTTTTATACACCGATGGGGAAGATATATTTCCCGTAAATTAGGTATACTGGTTACTCATTTGCTAAAACTCCTCTGTTTACTGCGATGGAATTTTTTTTGAAAGTTAGAAAAGGTCTCCCACCACTATGTCTTCCAATCAGACACTGCATGTTATATTTATGTATCATTTGCGAGATGAAACAGCATGTTATATCACATTCCACAGAACCATCCTATTTTAAAGGTATCGGTATTTATATCTTATTTTAAAGTAGCTGTCAAAAGCTCGGTGAAAAGATATGTTATGGGTTGCTGGAATAGTTTATCAGTGCCGCATTGAAATTGAAGAATGATATTTTAGAAAAATTATGAAATGACTCGTAATGTGCCACCACTCCTGCAAAATTAGTACTGGTCATGCGGAGGTATTTTCAGTACAATCCGTTCTGTGAAAGACAAGTTCTGATTGTAACTTATTTATTTTAAATGGATTGTGCAAATAGTTATTATAAGTAATCGAAGCACTCTCTGTGGCTCCGGTGATGGCGTTCGGTCTTCTGGAGTCTGGAAACCGGAGTACCTGGAGAAAACCACCGGCCTTCGACTGGCAACTACAACCCACTGTCATGGCCAGACCTGAGATCGATCCCGGTTCGCCAGAGGAGAGAGCCAAGCGTTTTACCCCTCAGCTGCCCTGGCCAAAAAAAAAAATGCCTAAAAACAGCTTTTGTCGAGAACCATTAACGCGTTTACTTGTAAAACGTTTAGGTGAGAGAACTTCCTTTTGTTGGTAGTGACAGTTTCAAAGGAAGAACCAGAGAGAATAAAATTGAAAAAAAATTACAACGCCCAACGTGGGGCTCGAACCCACGACCCTGAGATTAAGAGTCTCATGCTCTACCGACTGAGCTAGCCGGGCTGTGCGAACCAGAGATCTTATATAGGGCTCATCCAGGAATTCTTTGCATTAATTAAATACTGGTTACACTTTTGTTAAATCTTCACAAAAACAGATATGGAAAATATTCCGATTAAATTAAGAAAAGGTCCCCACCATTATGTCCTCCAAACAGAGACTCTATCACATTTTTCTAAATTCTTTGCCAAATGCAACTACGACTCAAATATCTTTCTACAGAGTCATCTTCTTTAAAGCATAAAGGTGTCTATCTCTCATTTTTTTCGTAGCTGTCAGATGCCCGTGGAAGGGATTCAGATATATTGTGGATTGCTGGAATAGTTTACCATTATCACATTGAAATGTAAGAATAATATAGTAAACAAGATGGAATTACACATAATGCACCAACTCTCCTTCAAAATCAGTACTGAGCGTGCTGAGAGGTATTAATATATTTATTTTACTGTTTTAGTCATACTTTCTGCCTGAGACTATAAGTGTCTCATACTCTATCGACTGAGTTAGCCGTGCTGTGCGAACCACCGGTCTAATATAACGCTCATCCAGGAATGTTTTATACACCGATGGGGAAGATATATTTCCCGTAAATTAGGTATACTGGTTACTCATTTGCTGAAACTCCTCTGTTTACTGCGATGGAAAATTTTTTTGAAAGTTAGAAAAAGTCTCCCACCATTATGTCTTCCATTCAGAGACTGCATGTTATATTTATTTATCATTTGCGAGATGAAACAGCATGTAATATTACATTCCACAGAGCCATCCTATTTCAAAGGTATCGGTATTTATCTCTTATTTTAAATTAGCTGTCAAAAGCTCGGTGAAAAGATATGTTATTAATTGCTGAAATGATTTATCAGTACCGGATTGAAATTGAAGAATAATATTTTAGAAAAATTATGAAATGACTCGTAATGTGCCATCTCTGCTGCAAAATTAGTACTCAGCATGCGGAGGTGTTTTCAGTACAATCCGATTTGAGAAAGACAAGTTCTGATTGTAACTTATTTATTTTACATGGATTGTACAAATAGTTATTATAACTAATGGAAGCACTTTCCATGGCTCCGGTGATGGCGTTCGGTAGTCTGGAGTCTGGAAACCGGAGTACCTGGAGAAAACCACCGGCCTTCGACTGGCAACTACAACCCACTCTCATAGCCAGGCCTTAGATCGATTCCGGTTCGTCAGAGGAGAGAGCCAAGCGGTTTGCCCCTCAGCTGTCCTGGCCCAAAAAATTGCCTAAAAACATCTTTTGTCGAGAACCATTAACGCGTTTACTTGTAAAACGTTTAGGTGAGAGAACTTCCTTTTGTTGGTAGTGACAGTTTCAAAGGAAGAACCAGAGAGAATAAAATTGAAAAAAAATTACAACGCCCAACGTGGAGCTCGAACCCACGACCCTGAGATTAAGAGTCTCATGCTCTACCGACTGAGCTAGCCGGGCTGTCGATCATAGATCTTATATAGGGCTCATCCAGGAATTCTTTGCATTAATTAAATACTGGTTACACTTTTGTTAAATCTTCACAAAAACAGATATGGAAACTATTCCGATTAAATTAAGAAAAGGTCCCCACCATTATGTCCTCCAAACAGAGACTCTATCACATTTTTCTAAATTCTTTGCCAGATGCAACTACGACTCAAATATCTTTCTACAGAGTCATCTTCTTTAAAGCATAAAGGTGTCTATCTCTCATTTTTTTCGTAGCTGTCAGATGCCCGTGGAAGGGATTCAGATATATTGTGGATTGCTGGAATAGTTTACCATTATCACATTGAAATGTAAGAATAATATAGTAAACAAGATGGAATTACACATAATGCACCAACTCTCCTTCAAAATCAGTACTGAGCGTGCTGAGAGGTATTAATATATTTATTTTACTGTTTTAGTCATACTTTCTGCCTGAGACTATAAGTGTCTCATACTCTATCGACTGAGTTAGCCGTGCTGTGCGAACCACCGGTCTAATATAACGCTCATCCAGGAATGTTTTATACACCGATGGGGAAGACATATTTCCCGTAAATTAGGTATACTGGTTACTCATTTGCTAAAACTCCTCTGTTTACTGCGATGGAAATTTTTTTTGAAAGTTAGAAAAGGTCTCCCACCACTATGTCTTCCAATCAGACACTGCATGTTATATTTATGTATCATTTGCGAGATGAAACAGCATGTTATATCACATTCCACAGAACCATCCTATTTTAAAGGTATCGGTATTTATATCTTATTTTAAAGTAGCTGTCAAAAGCTCGGTGAAAAGATATGTTATGGGTTGCTGGAATAGTTTATCAGTGCCGCATTGAAATTGAAGAATGATATTTTAGAAAAATTATGAAATGACTCGTAATGTGCCATCTCTCCTGCAAAATTAGTACTGGTCATGCGGAGGTATTTTCAGTACAATCCGTTCTGAGAAAGACAAGTTCTGATTGTAACTTATTTATTTTACATGGATTGTGCAAATAGTTATTATAACTAATCGAAGCACTCTCTATGGCTCCGGTGATGGCGTTCGGTCTTCTGGAGTCTGGAAACCGGAGTACCTGGAGAAAACCACCGGCCTTCGACTGGCAACTACAACCCACTGTCATGGCCAGACCTGAGATCGATCCCGGTTCGCCAGAGGAGAGAGCCAAGCGTTTTACCCCTCAGCTGCCCTGGCCAAAAAAAAAATGCCTAAAAACAGCTTTTGTCGAGAACCATTAACGCGTTTACTTGTAAAACGTTTAGGTGAGAGAAATTCCTTTTCTTGGTAGTGACAGTTTCAAAGGAAGAACCAGAGAGAAAAAAATTGAAAGAAAATCACAACGCCCAACGTGGGGCTCGAACCCACGACCCTGAGATTAAGAGTCTCATGCTCTACCGACTGAGCTAGCCGGGCTGTGCGAACCGTAGTTCTAATACAAGGCTCACCCATGAATGATTCGCATTAATTAAATACTGGTTACACTTTTGTTAAATCTTCACAAAAACAGATATGGAAAATATTCCGATTAACTTAAGAAAAGGTCCCCACCATTATGTCCTCCAAACAGAGACTCTATCACATTTTTTAAATTCTTTGCCAGATGCAACTACGACTCAAATATCTTTCTACAGAGTCATCTTCTTTAAAGCATAAAGGTGTCTATCTCTCATTTTTTTCGTAGCTGTCAGATGCCCGTGGAAGGGATTCAGATATATTGTGGATTGCTGGAATAGTTTACCATTATCACATTGAAATGTAAGAATAATATAGTAAACAAGATGGAATTACACATAATGCACCAACTCTCCTTCAAAATCAGTACTGAGCGTGCTGAGAGGTATTAATATATTTATTTTACTGTTTTAGTCATACTTTCTGCCTGAGACTATAAGTGTCTCATACTCTATCGACTGAGTTAGCCGTGCTGTGCGAACCACCGGTCTAATATAACGCTCATCCAGGAATGTTTTATACACCGATGGGGAAGATATATTTCCCGTAAATTAGGTATACTGGTTACTCATTTGCTGAAAGTCCTCTGTTTACTGCGATGGAAAATTTTTTTGAAAGTTAGAAAAAGTCTCCCACCATTATGTCTTCCATTCAGAGACTGCATGTTATATTCATTTATCATTTGCGAGATGAAACAGCATGTAATATTACATTCCACAAAACCATCCTATTTCAAAGGTATCGGTATTTATATCTTATTTTAAATTAGCTGTCAAAAGCTCGGTGAAAAGATATGTTATTAATTGCTGAAATGACTTATCAGTACCGGATTGAAATTGAAGAATAATATTTTAGAAAAATTATGAAATGACTCGTAATGTGCCATCTCTCCTGCAAAATTAGTACTCAGCATGCGGAGGTGTTTCCAGTACAATCCGATCTGAGAAAGACAAGTTCTGATTGTAACTTATTTATTTTACATGGATTGTACAAATAGTTATTATAACTAATGGAAGCACTGTCCATGGCTCCGGTGATGGCGTTCGGTAGTCTGGAGTCTGGACACCGGAGTACCCGGAGAAAACCACCGGCCTTCGACTGGCAACTACAACCCACTCTCATAGCCAGGCCTGAGATCGATCCCGGTTCGCCAGAGGAGAGAGCCAAGCGGTTTGCCCCTCAGCTGTCCTGGCCCAAAAAATTGCCTAAAAACATCTTTTGTCGAGAACCATTAACGCGTTTACTTGTAAAACGTTTAGGTGAGAGAACTTCCTTTTGTTGGTAGTGACAGTTTCAAAGGAAGAACCAGAGAGAATAAAATTGAAAAAAAATTACAACGCCCAACGTGGGGCTCGAACCCACGACCCTGAGATTAAGAGTCTCATGCTCTACCGACTGAGCTAGCCGGGCTGTCGATCATAGATCTTATATAGGGCTCATCCAGGAATTCTTTGCATTAATTAAATACTGGTTACACTTTTGTTAAATCTTCACAAAAACAGATATGGAAACTATTCCGATTAAATTAAGAAAAGGTCCCCACCATTATGTCCTCCAAACAGAGACTCTATCACATTTTTCTAAATTCTTTGCCAGATGCAACTACGACTCAAATATCTTTCTACAGAGTCATCTTCTTTAAAGCATAAAGGTGTCTATCTCTCATTTTTTTCGTAGCTGTCAGATGCCCGTGGAAGGGATTCAGATATATTGTGGATTGCTGGAATAGTTTACCATTATCACATTGAAATGTAAGAATAATATAGTAAACAAGATGGAATTACACATAATGCACCAACTCTCCTTCAAAATCAGTACTGAGCGTGCTGAGAGGTATTAATATATTTATTTTACTGTTTTAGTCATACTTTCTGCCTGAGACTATAAGTGTCTCATACTCTATCGACTGAGTTAGCCGTGCTGTGCGAACCACCGGTCTAATATAACGCTCATCCAGGAATGTTTTATACACCGATGGGGAAGACATATTTCCCGTAAATTAGGTATACTGGTTACTCATTTGCTAAAACTCCTCTGTTTACTGCGATGGAAATTTTTTTTGAAAGTTAGAAAAGGTCTCCCACCACTATGTCTTCCAATCAGACACTGCATGTTATATTTATGTATCATTTGCGAGATGAAACAGCATGTTATATCACATTCCACAGAACCATCCTATTTTAAAGGTATCGGTATTTATATCTTATTTTAAAGTAGCTGTCAAAAGCTCGGTGAAAAGATATGTTATGGGTTGCTGGAAAAGTTTATCAGTGCCGCATTGAAATTGAAGAATGATATTTTAGAAAAATTATGAAATGACTCGTAATGTGCCACCACTCCTGCAAAATTAGTACTGGTCATGCGGAGGTATTTTCAGTACAATCCGTTCTGAGAAAGACAAGTTCTGATTGTAACTTATTTATTTTACATGGATTGTGCAAATAGTTATTATAACTAATCGAAGCACTCTCTATGGCTCTGGTGATGGCGTTCGGTCTTCTGGAGTCTGGAAACCGGAGTACCTGGAGAAAACCACCGGCCTTCGACTGGCAACTACAACCCACTGTCATGGCCAGACCTGAGATCGATCCCGGTTCGCCAGAGGAGAGAGCCAAGCGTTTTACACCTCAGCTGCCCTGGCCAAAAAAAAAAAATGCCTAAAAACAGCTTTTGTCGAGAACCATTAACGCGTTTACTTGTAAAACGTTTAGGTGAGAGAAATTCCTTTTCTTGGTAGTGACAGTTTCAAAGGAAGAACCAGAGAGAAAAAAATTGAAAGAAAATCACAACGCCCAACGTGGGGCTCGAACCCACGACCCTGAGATTAAGAGTCTCATGCTCTACCGACTGAGCTAGCCGGGCTGTGCGAACCGTAGTTCTAATACAAGGCTCACCCATGAATGATTCGCATTAATTAAATACTGGTTACACTTTTGTTAAATCTTCACAAAAACAGATATGGAAAATATTCCGATTAACTTAAGAAAAGGTCCCCACCATTATGTCCTCCAAACAGAGACTCTATCACATTTTCTAAATTCTTTGCCAGATGCAACTACGACTCAAATATCTTTCTACAGAGTCATCTTCTTTAAAGCATAAAGGTGTCTATCTCTCATTTTTTTCGTAGCTGTCAGATGCCCGTGGAAGGGATTCAGATATATTGTGGATTGCTGGAATAGTTTACCATTATCACATTGAAATGTAAGAATAATATAGTAAACAAGATGGAATTACACATAATGCACCAACTCTCCTTCAAAATCAGTACTGAGCGTGCTGAGAGGTATTAATATATTTATTTTACTGTTTTAGTCATACTTTCTGCCTGAGACTATAAGTGTCTCATACTCTATCGACTGAGTTAGCCGTCCTGTGCGAACCACCGGTCTAATATAACGCTCATCCAGGAATGTTTTATACACCGATGGGGAAGATATATTTCCCGTAAATTAGGTATACTGGTTACTCATTTGCTGAAAGTCCTCTGTTTACTGCGATGGAAAATTTTTTTGAAAGTTAGAAAAAGTCTCCCACCATTATGTCTTCCATTCAGAGACTGCATGTTATATTCATTTATCATTTGCGAGATGAAACAGCATGTAATATTACATTCCACAGAGCCATCCTATTTCAAAGGTATCGGTATTTATCTCTTATTTTAAATTAGCTGTCAAAAGCTCGGTGAAAAGATATGTTATTAATTGCTGAAATGATTTATCAGTACCGGTTTGAAATTGAAGAATAATATTTTAGAAAAATTATGAAATGACTCGTAATGTGCCATCTCTCCTGCAAAATTAGTACTCAGCATGCGGAGGTGTTTTCAGTACAATCCGATCTGAGAAAGACAAGTTCTGATTGTAACTTATTTATTTTACATGGATTGTACAAATAGTTATTATAACTAATGGAAGCACTTTCCATGGCTCCGGTGATGGCGTTCGGTAGTCTGGAGTCTGGAAACCGGAGTACCTGGAGAAAACCACCGGCCTTCGACTGGCAACTACAACCCACTCTCATAGCCAGGCCTGAGATCGATCCCGGTTCGCCAGAGGAGAGAGCCAAGCGGTTTGCCCCTCAGCTGTCCTGGCCCAAAAAATTGCCTAAAAACATCTTTTGTCGAGAACCATTAACGCGTTTACTTGTAAAACGTTTAGGTGAGAGAACTTCCTTTTGTTGGAAGTGACAGTTTCAAAGGAAGAACCAGAGAGAATAAAATTGAAAAAAAATTACAACGCCCAACGTCGGGCTCGAACCCACGACCCTGAGGGGGTCATGCTCTACCGACTGAGCTAGCCGGGCTGTGCGGACCGTAGATCTGATATAGGGCTCATGCAGGAATTCTTTGCATTAATTAAATACTGGTTACACTTTTGTTAAATCTTCACAAAAACAGATATGGAAAATATTCCGATTAAATTAAGAAAAGGTCCCCACCATTATGTCCTCCAAACAGAGACTCTATCACATTTTTCTAAATTCTTTGCCAGATGCAACTACGACTAATATTACTTTCTACAGAGTCATATTATTTAAAGCGGAAAGGTGTCTATCTCTCATTTATTCGTAGCTGTCAGAGAGCCATCCTATTTCAAAGGTATCGGTATTTATCTCTTATTTTAAAGTAGCTGTCAAAAGCTCGGTGAAAAGATATGTTATTTATTGCTGAAATGATTTATCAGTACCGGATTGAAATTGAAGAATAATATTTTAGAAAAATTATGAAATGACTCGTAATGTGCCATCTCTCCTGCAAAATTAGTACTCAGCATGCGGAGGTGTTTCCAGTACAATCCGATCTGAGAAAGACAAGTTCTGATTGTAACTTATTTATTTTACATGGATTGTACAAATAGTTATTATAACTAATGGAAGCACTGTCCATGGCTCCGGTGATGGCGTTCGGTAGTCTGGAGTCTGGAAACCGGAGTTCCTGGAGAAAATCACCGGCCTTCGACTGGCAACTAAAACCCACTCTCATAGCCAGGCCTGAGATCGATCCCGGTTCGCCAGAGGAGAGAGCCAAGCGGTTTGCCCCTCAGCTGTCCTGGCCCAAAAAATTGCCTAAAAACATCTTTTGTCGAGAACCATTAACGCGTTTACTTGTAAAACGTTTAGGTGAGAGAACTTCCTTTTGTTGGTAGTGACAGTTTTAAAGGAAGAACCAGAGAGAATAAAATTGAAAAAAACAACACCCCACGACCCTGAGATTAAGAGTCTCATGCTCTACCGACTGAGCTAGCCGGGCTGTGCGAACCAGAGATCTTATATAGGGCTCATCCAGGAATTCTTTGCATTAATTAGATACTGGTTACACTTTTGTTAAATCTTCACAAAAACAGATATGGAAAATATTCCGATTAACTTAAGAAAAGGTCCCCACCATTATGTCCTCCAAACAGAGACTCTATCACATTTTTCTAAATTCTTTGCCAGATGCAACTACGACTCAAATATCTTTCTACAGAGTCATCTTCTTTAAAGCATAAAGGTGTCTATCTCTCATTTTTTCGTAGCTGTCAGATGCCCGTAGAAGGGATTCAGATATATTGTGGATTGCTGGAATATTTTACCATTATCACATTGAAATGTAAGAATAATATAGTTAACAAGATGAAATTACACATAATGCACCAACTCTCCTTCAAAATCAGTACTGAGCGTGCTGAGAGGTATTAATATATTTATTTTACTGTTTTAGTCATACTTTCTACCTGAGACTAATTGTCTCATACTCTATCGACTGAGTTAGCCGTGCTGTGCGAACCACCGGTCTAATATAACGCTCATCCAGGAATGTTTTATACACCGATGGGGAAGATATATTTCCCGTAAATTAGGTATACTGGTTACTCATTTGCTAAAACTCCTCTGTTTACTGCGATGGAATTTTTTTTGAAAGTTAGAAAAGGTCTCCCACCACTATGTCTTCCAATCAGACACTGCATGTTATATTTATGTATTATTTGCGAGATGAAACAGCATGTTATATCACATTCCACAGAACCATCCTATTTTAAAGGTATCGGTATTTATATCTTATTTTAAAGTAGCTGTCAAAAGCTCGGTGAAAAGATATGTTATGGGTTGCTGGAATAGTTTATCAGTGCCGCATTGAAATTGAAGAATGATATTTTAGAAAAATTATGAAATGACTCGTAATGTGCCACCACTCCTGCAAAATTAGTACTGGTCATGCGGAGGTATTTTCAGTACAATCCGTTCTGTGAAAGACAAGTTCTGATTGTAACTTATTTATTTTAAATGGATTGTGCAAATAGTTATTATAAGTAATCGAAGCACTCTCTGTGGCTCCGGTGATGGCGTTCGGTCTTCTGGAGTCTGGAAACCGGAGTACCTGGAGAAAACCACCGGCCTTCGACTGGCAACTACAACCCACTGTCATGGCCAGACCTGAGATCGATCCCGGTTCGCCAGAGGAGAGAGCCAAGCGTTTTACCCCTCAGCTGCCCTGGCCAAAAAAAAAATGCCTAAAAACAGCTTTTGTCGAGAACCATTAACGCGTTTACTTGTAAAACGTTTAGGTGAGAGAAATTCCTTTTCTTGGTAGTGACAGTTTCAAAGGAAGAACCAGAGAGAAAAAAATTGAAAGAAAATCACAACGCCCAACGTGGGGCTCGAACCCACGACCGTGAGATTAAGAGTCTCATGCTCTACCGACTGAGCTAGCCGGGCTGTGCGAACCGTAGTTCTTATACAAGGCTCACCCATGAATGATTCGCATTAATTAAATACTGGTTACACTTTTGTTAAATCTTCACAAAAACAGATATGGAAAATATTCCGATTAACTTAAGAAAAGGTCCCCACCATTATGTCCTCCAAACAGAGACTCTATCCCATTTTCTAAATTCTTTGCCAGATGCAACTACGACTCAAATATCTTTCTACAGAGTCATCTTCTTTAAAGCATAAAGGTGTCTATCTCTCATTTTTTTCGTAGCTGTCAGATGCCCGTGGAAGGGATTCAGATATATTGTGGATTGCTGGAATAGTTTACCATTATCACATTGAAATGTAAGAATAATATAGTAAACAAGATGGAATTACACATAATGCACCAACTCTCCTTCAAAATCAGTACTGAGCGTGCTGAGAGGTATTAATATATTTATTTTACTGTTTTAGTCATACTTTCTGCCTGAGACTATAAGTGTCTCATACTCTATCGACTGAGTTAGCCGTGCTGTGCGAACCACCGGTCTAATATAACGCTCATCCAGGAATGTTTTATACACCGATGGGGAAGATATATTTCCCGTAAATTAGGTATACTGGTTACTCATTTGCTGAAAGTCCTCTGTTTACTGCGATGGAAAATTTTTTTGAAAGTTAGAAAAAGTCTCCCACCATTATGTCTTCCATTCAGAGACTGCATGTTATATTCATTTATCATTTGCGAGATGAAACAGCATGTAATATTACATTCCACAGAGCCATCCTATTTCAAAGGTATCGGTATTTATTTCTTATTTTAAATTAGCTGTCAAAAGCTCGGTGAAAAGATATGTTATTAAAGGGACAGTCTCGTCCCCGGGACTGAGGCTTAACGTCCTCCGACGCTATGGCCCAGTCAGGGAGCTGGCTATATTTAGAATACGACTTCAGCAAGCCAGCACCAGTGACAGTAGCTGAAGTTACAGCACTGGCAGTATCAGTGGGAAACTATGACGCGTTCTACGCATGCGGGGTTCGGGCGTTTCCTTGGTTACGAAGAACGCGATCTGTTCGTTGACAGGGTCTGTCACTTGTCGTGATGCTGATGGCGGCCAGCAATTAACCCCTGGCCATCTTGTAGTCATTAAAAAATGAATCCATGGAAGTTCAAGACTCCTGTATCCAGCACTGCTAATCCAACTGTGTCAAAGAATTACCTTTTCACTTATATTTATCAGCCAAACCGACTTCGTCAGTGGCCGATCTGTCAGTTCTGCGTGCACTTATAGGCTGGCTGTCACGACTACGGGGGCCTATATAAAGGCCCTATATTAACATTAACCTATACTGGTCTACTCCTTTGGTGCATTTATCTCTGTTCCCCTTTTGGTTGAAAATATACTCGGTCCAACATTAACTGCGATCGCGAAGAGATGTCTCAGAAAATCTAACTAGTTCACTACCATGCAAGTGACAGAATTCAGAACTGCCTTTGCGGCAAGAGCCGCAACACCGGTATCCAATCCTGTCGTAGGTGGGGGCTTGTCCGTGCCTCGCGGAAGGGAAGCTGCGGGCAGTCAAAATGGGCTGAACTAACAAACCTGCTCACCAAAGTCCATTTTGACTACCAGACTGGCTATGCACGAAGCAAAGGATCGTGGAAATTATAGAAGAGGGGCAGAAGATACACCAATATGGAAGTGGGCCCTTGAACTATTCTGTAGTAGGCCTATTCATATTTAAAATCAACATAAGCCTATTATCTTGGTTATGTAACATAGGTAAACAAATATTTTTAAAAAATTATATTCAGTGTAAAAAATTGTGACAGTTTAGCTCGATTTTATCAATAAAATAATAATAATAATGATGATGATCTAATGCCGACTCATGGTCCATATACAGGAAAAATGAGAGAAATGAGGATAAGAAATAAAAGAACCATAGAACAGCAAAATTATTAACAAGATTTAGGCTAAAAGTGACTTATAATCTTCATAACAAACGTCAACAACAATAATGCTTAGGTTTATTCAATTTCTGTTTTAATAATTCAGTATCGATGTATGGAAAAAAGACATTCAAGAAATGTAGAGCTTAAAATGTAAAATGTAATAAAATAATGTAAAGTTAAGTCAGAACATAACTATGGTACTAAGGTTTAGTCAATTCGTGTTTAAATAAATCAGTATTCATGCACAAAAAGACAATTTATTCAAGAAATATTGAGCTTAACATGCAAAACATATCACAAGTATTCAGCAAGATCATATATTAATATTGTAATCATCATATCTGGCAAAATTAGAATGGCTGTAATTTCAAGTAAACATCAGTTAAGGCAGCAGGATTTTAAAAAAAATCTTTATTCATTATAACTACACACATCAGAACAAGTAAATATATATATATATATATAAATATATATAGAACTGGTATACACAGAAAAATTGGTTCACTGGCGCTGCCGGTGGGAATCGAACCCATGATCTTCAGATTTCTTGTCGGCTGATTTAACCACTAAGCTACGCCAGATCCCCAAATAAATATATGTATATTTATATTTGGGGTGTAACAATGCCTTGACCGATGCATTTAAGTGCAAGCCCTTGATTATATTGTACTAGATTATTAACCTCTGAATCAAATCATTTTGATTTTTTTTCCTGTCATTTCAAAAATCCTCTGTGAGTTCTCAAATGCGACAGAGCAGTTAGGATGCTGAAGCTCTTGAACGGATGTAGGCCTATGTCATAAATCTGCTTTAAATGTTTGCAAGTTGACCACTCCACTAGCACAGAAACATACATGGCGGTGACAAACAGAGGGAGAGATACATTTTTATTTATTCCCCGAAATTTACCAACATCCATCTTGGTAATTTTTTTTTAACGAATGAAACTATTAAATAAGAACTGAATTGAGAAGTGAATTGAAGATAAGTGGTGTGCCTATTAATCAATTAAATTTATGATTAGTGGTTTTCTTTCAAAATTGATTAAATCAATTGCATTTTTGCATAATCAATTTAAAACGATTATGCATTCAGGTGCAAAGAATCTAATCCTGTCACAGATGTACAAACATAAAGAATTGAACTGCATCAATATGGAAAAGCTGACAAGGGTCCAACAGCAAGTCAAACTTAGATGTGGATAGATTAATGGTTTCATTATGAATACTGATGAACATGTCACACTATTTACTGAGGTTACAATTTTGGGTAATAGTATACATCAGATTTCAAGGTAATATAGAAAATACAAAAAATAAACTATAGATAATTGATCATTTTAACTTTTCAATCATCAATTATGATTTTAAGATCAATTCCTACCACTAATATATATATATATATATATATATATATATATATATATATATATATATATATATATGTCACCAGACAATAGGTGACAATATGTACGGTGTTTTGTATCATAGTTTAACGAAGTCTGTTCTCTATTGATATTGACGTGAAGCGTCATCCTAAAGCGTTGACAGGTCTTGATTGTATATATATATATTGTGTATTCTTGTATGAAATCCCATCGGCTATAAGCTGATTTATCCGTGTCACGCATCGTGTGTAATTATTACATTTGGTATGTGGGTCGCCATGGTGACGCTAACAGTCAAACTAGGTCACATATATCCTTATATGGGACACTTGAGAAATAAGCCAATCAGAGAACCGGATTGCCGTACACAGTGAACAGGCGATTGTGACGTCAGACTTCAAGAAGAGACGCTGATCGTTGGTTCAGTTGGGTCTTGAAGCTTGAGGTGGCAGCACGCACGCACGGGAATAGGAACATTGAAACGCCAGGAACGGCATAGAAGCAAGCTTCTACATGAGGCAAGGACCCAGCTCATGAGAACTCAGCCGTGCTGCCGACAGAGCTTCGTATTGGCGATAAAGTGAAAGAGCGCTCGTCACCGGCCGGCCTATTTCAGCTTGACCTAGATACATAACCGCCGTAAGCCGTGAAACCATTGCTACACGAGCAAGGTCAAGGACTCTAAGCTCTACGTAAACAAAGAGCGCTATTGCATTCATGTGAACGTGAACCTACCCGGGTCGCTGACAAGCAAGATCAGTTGAAGATCGCTAAACTCAGAAAGACTAGATCTATATGGTGCTAACCATACGCTAGATTCTACACAAAACAGTAACCAGAGATCTCTGAAGGAACTGGACTTTATGGTTTTTATACAAACCATGGACTCAGTAAATATCCTGTAATTTTAATGTGAAGAACGGTCGTATTGACACATCAACGCACACACTCACATTTGTGTCTCTGTAAGTATTGTCTTGAATTATATTTGTGAATTTAACCTGATGTCTCATAGTTTCTATTGATCTGGGTGTATGATTGTCTGGTATTTTAATACACGTCCTTAAAAGAACCTGGAAATGTCACCTGTAATGACCGGGATCTAATTTCTTGATGAGTGAAATCAAGTGGCGAGCGTAAACCCATCGTATGGTTTTATAGGATATATCCGTTGTAAAGTTTTCACGTTAAGTTAGGGGTGACATTGTATATCATGACAAGATGGGCGGCGGGGGGTCCGTGAATAATTACCTGTTTTTTTTCAATGCTTTCACCAAACTTTCCTGGAGCATATATTTGTGTGTGTGTGCGAGCTCCCATAGCTTAACCAATGGACCATTGCAACTTTGATACAATGATGATGATAAGCCAAGGAAAACATCTGACAGACAGTCTTTGAGTTGGCAAGAGTGAAGATGTGGTGTACTCTGTGTTCAACAGACAACAAGGATCAGGTCCGTATCTTTAAACAAGGAAAAACAGAGAAACATTTATGGAAAAAGCAAAGAGGTAATAATTTTGAAAGAGTCAGTTATTTTAAAGACGCTGGCTATTAAAAAAATTGTGATAATTTGCTAGGGTCAACTGACTTCTCCACTCAGACATTGAGACCTCCTTTGAGTGGCAGAATACCTATAGAAGCTGAGGTAGTGTAAACGCAGTATGGGGACATGTGGCTCTGACATTCTTTATATGACAGGTGATCACATTTAATATTTTGAACTGAAGTCATTATCAAATCAATGTGCTCTTTCTCCTGCAGTATAACTGTGCCAGACACTGATCTGTTGGCTTTGACTTTGAAACAATGTCTTTTATAATAAGTGTGGAATCTCCAGGGAGGGGTTTGGGCTTCAAGTCAATTCTCTGCACTGAATAACACCCTCCTCCAAAATGTAAGCTACCCGGCCTTGCACATACAAGTATTTCTTTGACAACAGGAATGGAACAGCTATCCAGGTGAATGCTACTTTGCTGTTTCTGAGCCTCAGCCTGCAATCATTAAAAGTAAACAAGTTTTAAACAAATGTGATCTGTTGTATACATAGTCAAAATATATTCCTTAGTATAGATTCAAACTTATTTTTGTATACAAAAATCTGTACCCTATGGTGATGCCATTTATAAATAAATAAAATTTTAAATATAAATTCTAGAGTACAGTCAATACTAAAAAAACATGGAATTAAAACAACTAAAATTCAAATGTTAAATGATATCCACCACAATCTATTTTAACCTTTAACAATGTTCCAACAGAAACAGCCAAAATCAAATATAGCATACCTAATATTCCTTGATCTTTGTCCTTGACTTGCTCACCGCGATTGTGCTCATTCTGGTCAATAGCAGCTGGGACATTCCTCAGGGTATATCCCCTGTAGCTGCATTAAAAATTAATGAAAATGAATAAAAAATGAATAGGCAAGAGGGTGCATACTTCCACTGCTTTATTCAAAGATAGGCCTATCTGTCTGGAAGATTGTATTATAATGTAAGATCACCAGGCCTGAAATCTTGACATCACATCAACTTATGCAGTGCATCATTCATGCAATATCAACATGATACATATTATTTATTATTCAACACCAGATTATCATATCACATTGTTTCAAATTTACATATATATATATATATATATATATATATATATATTGATATATATATATATATATATATATATATATATATTGTGGTTTGCTTCATATTCGCAGGTTGAACTTAAGCAATTTCCCATTGTTTCATGAAGGTTCCATTTTAAGGTTTCACAAAACAAAAGACCTATACACAGAGTATTACCTTTATTACATAAATTAATTATATCAAATATTATGTGCACAAAATCTTATTAACAAATTACTGTTTGTTAATGGCAGACATTATCATTTAAAATATCAATCTGTGAACACACACGGTTTATTTTTCTTCATAATTTCAATCTTTTACTTTTCAACTTTGCCTTCAACAATCAGGCCTCTTATTCATGATGGTTTTATATTTGCGATAATTTTCCTTTCACAAATACACAAATATGAAACGAACAGGCAATCACAGTATAATTTAACACTCCCTTTATTTAAAAATTAAGTTCTCAGGCAAAAATTTCCAGGAAGCTGGGTACTCACCGCAGTTAATGTTTTGATTGGGATTTACTTCTCTGCCATACATCAAACTGGTGTAGGATGTCAGTGTGCACACGCATGTCTACCAATGAGAAAAGAAGTATTTCACATTCTGTTCCAGTGTAACTAATATCATTAAATTATTGTAATATCTTGAACGGTATATGCGCATTATACATGACTTAACATCAGGGGACTAAAACAGTAACTGAACCTACAATTTTGTTTAAAAAGTGGGGTCAATGCCTAATATGTACCCTACTTTAAATGATGAATCATATCATTTGTATTAGTTATATAGCCTTATAGGATGAATCAATGTCACTTCTTTACTTATTTTTCTGGACGGGCTGCGTGACATCATTGACAAAAATACCAAGAACTTAAAAAGCAGATTCACTTTGTTCAAAATAAATGTGGGTTCACAGGCAGCAATGTGCGATTTCGTAAAAATAAAAATGAAGGTTCAAAAGTTGATTGTCTATTATATACTGAACCCACATTTTCTTTCATAAAATATGTGGCACCTGAAATATATATATAACCACAATTGGTTTTTACTCGAATGTATGGCTTGAAAGTACAATCTTTTCCTTAAATATTACTTGCATTGCCTGTTAACATATTGCTTGAAAAAGATGCCTCACCTGGCTGTCGTGTGCAAACCGACGTGCCCATCTTCAACCTCAGCCTCAAGAATTGCTGCCTCTCCCATTCTTCTCACACCTCTCCAAGAAACACACATTTAACATTTGTGTATGTGACATTTTTTTCATAAAAACTTCTGTTCCTTTTGCTTCTGCATCAGAAGCATATTTGCGTCATTTTTACTGTGGGTTTTCTGCAGAAATGTCGAGAACCTGTCAGATTCCGCACAATCTGTTACCCAGCAACAGATGTTTACCGGAAACGTCCTTTCGCACCTCCTTTGAGTGTGCGACTTAAAACTTGGACGTCTGAATATAGATGGCGGAAACTTGAAAGCAACCCGTGGATCACTGAAACCCATGTAATATTTTAGACCGAAAATGTCATTATCGACGTGACCTAAATATCAGATATAAAAAGATTAAAAAGAATATATAATATATCATATAGCCTGAATTAAACATGCAATATATCGTTGCAATGTAAAGGGCTATTGATATTTGGTCACTCTCTCTCGGTCTCGATCTCTCCCTGCCTTTCACTCACTCTCTCTCTCTCTCTCTCTCTCTCTCTCTCTCTCTCTCTCTCTATATATATATATATATATATATATATATATATATATATATATATTAATTTATTTATGCCTATATATTATTATAATTTTATTTTCAATCATCGCACTAATCTCCTTAAAAGTCACTAACTAAAGGTAAAATTTATACATTTAGCAATTATATTTAATATAACAGGTAATATTAAAAAGTTATAAAGTACTCAAAATTGTTGTTTTAAATAATATATATATATATATATTTATATGTGTGTGTGTAATACATTTTGCTGATAAGGGCCTACCATACAGGAGCGTTTATAATTGTAAGACAAAATTTTACATAGGAACACTAGGGCAATGTGATATTTTATTTTTACAATACATTTGGACAAAGCAATGGGTTCAGCGGTGTACAAACATCATGAAACTTGGTAACACAGTACTGACGTCCAGCATGTTATCTCATCTGATTCATCCGACATCCGCTTCCGACATCCGGGTTTTAGCCAATTACTAGTTTGAAAAACGAGTACTGCGCCATCTGGCGACTGTCTTAGGCAGGCCAGCGCGAGACGATCCCTTTAATTGCTGAAATGATTTATCAGTACCGGATTGAAATTGAAGAATAATATTTTAGAAAAATTATGAAATGACTCGTAATGTGCCATCTCTCCTGCAAAATTAGTACTCAGCATGCGGAGGTGTTTTCAGTACAATCCGATCTGAGAAAGACAAGTTCTGATTGTAACTTATTTATTTTACATGGATTGTACAAATAGTTATTATAACTAATGGAAGCACTGTCCATGGCTCCGGTGATGGCGTTCGGTAGTCTGGAGTCTGGACACCGGAGTACCTGGAGAAAACCACCGGCCTTCGACTGGCAACTACAACCCACTCTCATAGCCAGGCCTGAGATCGATCCCGGTTCGCCAGAGGAGAGAGCCAAGCGGTTTGCCCCTCAGCTGTCCTGGCCCAAAAAATTGCCTAAAAACATCTTTTGTCGAGAACCATTAACGCGTTTACTTGTAAAACGTTTAGGTGAGAGAACTTCCTTTTGTTGGTAGTGACAGTTTCAAAGGAAGAACCAGAGAGAATAAAATTGAAAAAAAATTACAACGCCCAACGTGGGGCTCGAACCCACGACCCTGAGATTAAGAGTCTCATGCTCTACCGACTGAGCTAGCCGGGCTGTGCGAACCAGAGATCTTATATAGGGCTCATCTAGGAATTCTTTGCATTAATTAAATACTGGTTACACTTTTGTTAAATCTTCACAAAAACAGATATGGAAACTATTCCGATTAAATTAAGAAAAGGTCCCCACCATTATGTCCTCCAAACAGAGACTCTATCACATTTTTCTAAATTCTTTGCCAGATGCAACTACGACTCAAATATCTTTCTACAGAGTCATCTTCTTTAAAGCATAAAGGTGTCTATCTCTCATTTTTTTCGTAGCTGTCAGATGCCCGTGGAAGGGATTCAGATATATTGTGGATTGCTGGAATAGTTTACCATTATCACATTGAAATGTAAGAATAATATAGTAAACAAGATGGAATTACACATAATGCACCAACTCTCCTTCAAAATCAGTACTGAGCGTGCTGAGAGGTATTAATATATTTATTTTACTGTTTTAGTCATACTTTCTGCCTGAGACTATAAGTGTCTCATACTCTATCGACTGAGTTAGCCGTGCTGTGCGAACCACCGGTCTAATATAACGCTCATCCAGGAATGTTTTATACACCGATGGGGAAGACATATTTCCCGTAAATTAGGTATACTGGTTACTCATTTGCTAAAACTCCTCTGTTTACTGCGATGGAAATTTTTTTTGAAAGTTAGAAAAGGTCTCCCACCACTATGTCTTCCAATCAGACACTGCATGTTATATTTATGTATCATTTGCGAGATGAAACAGCATGTTATATCACATTCCACAGAACCATCCTATTTTAAAGGTATCGGTATTTATATCTTATTTTAAAGTAGCTGTCAAAAGCTCGGTGAAAAGATATGTTATGGGTTGCTGGAATAGTTTATCAGTGCCGCATTGAAATTGAAGAATGATATTTTAGAAAAATTATGAAATGACTCGTAATGTGCCATCTCTCCTGCAAAATTAGTACTGGTCATGCGGAGGTATTTTCAGTACAATCCGTTCTGAGAAAGACAAGTTCTGATTGTAACTTATTTATTTTACATGGATTGTGCAAATAGTTATTATAACTAATCGAAGCACTCTCTATGGCTCCGGTGATGGCGTTCGGTCTTCTGGAGTCTGGAAACCGGAGTACCTGGAGAAAACCACCGGCCTTCGACTGGCAACTACAACCCACTGTCATGGCCAGACCTGAGATCGATCCCGGTTCGCCAGAGGAGAGAGCCAAGCGTTTTACCCCTCAGCTGCCCTGGCCAAAAAAAAAATGCCTAAAAACAGCTTTTGTCGAGAACCATTAACGCGTTTACTTGTAAAACGTTTAGGTGAGAGAAATTCCTTTTCTTGGTAGTGACAGTTTCAAAGGAAGAACCAGAGAGAAAAAAATTGAAAGAAAATCACAACGCCCAACGTGGGGCTCGAACCCACGACCCTGAGATTAAGAGTCTCATGCTCTACCGACTGAGCTAGCCGGGCTGTGCGAACCGTAGTTCTAATACAAGGCTCACCCATGAATGATTCGCATTAATTAAATACTGGTTACACTTTTGTTAAATCTTCACAAAAACAGATATGGAAAATATTCCGATTAACTTAAGAAAAGGTCCCCACCATTATGTCCTCCAAACAGAGACTCTATCACATTTTTTAAATTCTTTGCCAGATGCAACTACGACTCAAATATCTTTCTACAGAGTCATCTTCTTTAAAGCATAAAGGTGTCTATCTCTCATTTTTTTCGTAGCTGTCAGATGCCCGTGGAAGGGATTCAGATATATTGTGGATTGCTGGAATAGTTTACCATTATCACATTGAAATGTAAGAATAATATAGTAAACAAGATGGAATTACACATAATGCACCAACTCTCCTTCAAAATCAGTACTGAGCGTGCTGAGAGGTATTAATATATTTATTTTACTGTTTTAGTCATACTTTCTGCCTGAGACTATAAGTGTCTCATACTCTATCGACTGAGTTAGCCGTGCTGTGCGAACCACCGGTCTAATATAACGCTCATCCAGGAATGTTTTATACACCGATGGGGAAGATATATTTCCCGTAAATTAGGTATACTGGTTACTCATTTGCTGAAAGTCCTCTGTTTACTGCGATGGAAAATTTTTTTGAAAGTTAGAAAAAGTCTCCCACCATTATGTCTTCCATTCAGAGACTGCATGTTATATTCATTTATCATTTGCGAGATGAAACAGCATGTAATATTACATTCCACAGAGCCATCCTATTTCAAGGGTATCGGTATTTATATCTTATTTTAAATTAGCTGTCAAAAGCTCGGTGAAAAGATATGTTATTAATTGCTGAAATGACTTATCAGTACCGGATTGAAATTGAAGAATAATATTTTAGAAAAATTATGAAATGACTCGTAATGTGCCATCTCTCCTGCAAAATTAGTACTCAGCATGCGGAGGTGTTTCCAGTACAATCCGATCTGAGAAAGACAAGTTCTGATTGTAACTTATTTATTTTACATGGATTGTACAAATAGTTATTATAACTAATGGAAGCACTGTCCATGGCTCCGGTGATGGCGTTCGGTAGTCTGGAGTCTGGACACCGGAGTACCCGGAGAAAACCACCGGCCTTCGACTGGCAACTACAACCCACTCTCATAGCCAGGCCTGAGATCGATCCCGGTTCGCCAGAGGAGAGAGCCAAGCGGTTTGCCCCTCAGCTGTCCTGGCCCAAAAAATTGCCTAAAAACATCTTTTGTCGAGAACCATTAACGCGTTTACTTGTAAAACGTTTAGGTGAGAGAACTTCCTTTTGTTGGTAGTGACAGTTTCAAAGGAAGAACCAGAGAGAATAAAATTGAAAAAAAATTACAACGCCCAACGTGGGGCTCGAACCCACGACCCTGAGATTAAGAGTCTCATGCTCTACCGACTGAGCTAGCCGGGCTGTCGATCATAGATCTTATATAGGGCTCATCCAGGAATTCTTTGCATTAATTAAATACTGGTTACACTTTTGTTAAATCTTCACAAAAACAGATATGGAAACTATTCCGATTAAATTAAGAAAAGGTCCCCACCATTATGTCCTCCAAACAGAGACTCTATCACATTTTTCTAAATTCTTTGCCAGATGCAACTACGACTCAAATATCTTTCTACAGAGTCATCTTCTTTAAAGCATAAAGGTGTCTATCTCTCATTTTTTTCGTAGCTGTCAGATGCCCGTGGAAGGGATTCAGATATATTGTGGATTGCTGGAATAGTTTACCATTATCACATTGAAATGTAAGAATAATATAGTAAACAAGATGGAATTACACATAATGCACCAACTCTCCTTCAAAATCAGTACTGAGCGTGCTGAGAGGTATTAATATATTTATTTTACTGTTTTAGTCATACTTTCTGCCTGAGACTATAAGTGTCTCATACTCTATCGACTGAGTTAGCCGTGCTGTGCCAACCACCGGTCTAATATAACGCTCATCCAGGAATGTTTTATACACCGATGGGGAAGACATATTTCCCGTAAATTAGGTATACTGGTTACTCATTTGCTAAAACTCCTCTGTTTACTGCGATGGAAATTTTTTTTGAAAGTTAGAAAAGGTCTCCCACCACTATGTCTTCCAATCAGACACTGCATGTTATATTTATGTATCATTTGCGAGATGAAACAGCATGTTATATCACATTCCACAGAACCATCCTATTTTAAAGGTATCGGTATTTATATCTTATTTTAAAGTAGCTGTCAAAAGCTCGGTGAAAAGATATGTTATGGGTTGCTGGAAAAGTTTATCAGTGCCGCATTGAAATTGAAGAATGATATTTTAGAAAAATTATGAAATGACTCGTAATGTGCCACCACTCCTGCAAAATTAGTACTGGTCATGCGGAGGTATTTTCAGTACAATCCGTTCTGAGAAAGACAAGTTCTGATTGTAACTTATTTATTTTACATGGATTGTGCAAATAGTTATTATAACTAATCGAAGCACTCTCTATGGCTCTGGTGATGGCGTTCGGTCTTCTGGAGTCTGGAAACCGGAGTACCTGGAGAAAACCACCGGCCTTCGACTGGCAACTACAACCCACTGTCATGGCCAGACCTGAGATCGATCCCGGTTCGCCAGAGGAGAGAGCCAAGCGTTTTACACCTCAGCTGCCCTGGCCAAAAAAAAAATGCCTAAAAACAGCTTTTGTCGAGAACCATTAACGCGTTTACTTGTAAAACGTTTAGGTGAGAGAAATTCCTTTTCTTGGTAGTGACAGTTTCAAAGGAAGAACCAGAGAGAATAAAATTGAAAAAAAATTGCAACGCCCAACGTGGGGCTCGAACCCACGACCGTGAGATTAAGAGTCTCATGCTCTACCGACTGAGCTAGCCGGGCTGTGCGGACCGTAGATCTGATATAGGGCTCATGCAGGAATTCTTTGCATTAATTAAATACTGGTTACACTTTTGTTAAATCTTCACAAAAACAGATATGGAAAATATTCCGATTAAATTAAGAAAAGGTCCCCACCATTATGTCCTCCAAACAGAGACTCTATCACATTTTTCTAAATTCTTTGCCAGATGCAACTACGACTAATATTACTTTCTACAGAGTCATATTATTTAAAGCGGAAAGGTGTCTATCTCTCATTTATTCGTAGCTGTCAGAGAGCCATCCTATTTCAAAGGTATCGGTATTTATCTCTTATTTTAAAGTAGCTGTCAAAAGCTCGGTGAAAAGATATGTTATTTATTGCTGAAATGATTTATCAGTACCGGATTGAAATTGAAGAATAATATTTTAGAAAAATTATGAAATGACTCGTAATGTGCCATCTCTCCTGCAAAATTAGTACTCAGCATGCGGAGGTGTTTCCAGTACAATCCGATCTGAGAAAGACAAGTTCTGATTGTAACTTATTTATTTTACATGGATTGTACAAATAGTTATTATAACTAATGGAAGCACTGTCCATGGCTCCGGTGATGGCGTTCGGTAGTCTGGAGTCTGGAAACCGGAGTTCCTGGAGAAAATCACCGGCCTTCGACTGGCAACTAAAACCCACTCTCATAGCCAGGCCTGAGATCGATCCCGGTTCGCCAGAGGAGAGAGCCAAGCGGTTTGCCCCTCAGCTGTCCTGGCCCAAAAAATTGCCTAAAAACATCTTTTGTCGAGAACCATTAACGCGTTTACTTGTAAAACGTTTAGGTGAGAGAACTTCCTTTTGTTGGTAGTGACAGTTTCAAAGGAAGAACCAGAGAGAATAAAATTGAAAAAAACAACACCCCACGACCCTGAGATTAAGAGTCTCATGCTCTACCGACTGAGCTAGCCGGGCTGTGCGAACCAGAGATCTTATATAGGGCTCATCCAGGAATTCTTTGCATTAATTAGATACTGGTTACACTTTTGTTAAATCTTCACAAAAACAGATATGGAAAATATTCCGATTAACTTAAGAAAAGGTCCCCACCATTATGTCCTCCAAACAGAGACTCTATCACATTTTTCTAAATTCTTTGCCAGATGCAACTACGACTCAAATATCTTTCTACAGAGTCATCTTCTTTAAAGCATAAAGGTGTCTATCTCTCATTTTTTCGTAGCTGTCAGATGCCCGTAGAAGGGATTCAGATATATTGTGGATTGCTGGAATATTTTACCATTATCACATTGAAATGTAAGAATAATATAGTTAACAAGATGAAATTACACATAATGCACCAACTCTCCTTCAAAATCAGTACTGAGCGTGCTGAGAGGTATTAATATATTTATTTTACTGTTTTAGTCATACTTTCTACCTGAGACTAATTGTCTCATACTCTATCGACTGAGTTAGCCGTGCTGTGCGAACCACCGGTCTAATATAACGCTCATCCAGGAATGTTTTATACACCGATGGGGAAGATATATTTCCCGTAAATTAGGTATACTGGTTACTCATTTGCTAAAACTCCTCTGTTTACTGCGATGGAATTTTTTTTGAAAGTTAGAAAAGGTCTCCCACCACTATGTCTTCCAATCAGACACTGCATGTTATATTTATGTATCATTTGCGAGATGAAACAGCATGTTATATCACATTCCACAGAACCATCCTATTTTAAAGGTATCGGTATTTATATCTTATTTTAAAGTAGCTGTCAAAAGCTCGGTGAAAAGATATGTTATGGGTTGCTGGAATAGTTTATCAGTGCCGCATTGAAATTGAAGAATGATATTTTAGAAAAATTATGAAATGACTCGTAATGTGCCACCACTCCTGCAAAATTAGTACTGGTCATGCGGAGGTATTTTCAGTACAATCCGTTCTGTGAAAGACAAGTTCTGATTGTAACTTATTTATTTTAAATGGATTGTGCAAATAGTTATTATAAGTAATCGAAGCACTCTCTGTGGCTCCGGTGATGGCGTTCGGTCTTCTGGAGTCTGGAAACCGGAGTACCTGGAGAAAACCACCGGCCTTCGACTGGCAACTACAACCCACTGTCATGGCCAGACCTGAGATCGATCCCGGTTCGCCAGAGGAGAGAGCCAAGCGTTTTACCCCTCAGCTGCCCTGGCCAAAAAAAAAATGCCTAAAAACAGCTTTTGTCGAGAACCATTAACGCGTTTACTTGTAAAACGTTTAGGTGAGAGAAATTCCTTTTCTTGGTAGTGACAGTTTCAAAGGAAGAACCAGAGAGAAAAAAATTGAAAGAAAATCACAACGCCCACTTGGGGCTCGAACCCACGACCCTGAGATTAAGAGTCTCATGCTCTACCGACTGAGCTAGCCGGGCTGTGCGAACCGTAGTTCTTATACAAGGCTCACCCATGAATGATTCGCATTAATTAAATACTGGTTACACTTTTGTTAAATCTTCACAAAAACAGATATGGAAAATATTCCGATTAACTTAAGAAAAGGTCCCCACCATTATGTCCTCCAAACAGAGACTCTATCACATTTTCTAAATTCTTTGCCAGATGCAACTACGACTCAAATATCTTTCTACAGAGTCATCTTCTTTAAAGCATAAAGGTGTCTATCTCTCATTTTTTTCGTAGCTGTCAGATGCCCGTGGAAGGGATTCAGATATATTGTGGATTGCTGGAATAGTTTACCATTATCACATTGAAATGTAAGAATAATATAGTAAACAAGATGGAATTACACATAATGCACCAACTCTCCTTCAAAATCAGTACTGAGCGTGCTGAGAGGTATTAATATATTTATTTTACTGTTTTAGTCATACTTTCTGCCTGAGACTATAAGTGTCTCATACTCTATCGACTGAGTTAGCCGTGCTGTGCGAACCACCGGTCTAATATAACGCTCATCCAGGAATGTTTTATACACCGATGGGGAAGATATATTTCCCGTAAATTAGGTATACTGGTTACTCATTTGCTGAAAGTCCTCTGTTTACTGCGATGGAAAATTTTTTTGAAAGTTAGAAAAAGTCTCCCACCATTATGTCTTCCATTCAGAGACTGCATGTTATATTCATTTATCATTTGCGAGATGAAACAGCATGTAATATTACATTCCACAGAGCCATCCTATTTCAAGGGTATCGGTATTTATATCTTATTTTAAATTAGCTGTCAAAAGCTCGGTGAAAAGATATGTTATTAATTGCTGAAATGACTTATCAGTACCGGATTGAAATTGAAGAATAATATTTTAGAAAAATTATGAAATGACTCGTAATGTGCCATCTCTCCTGCAAAATTAGTACTCAGCATGCGGAGGTGTTTCCAGTACAATCCGATCTGAGAAAGACAAGTTCTGATTGTAACTTATTTATTTTACATGGATTGTACAAATAGTTATTATAACTAATGGAAGCACTGTCCATGGCTCCGGTGATGGCGTTCGGTAGTCTGGAGTCTGGACACCGGAGTACCCGGAGAAAACCACCGGCCTTCGACTGGCAACTACAACCCACTCTCATAGCCAGGCCTGAGATCGATCCCGGTTCGCCAGAGGAGAGAGCCAAGCGGTTTGCCCCTCAGCTGTCCTGGCCCAAAAAATTGCCTAAAAACATCTTTTGTCGAGAACCATTAACGCGTTTACTTGTAAAACGTTTAGGTGAGAGAACTTCCTTTTGTTGGTAGTGACAGTTTCAAAGGAAGAACCAGAGAGAATAAAATTGAAAAAAAATTACAACGCCCAACGTGGGGCTCGAACCCACGACCCTGAGATTAAGAGTCTCATGCTCTACCGACTGAGCTAGCCGGGCTGTCGATCATAGATCTTATATAGGGCTCATCCAGGAATTCTTTGCATTAATTAAATACTGGTTACACTTTTGTTAAATCTTCACAAAAACAGATATGGAAACTATTCCGATTAAATTAAGAAAAGGTCCCCACCATTATGTCCTCCAAACAGAGACTCTATCACATTTTTCTAAATTCTTTGCCAGATGCAACTACGACTCAAATATCTTTCTACAGAGTCATCTTCTTTAAAGCATAAAGGTGTCTATCTCTCATTTTTTTCGTAGCTGTCAGATGCCCGTGGAAGGGATTCAGATATATTGTGGATTGCTGGAATAGTTTACCATTATCACATTGAAATGTAAGAATAATATAGTAAACAAGATGGAATTACACATAATGCACCAACTCTCCTTCAAAATCAGTACTGAGCGTGCTGAGAGGTATTAATATATTTATTTTACTGTTTTAGTCATACTTTCTGCCTGAGACTATAAGTGTCTCATACTCTATCGACTGAGTTAGCCGTGCTGTGCCAACCACCGGTCTAATATAACGCTCATCCAGGAATGTTTTATACACCGATGGGGAAGACATATTTCCCGTAAATTAGGTATACTGGTTACTCATTTGCTAAAACTCCTCTGTTTACTGCGATGGAAATTTTTTTTGAAAGTTAGAAAAGGTCTCCCACCACTATGTCTTCCAATCAGACACTGCATGTTATATTTATGTATCATTTGCGAGATGAAACAGCATGTTATATCACATTCCACAGAACCATCCTATTTTAAAGGTATCGGTATTTATATCTTATTTTAAAGTAGCTGTCAAAAGCTCGGTGAAAAGATATGTTATGGGTTGCTGGAAAAGTTTATCAGTGCCGCATTGAAATTGAAGAATGATATTTTAGAAAAATTATGAAATGACTCGTAATGTGCCACCACTCCTGCAAAATTAGTACTGGTCATGCGGAGGTATTTTCAGTACAATCCGTTCTGAGAAAGACAAGTTCTGATTGTAACTTATTTATTTTACATGGATTGTGCAAATAGTTATTATAACTAATCGAAGCACTCTCTATGGCTCTGGTGATGGCGTTCGGTCTTCTGGAGTCTGGAAACCGGAGTACCTGGAGAAAACCACCGGCCTTCGACTGGCAACTACAACCCACTGTCATGGCCAGACCTGAGATCGATCCCGGTTCGCCAGAGGAGAGAGCCAAGCGTTTTACACCTCAGCTGCCCTGGCCAAAAAAAAAATGCCTAAAAACAGCTTTTGTCGAGAACCATTAACGCGTTTACTTGTAAAACGTTTAGGTGAGAGAAATTCCTTTTCTTGGTAGTGACAGTTTCAAAGGAAGAACCAGAGAGAATAAAATTGAAAAAAAATTGCAACGCCCAACGTGGGGCTCGAACCCACGACCGTGAGATTAAGAGTCTCATGCTCTACCGACTGAGCTAGCCGGGCTGTGCGGACCGTAGATCTGATATAGGGCTCATGCAGGAATTCTTTGCATTAATTAAATACTGGTTACACTTTTGTTAAATCTTCACAAAAACAGATATGGAAAATATTCCGATTAAATTAAGAAAAGGTCCCCACCATTATGTCCTCCAAACAGAGACTCTATCACATTTTTCTAAATTCTTTGCCAGATGCAACTACGACTAATATTACTTTCTACAGAGTCATATTATTTAAAGCGGAAAGGTGTCTATCTCTCATTTATTCGTAGCTGTCAGAGAGCCATCCTATTTCAAAGGTATCGGTATTTATCTCTTATTTTAAAGTAGCTGTCAAAAGCTCGGTGAAAAGATATGTTATTTATTGCTGAAATGATTTATCAGTACCGGATTGAAATTGAAGAATAATATTTTAGAAAAATTATGAAATGACTCGTAATGTGCCATCTCTCCTGCAAAATTAGTACTCAGCATGCGGAGGTGTTTCCAGTACAATCCGATCTGAGAAAGACAAGTTCTGATTGTAACTTATTTATTTTACATGGATTGTACAAATAGTTATTATAACTAATGGAAGCACTGTCCATGGCTCCGGTGATGGCGTTCGGTAGTCTGGAGTCTGGAAACCGGAGTTCCTGGAGAAAATCACCGGCCTTCGACTGGCAACTAAAACCCACTCTCATAGCCAGGCCTGAGATCGATCCCGGTTCGCCAGAGGAGAGAGCCAAGCGGTTTGCCCCTCAGCTGTCCTGGCCCAAAAAATTGCCTAAAAACATCTTTTGTCGAGAACCATTAACGCGTTTACTTGTAAAACGTTTAGGTGAGAGAACTTCCTTTTGTTGGTAGTGACAGTTTCAAAGGAAGAACCAGAGAGAATAAAATTGAAAAAAACAACACCCCACGACCCTGAGATTAAGAGTCTCATGCTCTACCGACTGAGCTAGCCGGGCTGTGCGAACCAGAGATCTTATATAGGGCTCATCCAGGAATTCTTTGCATTAATTAGATACTGGTTACACTTTTGTTAAATCTTCACAAAAACAGATATGGAAAATATTCCGATTAACTTAAGAAAAGGTCCCCACCATTATGTCCTCCAAACAGAGACTCTATCACATTTTTCTAAATTCTTTGCCAGATGCAACTACGACTCAAATATCTTTCTACAGAGTCATCTTCTTTAAAGCATAAAGGTGTCTATCTCTCATTTTTTCGTAGCTGTCAGATGCCCGTAGAAGGGATTCAGATATATTGTGGATTGCTGGAATATTTTACCATTATCACATTGAAATGTAAGAATAATATAGTTAACAAGATGAAATTACACATAATGCACCAACTCTCCTTCAAAATCAGTACTGAGCGTGCTGAGAGGTATTAATATATTTATTTTACTGTTTTAGTCATACTTTCTACCTGAGACTAATTGTCTCATACTCTATCGACTGAGTTAGCCGTGCTGTGCGAACCACCGGTCTAATATAACGCTCATCCAGGAATGTTTTATACACCGATGGGGAAGATATATTTCCCGTAAATTAGGTATACTGGTTACTCATTTGCTAAAACTCCTCTGTTTACTGCGATGGAATTTTTTTTGAAAGTTAGAAAAGGTCTCCCACCACTATGTCTTCCAATCAGACACTGCATGTTATATTTATGTATCATTTGCGAGATGAAACAGCATGTTATATCACATTCCACAGAACCATCCTATTTTAAAGGTATCGGTATTTATATCTTATTTTAAAGTAGCTGTCAAAAGCTCGGTGAAAAGATATGTTATGGGTTGCTGGAATAGTTTATCAGTGCCGCATTGAAATTGAAGAATGATATTTTAGAAAAATTATGAAATGACTCGTAATGTGCCACCACTCCTGCAAAATTAGTACTGGTCATGCGGAGGTATTTTCAGTACAATCCGTTCTGTGAAAGACAAGTTCTGATTGTAACTTATTTATTTTAAATGGATTGTGCAAATAGTTATTATAAGTAATCGAAGCACTCTCTGTGGCTCCGGTGATGGCGTTCGGTCTTCTGGAGTCTGGAAACCGGAGTACCTGGAGAAAACCACCGGCCTTCGACTGGCAACTACAACCCACTGTCATGGCCAGACCTGAGATCGATCCCGGTTCGCCAGAGGAGAGAGCCAAGCGTTTTACACCTCAGCTGCCCTGGCCAAAAAAAAAATGCCTAAAAACAGCTTTTGTCGAGAACCATTAACGCGTTTACTTGTAAAACGTTTAGGTGAGAGAAATTCCTTTTCTTGGTAGTGACAGTTTCAAAGGAAGAACCAGAGAGAATAAAATTGAAAAAAAATTGCAACGCCCAACGTGGGGCTCGAACCCACGACCGTGAGATTAAGAGTCTCATGCTCTACCGACTGAGCTAGCCGGGCTGTGCGGACCGTAGATCTGATATAGGGCTCATGCAGGAATTCTTTGCATTAATTAAATACTGGTTACACTTTTGTTAAATCTTCACAAAAACAGATATGGAAAATATTCCGATTAAATTAAGAAAAGGTCCCCACCATTATGTCCTCCAAACAGAGACTCTATCACATTTTTCTAAATTCTTTGCCAGATGCAACTACGACTAATATTACTTTCTACAGAGTCATATTATTTAAAGCGGAAAGGTGTCTATCTCTCATTTATTCGTAGCTGTCAGAGAGCCATCCTATTTCAAAGGTATCGGTATTTATCTCTTATTTTAAAGTAGCTGTCAAAAGCTCGGTGAAAAGATATGTTATTTATTGCTGAAATGATTTATCAGTACCGGATTGAAATTGAAGAATAATATTTTAGAAAAATTATGAAATGACTCGTAATGTGCCATCTCTCCTGCAAAATTAGTACTCAGCATGCGGAGGTGTTTCCAGTACAATCCGATCTGAGAAAGACAAGTTCTGATTGTAACTTATTTATTTTACATGGATTGTACAAATAGTTATTATAACTAATGGAAGCACTGTCCATGGCTCCGGTGATGGCGTTCGGTAGTCTGGAGTCTGGAAACCGGAGTTCCTGGAGAAAATCACCGGCCTTCGACTGGCAACTAAAACCCACTCTCATAGCCAGGCCTGAGATCGATCCCGGTTCGCCAGAGGAGAGAGCCAAGCGGTTTGCCCCTCAGCTGTCCTGGCCCAAAAAATTGCCTAAAAACATCTTTTGTCGAGAACCATTAACGCGTTTACTTGTAAAACGTTTAGGTGAGAGAACTTCCTTTTGTTGGTAGTGACAGTTTCAAAGGAAGAACCAGAGAGAATAAAATTGAAAAAAACAACACCCCACGACCCTGAGATTAAGAGTCTCATGCTCTACCGACTGAGCTAGCCGGGCTGTGCGAACCAGAGATCTTATATAGGGCTCATCCAGGAATTCTTTGCATTAATTAGATACTGGTTACACTTTTGTTAAATCTTCACAAAAACAGATATGGAAAATATTCCGATTAACTTAAGAAAAGGTCCCCACCATTATGTCCTCCAAACAGAGACTCTATCACATTTTTCTAAATTCTTTGCCAGATGCAACTACGACTCAAATATCTTTCTACAGAGTCATCTTCTTTAAAGCATAAAGGTGTCTATCTCTCATTTTTTCGTAGCTGTCAGATGCCCGTAGAAGGGATTCAGATATATTGTGGATTGCTGGAATATTTTACCATTATCACATTGAAATGTAAGAATAATATAGTTAACAAGATGAAATTACACATAATGCACCAACTCTCCTTCAAAATCAGTACTGAGCGTGCTGAGAGGTATTAATATATTTATTTTACTGTTTTAGTCATACTTTCTACCTGAGACTAATTGTCTCATACTCTATCGACTGAGTTAGCCGTGCTGTGCGAACCACCGGTCTAATATAACGCTCATCCAGGAATGTTTTATACACCGATGGGGAAGATATATTTCCCGTAAATTAGGTATACTGGTTACTCATTTGCTAAAACTCCTCTGTTTACTGCGATGGAATTTTTTTTGAAAGTTAGAAAAGGTCTCCCACCACTATGTCTTCCAATCAGACACTGCATGTTATATTTATGTATCATTTGCGAGATGAAACAGCATGTTATATCACATTCCACAGAACCATCCTATTTTAAAGGTATCGGTATTTATATCTTATTTTAAAGTAGCTGTCAAAAGCTCGGTGAAAAGATATGTTATGGGTTGCTGGAATAGTTTATCAGTGCCGCATTGAAATTGAAGAATGATATTTTAGAAAAATTATGAAATGACTCGTAATGTGCCACCACTCCTGCAAAATTAGTACTGGTCATGCGGAGGTATTTTCAGTACAATCCGTTCTGTGAAAGACAAGTTCTGATTGTAACTTATTTATTTTAAATGGATTGTGCAAATAGTTATTATAAGTAATCGAAGCACTCTCTGTGGCTCCGGTGATGGCGTTCGGTCTTCTGGAGTCTGGAAACCGGAGTACCTGGAGAAAACCACCGGCCTTCGACTGGCAACTACAACCCACTGTCATGGCCAGACCTGAGATCGATCCCGGTTCGCCAGAGGAGAGAGCCAAGCGTTTTACCCCTCAGCTGCCCTGGCCAAAAAAAAAATGCCTAAAAACAGCTTTTGTCGAGAACCATTAACGCGTTTACTTGTAAAACGTTTAGGTGAGAGAAATTCCTTTTCTTGGTAGTGACAGTTTCAAAGGAAGAACCAGAGAGAAAAAAATTGAAAGAAAATCACAACGCCCACTTGGGGCTCGAACCCACGACCCTGAGATTAAGAGTCTCATGCTCTACCGACTGAGCTAGCCGGGCTGTGCGAACCGTAGTTCTTATACAAGGCTCACCCATGAATGATTCGCATTAATTAAATACTGGTTACACTTTTGTTAAATCTTCACAAAAACAGATATGGAAAATATTCCGATTAACTTAAGAAAAGGTCCCCACCATTATGTCCTCCAAACAGAGACTCTATCACATTTTCTAAATTCTTTGCCAGATGCAACTACGACTCAAATATCTTTCTACAGAGTCATCTTCTTTAAAGCATAAAGGTGTCTATCTCTCATTTTTTTCGTAGCTGTCAGATGCCCGTGGAAGGGATTCAGATATATTGTGGATTGCTGGAATAGTTTACCATTATCACATTGAAATGTAAGAATAATATAGTAAACAAGATGGAATTACACATAATGCACCAACTCTCCTTCAAAATCAGTACTGAGCGTGCTGAGAGGTATTAATATATTTATTTTACTGTTTTAGTCATACTTTCTGCCTGAGACTATAAGTGTCTCATACTCTATCGACTGAGTTAGCCGTGCTGTGCGAACCACCGGTCTAATATAACGCTCATCCAGGAATGTTTTATACACCGATGGGGAAGACATATTTCCCGTAAATTAGGTATACTGGTTACTCATTTGCTAAAACTCCTCTGTTTACTGCGATGGAAATTTTTTTTGAAAGTTAGAAAAGGTCTCCCACCACTATGTCTTCCAATCAGACACTGCATGTTATATTTATGTATCATTTGCGAGATGAAACAGCATGTTATATCACATTCCACAGAACCATCCTATTTTAAAGGTATCGGTATTTATATCTTATTTTAAAGTAGCTGTCAAAAGCTCGGTGAAAAGATATGTTATGGGTTGCTGGAATAGTTTATCAGTGCCGCATTGAAATTGAAGAATGATATTTTAGAAAAATTATGAAATGACTCGTAATGTGCCATCTCTCCTGCAAAATTAGTACTGGTCATGCGGAGGTATTTTCAGTACAATCCGTTCTGAGAAAGACAAGTTCTGATTGTAACTTATTTATTTTACATGGATTGTGCAAATAGTTATTATAACTAATGGAAGCACTCTCTATGGCTCCGGTGATGGCGTTCGGTCTTCTGGAGTCTGGAAACCGGAGTACCTGGAGAAAACCACCGGCCTTCGACTGGCAACTACAACCCACTGTCATGGCCAGACCTGAGATCGATCCCGGTTCGCCAGAGGAGAGAGCCAAGCGTTTTACCCCTCAGCTGCCCTGGCCAAAAAAAAAATGCCTAAAAACAGCTTTTGTCGAGAACCATTAACGCGTTTACTTGTAAAACGTTTAGGTGAGAGAAATTCCTTTTCTTGGTAGTGACAGTTTCAAAGGAAGAACCAGAGAGAAAAAAATTGAAAGAAAATCACAACGCCCAACGTGGGGCTCGAACCCACGACCCTGAGATTAAGAGTCTCATGCTCTACCGACTGAGCTAGCCGGGCTGTGCGAACCGTAGTTCTAATACAAGGCTCACCCATGAATGATTCGCATTAATTAAATACTGGTTACACTTTTGTTAAATCTTCACAAAAACAGATATGGAAAATATTCCGATTAACTTAAGAAAAGGTCCCCACCATTATGTCCTCCAAACAGAGACTCTATCACATTTTTTAAATTCTTTGCCAGATGCAACTACGACTCAAATATCTTTCTACAGAGTCATCTTCTTTAAAGCATAAAGGTGTCTATCTCTCATTTTTTTCGTAGCTGTCAGATGCCCGTGGAAGGGATTCAGATATATTGTGGATTGCTGGAATAGTTTACCATTATCACATTGAAATGTAAGAATAATATAGTAAACAAGATGGAATTACACATAATGCACCAACTCTCCTTCAAAATCAGTACTGAGCGTGCTGAGAGGTATTAATATATTTATTTTACTGTTTTAGTCATACTTTCTGCCTGAGACTATAAGTGTCTCATACTCTATCGACTGAGTTAGCCGTGCTGTGCGAACCACCGGTCTAATATAACGCTCATCCAGGAATGTTTTATACACCGATGGGGAAGATATATTTCCCGTAAATTAGGTATACTGGTTACTCATTTGCTGAAAGTCCTCTGTTTACTGCGATGGAAAATTTTTTTGAAAGTTAGAAAAAGTCTCCCACCATTATGTCTTCCATTCAGAGACTGCATGTTATATTCATTTATCATTTGCGAGATGAAACAGCATGTAATATTACATTCCACAGAGCCATCCTATTTCAAAGGTATCGGTATTTATATCTTATTTTAAATTAGCTGTCAAAAGCTCGGTGAAAAGATATGTTATTAATTGCTGAAATGACTTATCAGTACCGGATTGAAATTGAAGAATAATATTTTAGAAAAATTATGAAATGACTCGTAATGTGCCATCTCTCCTGCAAAATTAGTACTCAGCATGCGGAGGTGTTTCCAGTACAATCCGATCTGAGAAAGACAAGTTCTGATTGTAACTTATTTATTTTACATGGATTGTACAAATAGTTATTATAACTAATGGAAGCACTGTCCATGGCTCCGGTGATGGCGTTCGGTAGTCTGGAGTCTGGACACCGGAGTACCCGGAGAAAACCACCGGCCTTCGACTGGCAACTACAACCCACTCTCATAGCCAGGCCTGAGATCGATCCCGGTTCGCCAGAGGAGAGAGCCAAGCGGTTTGCCCCTCAGCTGTCCTGGCCCAAAAAATTGCCTAAAAACATCTTTTGTCGAGAACCATTAACGCGTTTACTTGTAAAACGTTTAGGTGAGAGAACTTCCTTTTGTTGGTAGTGACAGTTTCAAAGGAAGAACCAGAGAGAATAAAATTGAAAAAAAATTACAACGCACAACGTGGGGCTCGAACCCACGACCCTGAGATTAAGAGTCTCATGCTCTACCGACTGAGCTAGCCGGGCTGTCGATCATAGATCTTATATAGGGCTCATCCAGGAATTCTTTGCATTAATTAAATACTGGTTACACTTTTGTTAAATCTTCACAAAAACAGATATGGAAACTATTCCGATTAAATTAAGAAAAGGTCCCCACCATTATGTCCTCCAAACAGAGACTCTATCACATTTTTCTAAATTCTTTGCCAGATGCAACTACGACTCAAATATCTTTCTACAGAGTCATCTTCTTTAAAGCATAAAGGTGTCTATCTCTCATTTTTTTCGTAGCTGTCAGATGCCCGTGGAAGGGATTCAGATATATTGTGGATTGCTGGAATAGTTTACCATTATCACATTGAAATGTAAGAATAATATAGTAAACAAGATGGAATTACACATAATGCACCAACTCTCCTTCAAAATCAGTACTGAGCGTGCTGAGAGGTATTAATATATTTATTTTACTGTTTTAGTCATACTTTCTGCCTGAGACTATAAGTGTCTCATACTCTATCGACTGAGTTAGCCGTGCTGTGCGAACCACCGGTCTAATATAACGCTCATCCAGGAATGTTTTATACACCGATGGGGAAGACATATTTCCCGTAAATTAGGTATACTGGTTACTCATTTGCTAAAACTCCTCTGTTTACTGCGATGGAAATTTTTTTTGAAAGTTAGAAAAGGTCTCCCACCACTATGTCTTCCAATCAGACACTGCATGTTATATTTATGTATCATTTGCGAGATGAAACAGCATGTTATATCACATTCCACAGAACCATCCTATTTTAAAGGTATCGGTATTTATATCTTATTTTAAAGTAGCTGTCAAAAGCTCGGTGAAAAGATATGTTATGGGTTGCTGGAATAGTTTATCAGTGCCGCATTGAAATTGAAGAATGATATTTTAGAAAAATTATGAAATGACTCGTAATGTGCCATCTCTCCTGCAAAATTAGTACTGGTCATGCGGAGGTATTTTCAGTACAATCCGTTCTGAGAAAGACAAGTTCTGATTGTAACTTATTTATTTTACATGGATTGTGCAAATAGTTATTATAACTAATCGAAGCACTCTCTATGGCTCCGGTGATGGCGTTCGGTCTTCTGGAGTCTGGAAACCGGAGTACCTGGAGAAAACCACCGGCCTTCGACTGGCAACTACAACCCACTGTCATGGCCAGACCTGAGATCGATCCCGGTTCGCCAGAGGAGAGAGCCAAGCGTTTTACCCCTCAGCTGCCCTGGCCAAAAAAAAAATGCCAAAAACAGCTTTTGTCGAGAACCATTAACGCGTTTACTTGTGAAACGTTTAGGTGAGAGAAATTCCTTTTCTTGGTAGTGACAGTTTCAAAGGAAGAACCAGAGAGAAAAAAATTGAAAGAAAATCACAACGCCCAACGTGGGGCTCGAACCCACGACCCTGAGATTAAGAGTCTCATGCTCTACCGACTGAGCTAGCCGGGCTGTGCGAACCGTAGTTCTAATACAAGGCTCACCCATGAATGATTCGCATTAATTAAATACTGGTTACACTTTTGTTAAATCTTCACAAAAACAGATATGGAAAATATTCCGATTAACTTAAGAAAAGGTCCCCACCATTATGTCCTCCAAACAGAGACTCTATCACATTTTTTAAATTCTTTGCCAGATGCAACTACGACTCAAATATCTTTCTACAGAGTCATCTTCTTTAAAGCATAAAGGTGTCTATCTCTCATTTTTTTCGTAGCTGTCAGATGCCTGTGGAAGGGATTCAGATATATTGTGGATTGCTGGAATAGTTTACCATTATCACATTGAAATGTAAGAATAATATAGTAAACAAGATGGAATTACACATAATGCACCAACTCTCCTTCAAAATCAGTACTGAGCGTGCTGAGAGGTATTAATATATTTATTTTACTGTTTTAGTCATACTTTCTGCCTGAGACTATAAGTGTCTCATACTCTATCGACTGAGTTAGCCGTGCTGTGCGAACCACCGGT
Source organism: Sipunculus nudus (assembly GCA_026874595.1). Lineage (NCBI taxonomy): Eukaryota > Metazoa > Annelida > Sipuncula > Golfingiida > Sipunculidae > Sipunculus > Sipunculus nudus. Next base: position 36,041,056 of record CM049317.1, on the reverse strand, counting down.
CTAATATAACGCTCATCCAGGAATGTTTTATACACCGATGGGGAAGATATATTTCCCGTAAATTAGGTATACTGGTTACTCATTTGCTGAAACTCCTCTGTTTACTGCGATGGAAAATTTTTTTGAAAGTTAGAAAAAGTCTCCCACCATTATGTCTTCCATTCAGAGACTGCATGTTATATTCATTTATCATTTGCGAGATGAAACAGCATGTAATATTACATTCCACAGAGCCATCCTATTTCAAAGGTATCGGTATTTATCTCTTATTTTAAATTAGCTGTCAAAAGCTCGGTGAAAAGATATGTTATTAATTGCTGAAATGATTTATCAGTACCGGATTGAAATTGAAGAATAATATTTTAGAAAAATTATGAAATGACTCGTAATGTGCCATCTCTCCTGCAAAATTAGTACTCAGCATGCGGAGGTGTTTTCAGTACAATCCGATCTGAGAAAGACAAGTTCTGATTGTAACTTATTTATTTTACATGGATTGTACAAATAGTTATTATAACTAATGGAAGCACTTTCCATGGCTCCGGTGATGGCGTTCGGTAGTCTGGAGTCTGGAAACCGGAGTACCTGGAGAAAACCACCGGCCTTCGACTGGCAACTACAACCCACTCTCATAGCCAGGCCTGAGATCGATTCCGGTTCGCAAGAGGAGAGAGCCAAGCGGTTTGCCCCTCAGCTGTCCTGGCCCAAAAAATTGCCTAAAAACATCTTTTGTCGAGAACCATTAACGCGTTTACTTGTAAAACGTTTAGGTGAGAGAACTTCCTTTTGTTGGAAGTGACAGTTTCAAAGGAAGAACCAGAGAGAATAAAATTGAAAAAAAATTACAACGCCCAACGTGGGGCTCGAACCCACGACCCTGAGGGGGTCATGCTCTACCGACTGAGCTAGCCGGGCTGTGCGGACCGTAGATCTGAATTAGGGCTCATGCAGGAATTCTTTGCATTAATTAAATACTGGTTACACTTTTGTTAAATCTTTACAAAAACAGATATGGAAAATATTCCGATTAAATTAAGAAAAGGTCCCCACCATTATGTCCTCCAAACAGAGACTCTATCACATTTTTCTAAATTCTTTGCCAGATGCAACTACGACTAATATTACTTTCTACAGAGTCATATTATTTAAAGCGGAAAGGTGTCTATCTCTCATTTATTCGTAGCTGTCAGAGAGCCATCCTATTTCAAAGGTATCGGTATTTATCTCTTATTTTAAAGTAGCTGTCAAAAGCTCGGTGAAAAGATATGTTATTTATTGCTGAAATGATTTATCAGTACCGGATTGAAATTGAAGAATAATATTTTAGAAAAATTATGAAATGACTCGTAATGTGCCATCTCTCCTGCAAAATTAGTACTCAGCATGCGGAGGTGTTTCCAGTACAATCCGATCTGAGAAAGACAAGTTCTGATTGTAACTTATTTATTTTACATGGATTGTACAAATAGTTATTATAACTAATGGAAGCACTGTCCATGGCTCCGGTGATGGCGTTCGGTAGTCTGGAGTCTGGAAACCGGAGTACCTGGAGAAAACCACCGGCCTTCGACTGGCAACTACAACCCACTCTCATAGCCAGGCCTGAGATCGATCCCGGTTCGCCAGAGGAGAGAGCCAAGCGGTTTGCCCCTCAGCTGTCCTGGCCCAAAAAATTGCCTAAAAACATCTTTTGTCGAGAACCATTAACGCGTTTACTTGTAAAACGTTTAGGTGAGAGAACTTCCTTTTGTTGGTAGTGACAGTTTCAAAGGAAGAACCAGAGAGAATAAAATTGAAAAAAAATTACAACGCCCAACGTGGGGCTCGAACCCACGACCCTGAGATTAAGAGTCTCATGCTCTACCGACTGAGCTAGCCGGGCTGTGCGAATCATAGATCTTATATAGGGCTCATCCAGGAATTCTTTGCATTAATTAAATACTGGTTACACTTTTGTTAAATCTTCACAAAAACAGATATGGAAACTATTCCGATTAAATTAAGAAAAGGTCCCCACCATTATGTCCTCCAAACAGAGACTCTATCACATTTTTCTAAATTCTTTGCCAGATGCAACTACGACTCAAATATCTTTCTACAGAGTCATCTTCTTTAAAGCATAAAGGTGTCTATCTCTCATTTTTTTCGTAGCTGTCAGATGCCCGTGGAAGGGATTCAGATATATTGTGGATTGCTGGAATAGTTTACCATTATCACATTGAAATGTAAGAATAATATAGTAAACAAGATGGAATTACACATAATGCACCAACTCTCCTTCAAAATCAGTACTGAGCGTGCTGAGAGGTATTAATATATTTATTTTACTGTTTTAGTCATACTTTCTACCTGAGACTAATTGTCTCATACTCTATCGACTGAGTTAGCCGTGCTGTGCGAACCACCGGTCTAATATAACGCTCATCCAGGAATGTTTTATACACCGATGGGGAAGATATATTTCCCGTAAATTAGGTATACTGGTTACTCATTTGCTAAAACTCCTCTGTTTACTGGGATGGAATTTTTTTTTGAAAGTTAGAAAAGGTCTCCCACCACTATGTCTTCCAATCAGACACTGCATGTTATATTTATGTATCATTTGCGAGATGAAACAGCATGTTATATCACATTCCACAGAACCATCCTATTTTAAAGGTATCGGTATTTATATCTTATTTTAAAGTAGCTGTCAAAAGCTCGGTGAAAAGATATGTTATGGGTTGCTGGAATAGTTTATCAGTGCCGCATTGAAATTGAAGAATGATATTTTAGAAAAATTATGAAATGACTCGTAATGTGCCACCACTCCTGCAAAATTAGTACTGGTCATGCGGAGGTATTTTCAGTACAATCCGTTCTGAGAAAGACAAGTTCTGATTGTAACTTATTTATTTTACATGGATTGTGCAAATAGTTATTATAACTAATCGAAGCACTCTCTATGGCTCCGGTGATGGCGTTCGGTCTTCTGGAGTCTGGAAACCGGAGTACCTGGAGAAAACCACCGGCCTTCGACTGGCAACTACAACCCACTGTCATGGCCAGACCTGAGATCGATCCCGGTTCGCCAGAGGAGAGAGCCAAGCGTTTTACCCCTCAGCTGCCCTGGCCAAAAAAAAAATGCCTAAAAACAGCTTTTGTCGAGAACCATTAACGCGTTTACTTGTAAAACGTTTAGGTGAGAGAAATTCCTTTTCTTGGTAGTGACAGTTTCAAAGGAAGAACCAGAGAGAAAAAAATTGAAAGAAAATCACAACGCCCAACGTGGGGCTCGAACCCACGACCCTGAGATTAAGAGTCTCATGCTCTACCGACTGAGCTAGCCGGGCTGTGCGAACCGTAGTTCTAATACAAGGCTCACCCATGAATGATTCGCATTAATTAAATACTGGTTACACTTTTGTTAAATCTTCACAAAAACAGATATGGAAAATATTCCGATTAACTTAAGAAAAGGTCCCCACCATTATGTCCTCCAAACAGAGACTCTATCACATTTTTCTAAATTCTTTGCCAGATGCAACTACGACTCAAATATCTTTCTACAGAGTCATCTTCTTTAAAGCATAAAGGTGTCTATCTCTCATTTTTTTCGTAGCTGTCAGATGCCCGTGGAAGGGATTCAGATATATTGTGGATTGCTGGAATAGTTTACCATTATCACATTGAAATATAAGAATAATATAGTAAACAAGATGGAATTACACATAATGCACCAACTCTCCTTCAAAATCAGTACTGAGCGTGCTGAGAGGTATTAATATATTTATTTTACTGTTTTAGTCATACTTTCTACCTGAGACTAATTGTCTCATACTCTATCGACTGAGTTAGCCTTGCTGTGCGAACCACCGGTCTAATATAACGCTCATCCAGGAATGTTTTATACACCGATGGGGAAGATATATTTCCCGTAAATTAGGTATACTGGTTACTCATTTGCTAAAACTCCTCTGTTTACTGCGATGGAATTTTTTTTTGAAAGTTAGAAAAGGTCTCCCACCACTATGTCTTCCAATCAGACACTGCATGTTATATTTATGTATCATTTGCGAGATGAAACAGCATGTTATATCACATTCCACAGAGCCATCCTATTTCAAAGGTATCGGTATTTATCTCTTATTTTAAATTAGCTGTCAAAAGCTCGGTGAAAAGATATGTTATTAATTGCTGAAATGATTTATCAGTACCGGATTGAAATTGAAGAATAATATTTTAGAAAAATTATGAAATGACTCGTAATGTGCCATCTCTCCTGCAAAATTAGTACTCAGCATGCGGAGGTGTTTTCAGTACAATCCGATCTGAGAAAGACAAGTTCTGATTGTAACTTATTTATTTTACATGGATTGTACAAATAGTTATTATAACTAATGGAAGCACTTTCCATGGCTCCGGTGATGGCGTTCGGTAGTCTGGAGTCTGGAAACCGGAGTACCTGGAGAAAACCACCGGCCTTCGACTGGCAACTACAACCCACTCTCATAGCCAGGCCTGAGATCGATTCCGGTTCGCAAGAGGAGAGAGCCAAGCGGTTTGCCCCTCAGCTGTCCTGGCCCAAAAAATTGCCTAAAAACATCTTTTGTCGAGAACCATTAACGCGTTTACTTGTAAAACGTTTAGGTGAGAGAACTTCCTTTTGTTGGAAGTGACAGTTTCAAAGGAAGAACCAGAGAGAATAAAATTGAAAAAAAATTACAACGCCCAACGTGGGGCTCGAACCCACGACCCTGAGGGGGTCATGCTCTACCGACTGAGCTAGCCGGGCTGTGCGGACCGTAGATCTGAATTAGGGCTCATGCAGGAATTCTTTGCATTAATTAAATACTGGTTACACTTTTGTTAAATCTTTACAAAAACAGATATGGAAAATATTCCGATTAAATTAAGAAAAGGTCCCCACCATTATGTCCTCCAAACAGAGACTCTATCACATTTTTCTAAATTCTTTGCCAGATGCAACTACGACTAATATTACTTTCTACAGAGTCATATTATTTAAAGCGGAAAGGTGTCTATCTCTCATTTATTCGTAGCTGTCAGAGAGCCATCCTATTTCAAAGGTATCGGTATTTATCTCTTATTTTAAAGTAGCTGTCAAAAGCTCGGTGAAAAGATATGTTATTTATTGCTGAAATGATTTATCAGTACCGGATTGAAATTGAAGAATAATATTTTAGAAAAATTATGAAATGACTCGTAATGTGCCATCTCTCCTGCAAAATTAGTACTCAGCATGCGGAGGTGTTTCCAGTACAATCCGATCTGAGAAAGACAAGTTCTGATTGTAACTTATTTATTTTACATGGATTGTACAAATAGTTATTATAACTAATGGAAGCACTGTCCATGGCTCCGGTGATGGCGTTCGGTAGTCTGGAGTCTGGAAACCGGAGTACCTGGAGAAAACCACCGGCCTTCGACTGGCAACTACAACCCACTCTCATAGCCAGGCCTGAGATCGATCCCGGTTCGCCAGAGGAGAGAGCCAAGCGGTTTGCCCCTCAGCTGTCCTGGCCCAAAAAATTGCCTAAAAACATCTTTTGTCGAGAACCATTAACGCGTTTACTTGTAAAACGTTTAGGTGAGAGAACTTCCTTTTGTTGGTAGTGACAGTTTCAAAGGAAGAACCAGAGAGAATAAAATTGAAAAAAAATTACAACGCCCAACGTGGGGCTCGAACCCACGACCCTGAGATTAAGAGTCTCATGCTCTACCGACTGAGCCAGCCGGGCTGTGCGAATCATAGATCTTATATAGGGCTCATCCAGGAATTCTTTGCATTAATTAAATACTGGTTACACTTTTGTTAAATCTTCACAAAAACAGATATGGAAACTATTCCGATTAAATTAAGAAAAGGTCCCCACCATTATGTCCTCCAAACAGAGACTCTATCACATTTTTCTAAATTCTTTGCCAGATGCAACTACGACTCAAATATCTTTCTACAGAGTCATCTTCTTTAAAGCATAAAGGTGTCTATCTCTCATTTTTTTCGTAGCTGTCAGATGCCCGTGGAAGGGATTCAGATATATTGTGGATTGCTGGAATAGTTTACCATTATCACATTGAAATGTAAGAATAATATAGTAAACAAGATGGAATTACACATAATGCACCAACTCTCCTTCAAAATCAGTACTGAGCGTGCTGAGAGGTATTAATATATTTATTTTACTGTTTTAGTCATACTTTCTACCTGAGACTAATTGTCTCATACTCTATCGACTGAGTTAGCCGTGCTGTGCGAACCACCGGTCTAATATAACGCTCATCCAGGAATGTTTTATACACCGATGGGGAAGATATATTTCCCGTAAATTAGGTATACTGGTTACTCATTTGCTAAAACTCCTCTGTTTACTGGGATGGAATTTTTTTTTGAAAGTTAGAAAAGGTCTCCCACCACTATGTCTTCCAATCAGACACTGCATGTTATATTTATGTATCATTTGCGAGATGAAACAGCATGTTATATCACATTCCACAGAACCATCCTATTTTAAAGGTATCGGTATTTATATCTTATTTTAAAGTAGCTGTCAAAAGCTCGGTGAAAAGATATGTTATGGGTTGCTGGAATAGTTTATCAGTGCCGCATTGAAATTGAAGAATGATATTTTAGAAAAATTATGAAATGACTCGTAATGTGCCACCACTCCTGCAAAATTAGTACTGGTCATGCGGAGGTATTTTCAGTACAATCCGTTCTGAGAAAGACAAGTTCTGATTGTAACTTATTTATTTTACATGGATTGTGCAAATAGTTATTATAACTAATCGAAGCACTCTCTATGGCTCCGGTGATGGCGTTCGGTCTTCTGGAGTCTGGAAACCGGAGTACCTGGAGAAAACCACCGGCCTTCGACTGGCAACTACAACCCACTGTCATGGCCAGACCTGAGATCGATCCCGGTTCGCCAGAGGAGAGAGCCAAGCGTTTTACCCCTCAGCTGCCCTGGCCAAAAAAAAAAATGCCTAAAAACAGCTTTTGTCGAGAACCATTAACGCGTTTACTTGTAAAACGTTTAGGTGAGAGAAATTCCTTTTCTTGGTAGTGACAGTTTCAAAGGAAGAACCAGAGAGAAAAAAATTGAAAGAAAATCACAACGCCCAACGTGGGGCTCGAACCCACGACCCTGAGATTAAGAGTATCATGCTCTACCGACTGAGCTAGCCGGGCTGTGCGAACCGTAGTTCTAATACAAGGCTCACCCATGAATGATTCGCATTAATTAAATACTGGTTACACTTTTGTTAAATCTTCACAAAAACAGATATGGAAAATATTCCGATTAACTTAAGAAAAGGTCCCCACCATTATGTCCTCCAAACAGAGACTCTATCACATTTTTCTAAATTCTTTGCCAGATGCAACTACGACTCAAATATCTTTCTACAGAGTCATCTTCTTTAAAGCATAAAGGTGTCTATCTCTCATTTTTTTCGTAGCTGTCAGATGCCCGTGGAAGGGATTCAGATATATTGTGGATTGCTGGAATAGTTTACCATTATCACATTGAAATATAAGAATAATATAGTAAACAAGATGGAATTACACATAATGCACCAACTCTCCTTCAAAATCAGTACTGAGCGTGCTGAGAGGTATTAATATATTTATTTTACTGTTTTAGTCATACTTTCTACCTGAGACTAATTGTCTCATACTCTATCGACTGAGTTAGCCTTGCTGTGCGAACCACCGGTCTAATATAACGCTCATCCAGGAATGTTTTATACACCGATGGGGAAGATATATTTCCCGTAAATTAGGTATACTGGTTACTCATTTGCTAAAACTCCTCTGTTTACTGCGATGGAATTTTTTTTTGAAAGTTAGAAAAGGTCTCCCACCACTATGTCTTCCAATCAGACACTGCATGTTATATTTATGTATCATTTGCGAGATGAAACAGCATGTTATATCACATTCCACAGAACCATCCTATTTTAAAGGTATCGGTATTTATATCTTATTTTAAAGTAGCTGTCAAAAGCTCGGTGAAAAGATATGTTATGGATTGCTGGAATAGTTTATCAGTGCCGCATTGAAATTGAAGAATGATATTTTAGAAAAATTATGAAATGACTCGTAATGTGCCACCACTCCTGCAAAATTAGTACTGGTCATGCGGAGGTATTTTCAGTACAATCCGTTCTGAGAAAGACAAGTTCTGATTGTAACTTATTTATTTTACATGGATTGTGCAAATAGTTATTATAACTAATCGAAGCACTCTCTATGGCTCCGGTGATGGCGTTCGGTCTTCTGGAGTCTGGAAACCGGAGTACCTGGAGAAAACCACCGGCCTTCGACTGGCAACTACAACCCACTGTCATGGCCAGACCTGAGATCGATCCCGGTTCGCCAGAGGAGAGAGCCAAGCGTTTTACCCCTCAGCTGCCCTGGCCAAAAAAAAAAATGCCTAAAAACAGCTTTTGTCGAGAACCATTAACGCGTTTACTTGTAAAACGTTTAGGTGAGAGAAATTCCTTTTCTTGGTAGTGACAGTTTCAAAGGAAGAACCAGAGAGAAAAAAATTGAAAGAAAATCACAACGCCCAACGTGGGGCTCGAACCCACGACCCTGAGATTAAGAGTATCATGCTCTACCGACTGAGCTAGCCGGGCTGTGCGAACCGTAGTTCTAATACAAGGCTCACCCATGAATGATCCGCATTAATTAAATACTGGTTACACTTTTGTTAAATCTTCACAAAAACAGATATGGAAAATATTCCGATTAACTTAAGAAAAGGTCCCCACCATTATGTCCTCCAAACAGAGACTCTATCACATTTTTCTAAATTCTTTGCCAGATGCAACTACGACTCAAATATCTTTCTACAGAGTCATCTTCTTTAAAGCATAAAGGTGTCTATCTCTCATTTTTTTCGTAGCTGTCAGATGCCCGTGGAAGGGATTCAGATATATTGTGGATTGCTGGAATAGTTTACCATTATCACATTGAAATGTAAGAATAATATAGTAAACAAGATGGAATTACACATAATGCACCAACTCTCCTTCAAAATCAGTACTGAGCGTGCTGAGAGGTATTAATATATTTATTTTACTGTTTTAGTCATACTTTCTGCCTGAGACTATAAGTGTCTCATACTCTATCGACTGAGTTAGCCGTGCTGTGCGAACCACCGGTCTAATATAACGTTCATCCAGGAATGTTTTATACACCGATGGGGAAGATATATTTCCCGTAAATTAGGTATACTGGTTTCTCATTTGCTGAAACTCCTCTGTTTACTGGGATGGAAAATTTTTTTGAAAGTTAGAAAAGGTCTCCCACCATTATGTCTTCCAATCAGAGACTGCATGTTATATTTATGTATCATTTGCGAGATGAAACAGCATGTTATATCACATTCCACAGAGCCATCCTATTTCAAAGGTATCGGTATTTATCTCTTATTTTAAGTAGCTGTCAAACAGCTCGGTGAAAAGATATGTTATGGATTGCTGAAATGGTTTATCAGTACCGGATTGAAATTGAAGAATAATATTTTAGAAAAATTATGAAATGACTCGTAATGTGCCATCTCTCCTGCAAAATAAGTACTCAGCATGCGGAGGTGTTTTCAGTACAATCCGATCTGAGAAAGACAAGTTCTGATTGTAACTTATATATTTTACATGGATTGTACAAATAGTCATTATAAATAATGGAAGCACTTTCCATGGCTCCGGTGATGGCGTTCGGTAGTCTGGAGTCTGGAAACCGGAGTACCTGGAGAAAACCACCGGCCTTCGACTGGCAACTACAACCCACTCTCATAGCCAGGCCTTAGATCGATCCCGGTTCGCCAGAGGAGAGAGCCAAGCGGTTTGCCCCTCAGCTGTCCTGGCCCAAAAAATTGCCTAAAAACATCTTTTGTCGAGAACCATTAACGCGTTTACTTGTAAAACGTTTAGGTGAGAGAACTTCCTTTTGTTGGAAGTGACAGTTTCAAAGGAAGAACCAGAGAGAATAAAAATGAAAAAAAATTACAACGCCCAACGTGGTGCTCTACCGACTGAGCTAGCCGGGCTGTGCGAACCGTAGATCTAATATAGGGCTCATCCAGGAATTCTTTGCATTTTCGACATACATATGCTCTGGGTTTGTCCGAAGAGATTCCGCCCCCTTTTATTTGCAATATTTGCGTATTACCTGCATAATTAATAATTTTAATATTTGCTCCCCCATGGGCGCCTCTTTTCTTTGTGTCTTTGGGGCCGGTAACACAATGGCCATAGGGTGTGTGATGGCGGGACAGAGTTTTACTCTGGGGGCCCTATGTGGGGTTTTCTCACATTTCGTGGTGACCGGCCCGAAATAATCCGCATTGGTGATCCCTTCTCAAAAGGCAACCTCCGCGCAGCGAAAAGGTCTATTGTGCACAAGGGAATCTCGCGTGAGGAGAATGCTTAAAAGGGGGCTTTTTTAAAGAATGAAAATTTTCCGAGCGGTAGTGAATGCAGGGCAGTGTGTAAAACCCGGACCCCACGGTCCCCGGACCCCAAAAACCAATTTCCTCATTTTCCATTATTTATATCGATAAAAACACCACTATTGCTGATGTAAGAACAGAGCTAAGTCCCTAAATGTTGCAGCTTTGTAAATGACAAATTCACTGAAAGATTTAAATTTACAAAAATATTTCGATGAAGACGGACTTCATTTACTTGACTTTGCTGACTGTACCATTTTGACGAACCCCAGTAACCACCTCTCATATTTTTATTTATGACTAAAAGAGGGGGGAAAATTAGCTCTCATGTCACACACTAAATATAATTATTTGTTATTCTAAATGAAAATATAATAGTACGGGCACGCTGTGGGAGATTTATTTGAAGTGCACTAACAGTCGTTGCGGACCGGAGACTTAGCTCTTCCACATAACAACAGGTTTCGTGTTCCATTCATAACAACCATGCAATTTAAAGTTGGCAATAATATAAATACCGAGAGGAATTGTTGATTACATGCATTTCAAGCAACTACATGTTCCAAAATAATGATTTTGTAAATGTTTTTAATTACACTTTTTAAAACGCTACACAAATTAAATAAATAGCAAATATAAATTATGAATAAAAACTGAGACAAAAATGTAAAAATACAGATAAAAACACAATAATAAATCACATAGTTGTTTTGGCTAAACGTGATGTGAAAATATGTGCTAAAGTAAAACAACGAGTAAACGGGGTCCGTGTAATCCGTGAGGTCCGTGCGCAAGGGTCCGTAAGTGTTAATTATCAAATTTTGTTGCAAAACACAGTATTTTTTTGTTTTAACCAAACATAATAAAATATGTCTTTAGATACGTTTATGCTAAATATCTGGACAAATTACCATGAGAGTTTAAGAATTACAGATTTTTCTTGGGGTCCGGGATCCTGAGTCCGTGGGGTCCGGGTTTTACACACTGCCTGAATGCAGTGACTGTCTCACTCGGAAACACAGGATAGGTCTTTGGGAGTGCGTGATATTTAAAAATATATATACAGCCATTAAATGTACCACATAATATAATGCTACCACGAACTTTTGCGCAGCGGGATTGCCCAACCATGTGAATGCCGGGTTTTTTTGCGTGATAACGGGAATGCAATTATCGAGAACACGTCTCAGCGCTGTTCTGTACTACCATGCAAGATAACAGGTTCCTTTACTGGCGGATTGACAGGCTCGGATGGCAACTTTAAATGGCGATGTTCAGCATAATATATTTTCATATAAAAATGATTTCATTTATCATACCAACTTCTTCGAAAATTCTCCGGCCAATCCCTTCGCTTCAATAAGAGTTTTATACATAACACCATGCATATAATGGATCTATATATTAATAGCGTAAGGCGATTTTTGTAATTTTCCGTATCTCCTCTGATACTACCGTACGGTTTGCCATGATTTCTGACATACATATGCTCAGAGAAACACAATGGCCACAGAGTGTTTGATGGCGGGACAGAGTTTTTCTCCGGGGGCCCTATCTGGGCTTTTCTTAAATTTGCGGTGACCGGCCCGAAATAATCCCCATTGTAGATCCCTTCCCAAAAGGCAACCTCCGCGCAGCGAAAAGGTCTATTGTGCACAAGGAGATCTCGCGTGAGGAAAATGCTCAAAAGGGGGATCTTTCAAAGAATGAAAATTTTCCGAGTGGTAGTGAATGCAGGGTAGTGTGTAAAACCCGAACCCCACGGTCCCCGGACCCCATAAACCTATTTCCTCATTTTCCATTATTTATACCGATTAAAAACACCACTATTGTTGATTTAAGGACAGAGCAAAGTCCCTTAATGTTGCACATTTGTTAATGACCGATTCACTGAAAGATTTATAATTACAAAAATATTTCGATGAAGACGGACCTCATTTACTTGAATTGCCGACTGTTCAATTTTGACGGACCCCAGTAACCAACGCTCATATTTTTATTTATGACTAAAAGAGGACAAAAATAGCACTCATGTCACACACTAAATATAATATTTTTTTATTTTAAATGAAAATATAATAGTGCGGACACAGTGGGGGAGATTTAATTTGAAGTGCACTAACAGTTGAGCGGACCTGAGACTGGTATATCAGAGCACTTCCACATAACAACAGGTTTCGTGCTCCGTTCATAACAACCATGCAATTTTAAAGTTGGCAATAATATGAATACCGAAAGGAACTGTTGATTACTTGCATTTCAAGCAACTACAGGTTCCAAAATAATGATTTTGTAAATATTTTAAATTATAATACTTTTTAAGACGCTACACAAATGAAATAAATACCAAATATAAAATTATGAATAAAAACTGAGACAGAAATGTAGAAATACAGATACAAACACAATAATAAATCACAAATGTGTCATGGCTAAACGTGATGTCAAATACATGTATGTACTAAAGAAATGGTAAAATAACGAGAAAACGGGGTCCATGTAATCCGTGAGGTCCGTGCCCCAGGGTCCGTAAGTTTTTTTATCTAATTTTGTTGCAAACATATATATTAACCAAATATAATATAAAATATGTCTTTAGATACGATTATGCTAAAATATCTGGACAAATTACCATGAGGGTTTAAGAATTACAAGGTTTTCTTGGGTTCCGGGATCCGGAGTGGGATCCGGGTTTAACACACTGGCTGAATGCAGTGTCTGTCTCACTAGAAAACATTGGCTCAGCTTTCAAACAGAAAGGAGTGCGTGATATTTAAAAATATATACAGCCATTAAATGTACCACATAATATAATGCTACCACGAACTTTTGGGCAGCGGGATTGCCCAACCATGTGAGTGCTCAGTTTTTGTGCGTTATAACCGGAATGCAATTATCGAGATCACGTCTCAGCGCTGTACTGTACTACCATGCAAGATAACAGGTTCCTGTACTGGCGGATTCACGGGCGCGGAGGGCAACTTTAAATGGCGATGTTCAGCATAATATATATTTTCATATAAAAATGATTTTATTTAACATATCAAATTCTTCGAAAATTCTCCGGCCAACCTCTCGGCTTCAATTAGAGTTTTATGAATAACACCATGCATATAATGGATCTATATATTAATAGCGTAACGCAATTTGTGTGAATTTCATTTCTCCTCTGACATTCGGTTAGCCGTGATTTTTGACATACATATGCTCCGGGTTTGTCCGAAGACATTCCACCATTCGGATAAGAAGGTATTCGTCCAGGTCATTCAGACTCCGACACAAGGTTAACTCAGAGACAGAACACTTATACCAAATGTCGGATTCAAAGAGACAGTAAAATTGTACACCCAAGACATGAAACTATGACAGACTATTTGACATCAGAACTAAATGCTCGCCCAAAACCGTGCGTAGCACGGGTAATTGCTAGTCTGGTTTTAAATACAGAAAGTGGAAACTAAACACATGCCTCCTTGGTCTTATAATCCTCACAAGAATACTGAGGGCATGCATCTGGCGATCCTACTCACTGGCGAAACCCTAGCGCGACCATCATTCTGGCAGGAAATTTTGATGCCAAGGGTGTCGGCGGGGTGGAGCTAAAATGTTGTCCAACCTCTGAATAGAAAGCCGTAGATACCATGATACTCAAGGTTTAAACTTATGATGGACTACATCAAAATCTATGAGGGTCTTCTAATGTTCTCAATGTATTTTTCCTTTTCTGTATCAAGACTCCTGGCCTGGTTAAGTATATGAACATTTTCCTTTACATTAGTAAACACGATATTTTAGTGGCGGTTACCTTCAGCTGTATAAAATTAGATGCACCACTTTACCTTCAGATATATAAAATTACATGCCCCACTTTTCCTTCAGCTGTATAAATGTAGATGCATTACCATGCACAGCGAAATCATCGCTCTAAATTATATTCGTTCTGGTTGTTCGTATGCATAGAACAATCCTAATATATGCTCTTTGTTTTCGTGGAACCACAGATATTATTGATCAGCACTGGTCACGGGCTTCAACTTTTAACACCTAAAACATTTCTTGTCGAGAACCATTAACGCGTTTACTTGTAAAACGTTTAGGTGAGAAAACTTCCTTTTCTTCGTAGTGACAGTTTCAAAGGAAGAACCAGAGAGATTAAAATTGAAAGAAAATCACAACGCCCAACGTGGGGCTCGAACCCACGACCCTGAGATTAAGAGTCTCATGCTCTACCGACTGAGCTAGCCGGGCTGTGCGCCCGCAGATATAATACAAGGCTCATCCAGGAATGCTTCGCATTAATTAGATACTGGTTACACTTTTGATAAATCTTCACAAAATCAGATATGGAAAATATTCCGATTAAATTAACTAGCCGGGCTGTGCGAACAGTAGATTTATTATAAGGCTCATCCAGGAAGGCTTCGCATTAATTAGATACTGGTAACACTTTTGTTAAATCTTCACTAAAACAGATATGGAAGATATTCCGATTAAATTAAGAAAACTACCCCACCATTATGTCCTCCAAACAGAGACTCTATCTCATTTTTCTATATTCTTTGCCGGACGCAACTACAACTAATATAACTTTCTACAGAGTCATCCTAATTAAAGCGTAAAGGTGTCTATCTCTTATTTAATCGTAGCTGTCAGATGCCCGTGGAAGGGATTGCTGGATTAGTTCACCATTACCACATTGAAATGTAAGAATAATATTGTAAACAAGATGGAATTACACATAATGTACCAACTCTCCTTCAAAATTAGTACTGAGCGTGCTGAGAGGTATTAATATATTTATTTTACTGTTTTAGTCATACTTTAAGCCTGAGACTATAAGTGTCTCATACTCTATCGACTGAGTTAGCCGTGCTGTGCGAACCACCGGTCTAATATAACGCTCATCCAGGAATGTTTTATACACCGATGGGGAAGATATATTTCCCGTAAATTAGGTATACTGGTAACTCATTTGCTGAAACTCCTCTGTTTACTGCGATGGAAAATTTTTTTGAAAGTTAGAAAAGGTCTCCCACCATTATGTCTTCCAATCAGAGACTGCATGTTATATTTATGTGTCATTTGCGAGATGAAACAGCATGTTATATCACATTCCACAGAACCATCCTATTTCAAAGTTATCGGTATTTATCTCTTATTTAAAGTAGCTGCCAAAAGCTCGGTGAAAAGATATGTTATGGATTGCTGAAATGGTTTATCAGTACCGGATTGAAATTGAAGAATAATATTTTAGTAAAATTATGAAATGACTCGTAATGTGCCATCTCTCCTGCAAAATTAGTACTCAGCATGCGGAGGTGTTTTCAGTACAATCCGATCTGAGAAAGACAAGTTCTAATTGTAACTTTATTTTACATGGATTGTACAAATAGTTATTATAACTAATGGAAGCACTGTCCATGGCTCCGGTGATGGCGTTCGGTAGTCTGGAGTCTGGACACCGGAGTTCCTGGAGAAAACCACCGGCCTTCGACTGGCAACTAAAACCCACTCTCATAGCCAGGCCTGAGATCGATCCCGGTTCGCCAGAAGAGAGAGCCAAGCGGTTTGCCCCTCAGCTGTCTTGGCCCCAAAAAATTGCCTAAAAACATCTTTTGTCGAGAACCATTAACGCGTTTACTTGTAAAACGTTTAGGTGAGAGAACTTCCTTTTGTTGGTAGTGACAGTTTCAAAGGAAGAACCAGAGAGAATAAAATTGAAAAAAAATCACAACGCCCAACGTGGGGCTCGAACCCACGACCCTGAGATTAAAAGTCTCATGCTCTACCGACTGAGCTAGCCGGGCTGTGCGAACCATAGATCTTATATAGGGCTCATCCAGGAATTCTTTGCATTAATTAGATACTGGTTACACTTTTGTTAAATCTTCACAAAAACAGATATGGAAAATATCCCGATTAACTTAAGAAAAGGTCCCCACCATTATGTCCTCCAAACAGAGACTCTATCACATTTTTCTAAATTCTTTGCCAGATGCAACTACGACTCAAATATCTTTCTACAGAGTCATCTTCTTTAAAGCATAAAGGTGTCTATCTCTCATTTTTTTCGTAGCTGTCAGATGCCCGTGGCAGGGATTCAGATATATTGTGGATTGCTGGAATAGTTTACCATTATCACATTGAAATGTAAGAATAATATAGTAAACAAGATGGAATTACACATAATGCACCAACTCTCCTTCAAAATTAGTACTGAGCGTGCTGAGAGGTATTAATATATTTATTTTACTGTTTTAGTCATACTTTCTGCCTGAGACTATAAGTGTCTCATACTCTATCGACTGAGTTAGCCGTGCTGTGCGAACCACCGGTCTAATATAACGCTCATCCAGGAATGTTTTATACACCGATGGGGAAGATATATTTCCCGTAAATTAGGTATACTGGTTTCTCATTTGCTGAAACTCCTCTGTTTACTGCGATTGAAAATTTTTTTTGAAAGTTAGAAAAGGTCTCCCACCATTATGTCTTCCATTCAGAGACTGCATGTTATATTTATTTATCATTTGCGAGATGAAACAGCATGTAATATTACATTCCACAGAGCCATCCTATTTCAAAGGTATCGGTATTTATCTCTTATTTTAAAGTAGCTGTCAAAAGCTCGGTGAAAAGATATGTTATTAATTGCTGAAATGATTTATCAGTACCGGATTGAAATTGAAGAATAATATTTTAGAAAAATTATGAAATGACTCGTAATGTGCCATCTCTCCTGCAAAATTAGTACTCAGCATGCGGAGGTGTTTTCAGTACAATCCGATCTGAGAAAGACAAGTTCTGATTGTAACTTATTTATTTTACATGGATTGTACAAATAGTTATTATAACTAATGGAAGCACTTTCCATGGCTCCGGTGATGGCGTTCGGTAGTCTGGAGTCTGGAAACCGGAGTACCTGGAGAAAACCACCGGCCTTCGACTGGCAACTACAACCCACTCTCATAGCCAGGCCTGAGATCGATCCCGGTTCGCCAGAGGAGAGAGCCAAGCGGTTTGCCCCTCAGCTGTCCTGGCCCAAAAAATTGCCTAAAAACATCTTTTGTCGAGAACCATTAACGCGTTTACTTGTAAAACGTTTAGGTGAGAGAACTTCCTTTTGTTGGTAGTGACAGTTTCAAAGGAAGAACCAGAGAGAATAAAATTGAAAAAAAATTACAACGCCCAACGTGGGGCTCGAACCCACGACCCTGAGATTAAGAGTCTCATGCTCTACCGACTGAGCTAGCCGGGCTGTGCGAACCGTAGATCTGATATAGGGCTCATGCAGGAATTCTTTGCATTATTTAAATACTGGTTACACTTTTGTTAAATCTTCACAAAAACAGATATGGAAAATATTCCGATTAAATTAAGAAAAGGTCCCCACCATTATGTCCTCCAAACAGAGACTCTATCACATTTTTCTAAATTCTTTGCCAGATGCAACTACGACTAATATTACTTTCTACAGAGTCATATTATTTAAAGTGGAAAGGTGTCTATCTCTCATTTATACGTAGCTGTCAGAGAGCCATCCTATTTCAAAGGTATCGGTATTTATCTCTTATTTTAAAGTAGCTGTCAAAAGCTCGGTGAAAAGATATGTTATTAATTGCTGAAATGGTTTATCAGTACCGGATTGAAATTGAAGAATAATATTTTAGAAAAATTATGAAATGACTCGTAATGTGCCATCTCTCCTGCAAAATTAGTACTCAGCATGCGGAGGTGTTTTCAGTACAATCCGATCTGAGAAAGACAAGTTCTGATTGTAACTTATTTATTTTACATGGATTGTACAAATAGTTATTATAACTAATGGAAGCACTGTCCATGGCTCCGGTGATGGCGTTCGGTAGTCTGGAGTCTGGAAACCGGAATTCCTGGAGAAAACCACCGGCCTTCGACTGGCAACTAAAACCCACTCTCATAGCCAGGCCTGAGATCGATCCCGGTTCGCCAGAGGAGAGAGACAAGTGGTTTGCCCCTCAGCTGTGCTGGCCCAAAAAATTGCCTAAAAACATCTTTTGTCGCGAACCATTAACGCGTTTACTTGTAAAACGTTTAGGTGAGAGAACTTCCTTTTGTTGGTAGTGACAGTTTCAAAGGAAGAACCAGAGAGAATAAAATTGAAAGAAAATCACAACGCCCAACGTGGGGCTTGAACCCACGACCCTGAGATTAAGAGTCTCATGCTCTACCGACTGAGCTAAGGCAGGGGCATAAAGTACTCGGTCCAGGGGGCAAAAAGGGGAAAAGAAAAGGGGGTAAAAAAGGGGGAAATAAACTCGTAAATTTGAATCGAATTCAAGTAATTTAAAATATTTTTTTAATTGAAAATTACTTAAACTTGAGGTTTTAGATTAGCCTGGCCCTTCTGGCATTATTTATTTATTTTTATTATAATAATTAAGTAAAATCTTATTAAATTTAATGAAAAAATTGCAAAATTTTATTTTGTTAGTTAGTATTTTATTAGTTTTATTTTATTTGAAATGTAAACGCTTAGTAAATTGGAAAGAAATTTTGTAAAATGTTTATTTTTAGGTAAATTTTGTACAATGTTTATTTTTAAGTTAATTTTGTATATATTGTTCAGAACTATAGGCCTACTGTTATATATTTTCAGTGCCAAAGTTGCCTTTTGGGATTTTTTTTTTTAATTTTTGGTTAGTAATTTTTAGTTTTAATTAACTTACAATTAGAAAAGTAATCAATTTGATGGAAATTTTGAAAAATGTTTAATTTTAGGTTATTTTTGTATATATTATTCAGAACTATATATATATATATATATATATATATATATATATATATATATGTATATAGTCCGTCCTAAAGTTGCTTCATGGGATTTATTTAGGTCATTGAATTTATGTCCAAGTACACACAAATTATTTATTATATTTGGTGGATTTGAAATGATCAATATATACAATAAAGGACTATAATGAACAAGAATAAGATTATACTCCGATGTTTGCGTTGACAGGAGAGAGCATATCGTTGCATGCACATGAACACATGAATATACTTTGATTAGGAGACGCGCCCACTCGACAGGCCAAGATTGTTACATTTTGTTTAAACCCGTCAACTTTCAAGGGGGAGGCGCTGGTGTGGGGTAAATGTAACACTTTATAGCACTGGTAACGGGGCAGTGTTTACCAATAGATGGTGTATTGGATCATACAGGTTGCGTCTTTTGATTTACTGAAACTCTCATATATACATGTGTTATTATACACTCAATAGTCCTATATGGCAGGGCCAAATCGAACCAGCCGTGTCCTATCCCTGCGTTTCTCCTTGTCTTGTGATTTTATTACGAATAGAAGGAAGTCAACATATTTCTGTTTCTTTGAAAGATAACTGGATTAATTTTTATACAAGTTAAAGCAAATTGTACGACCGTATTAAAACATATTTATGATGACATGTCCATCAAGTAGAAAGTTAACACACGTATCAGGAATGTCATGTCCTAACTCCACGTGTTTTTACATTGCCTCGTTTTCAGTTCGGCAATCAGGTTCGCTGATTGGCTAATAGACCTGTCACTTCAAACCGGAGATATCATCAGTATACTAGTTTTTTGACAGATTGCCCCAGTGACCTTTACCTTTGAACTTGTGACCCCAAATTCCCTCAGTTTCTTCCGCTATTGGTAGGTTAACAATATCTGAAGGATAGAAGGCTTGTAATGAATCGTTTGCCTTAAAATGCATCCACATCCTTTTCAAATAAGTGAGCCGTGTGACCTTGACCTTCGACGTCATGACTCAAAAATCAAAAGGGGTCTTTATTTATTGGTTAGTGATACATAATTAAGCGTGGAACCAACATGTCAATCAAAACTGGAGGTATCATCAATATACTGATTTTGGACAGTTGGCCCCTGTGGCCTTGACCTTGCACCTTGTGACCCCAAATTCATTTGATTTCTTCATCTATTAGTAGGTCAGATATATGCACAAGATGGAAGTTTTTGGATGCAACATTTGGCTGAAAATGCATCCACAAACTTTTTTAATAATATTTTCTTGTTCCGGATCGAGATCCCCGTTTTAATTTTACGGATCCATCCCAGAACTATATTTTTTATCAGTGACCAATATTAAATCATTCCACTAAATTTCATCGAAATTCATTCAGAACTCACGGAGTTAATGGCATGGACACACCGTGTTGGTCACACAGGTTCCAAGTTTGAGGTTCCAAGTTTAGGGTTCCAAGTTCATGTTCCAAGTTTGAGCTAGCCGGGCTGTGCGAACCATAGATCTTATATAGGGCTCATCCAGGAATTCTTTGCATTAATTAGATACTGGTTACACTTTTGTTAAATCTTCACAAAAACAGATATGGAAAATATTCCGATTAACTTAAGAAAAGGTCCCCACCATTATGTCCTCCAAACAGAGACTCTATCACATTTTTCTAAATTCTTTGTCAGATGCAACTACGACTCAAATATCTTTCTACAGAGTCATCTTCTTTAAAGCATAAAGGTGTCTATCTCTCATTTTTTCGTAGCTGTCAGATGCCCGTGGAAGGGATTCAGATATATTGTGGATTGCTGGAATAGTTTACCATTATCACATTGAAATGTAAGAATAATATAGTTAACAAGATGGAATTACACATAATGCACCAACTCTCCTTCAAAATCAGTACTGAGCGTGCTGAGAGGTATTAATATATTTATTTTACTGTTTTAGTCATACTTTCTGCCTGAGACTATAATTGTCTCATACTCTATCGACTGAGTTAGCCGTGCTGTGCGAACCACAGGTCTAATATAACGTTCATCCAGGAATGTTTTATACACCGATGGGGAACATATATTTCCCGTAAATTAGGTATACTGGTTACTCATTTGCTAAAACTCCTCTGTTTACTGCGAAGGAAAATTTTTTTGAAAGTTAGAAAAGGTCTCCCACCACTATGTCTTCCAATCAGACACTGCATGTTATATTTATGTATCATTTGCGAGATGAAACAGCATGTTATATCACATTCCACAGAACCATCCTATTTTAAAGGTATCGGTATTTATATCTTATTTTAAAGTAGCTGTCAAAAGCTCGGTGAAAAGATATGTTATGGGTTGCTGGAATAGTTTATCAGTGCCGCATTGAAATTGAAGAATGATATTTTAGAAAAATTATGAAATGACTCGTAATGTGCCACCACTCCTGCAAAATTAGTACTGATCATGCGGAGGTATTTTCAGTACAATCCGTTCTGAGAAAGACAAGTTCTGACTGTAACTTATTTATTTTACATGGATTGTACAAATAGTTATTATTACTAATCGAAGCACTCTCCATGGCTCCGGTGATAGCGTTCGGTCTTCTGGAGTCTGGAAACCGGAGTACCTGGAGAAAACCACCGGCCTTCGACGGGCAACTACAACCCACTGTCATGGCCAGACCTGAGATCGATCCCGGTTCGCCAGAGGAGAGAGCCAAGCGTTTTACCCCTCAGCTGCCCTGGCCCAAAAAAAATGCCTAAAAACAGCTTTTGTCGAGAACCATTAACGCGTTTACTTGTAAAACGTTTAGGTGAGAGAACTTCCTTTTGTTGGTAGTGACAGTTTCAAAGGAAGAACCAGAGAGAAAAAAATTGAAAGAAAATCACAACGCCCAACGTGGGGCTCGAACCCACGACCCTGAGATTAAGAGTCTCATGCTCTACCGACTGAGCTAGCCGGGCTGTGCGAACCGTAGTTCTAATACAAGGCTCACCCATGAATGATTCGCATTAATTAAATACTGGTTACACTTTTGTTAAATCTTCACAAAAACAGATATGGAAAATATTCCGATTAACTTAAGAAAAGGTCCCCACCATTATGTCCTCCAAACAGAGACCCTATCACATTTTTCTAAATTCTTTGCCAGATGCAACTACGACTCAAATATCTTTCTACAGAGTCATCTTCTTTAAAGCATAAAGGTGTCTATCTCTCATTTTTTTCGTAGCTGTCAGATGCCCGTGGAAGAGATTCAGATATATTGTGGATTGCTGGAATAGTTTACCATTATCACATTGAAATGTAAGAATAATATAGTAAACAAGATGGAATTACACATAATGCACCAACTCTCCTTCAAAATCAGTACTGAGCGTGCTGAGAGGTATTAATATATTTATTTTACTGTTTTAGTCATACTTTCTGCCTGAGACTATAAGTGTCTCATACTCTATCGACTGAGTTAGCCGTGCTGTGCGAACCACCAGTCTAATATAACGCTCATCCAGGAATGTTTTATACACCGATGGGGAAGATATATTTCCCGTAAATTA
This sequence comes from Sipunculus nudus, assembly GCA_026874595.1. Taxonomy (NCBI): domain Eukaryota; kingdom Metazoa; phylum Annelida; class Sipuncula; order Golfingiida; family Sipunculidae; genus Sipunculus; species Sipunculus nudus. The sequence goes on along the minus strand of CM049317.1, from coordinate 36,018,281 downwards.
GGTATACTGGTTACTCATTTGCTAAAACTCCTCTGTTTACTGCGATGGAAAATTTTTTTGAAAGTTAGAAAAGGTCTCCCACCATTATGTCTTCCAATCAGAGACTGCATGTTATATTTATGTATCATTTGCGAGATGAAACAGCATGTTATATCACATTCCACAGAGCCATCCTATTTCAAAGGTGTCGGTATTTATCTCTTATTTTAAAGTAGCTGTCAAAAGCTCGGTGAAAAGATATGTTATGGATTGCAGGAATGGTTTATCAGTACCGGATTGAAATTGAAGAATAATATTTTAGAAAAATTATGAAATGACTCGTAATGTGCCACCTCTCCTGCAAAATTAGTACTCAGCATGCGGAGGTGTTTTCAGTACAATCCGATCTGAGAAAGACAAGTTCTGATTGTAACTTATTTATTTTACATGGATTGTACAAATAGTTATTATAACTAATCGAAGCACTCTCCATGGCTCCGGTGATGGCCTTCGGTAGTCTGGAGTCTGGAAACCGGAGTACCTGGAGAAAACCACCGGCCTTCGACTGGCAACTACAACCCAATCTCATAGCCAGGCCTGAGATCGATCCCGGTTCGCCAGAGGAGAGAGCCAAGCGTTTTGCCCCTCAGCTGTGCTGGCCCAAAAAAATGCCTAAAAACATCTTTTGTCGAGAACCATTAACGCGTTTACTTGTAAAACGTTTAGGTGAGAGAACTTCTTTTTGTTGGTAGTGACAGTTTCAAAGGAAGAACCAGAGGGAATAAAATTGAAAGAAAATCACAAAGCCCAACTTGGGGCTCGAACCCACGACCCTGAGATTAAGAGTCTCATGCTCTACCGAATGAGCTAGCCGGGCTGTGCTAACCGTAGATCTAATATACGGCTCATCCAGGAATTCTCTGCATTAATTAGATACTGGTTACACTTTTGTTAAATCTTCACAAAAACAGATATGGAAAATATTCCGATTAAATTAAGAAAAGGTCCCCACCATTATGTCCTCCAAAAAGAGACTCTATCACATTTTTCTAAATTCTTTGCCAGATGCAACTACGACTAATATTACTTTCTACAGAGTCATCATATATAAAGCGGAAAGGTGTCTATCTCTCATTTATTCGTAGCTGTCAGATGCCCGTGGAAGGGATTTAGATATATTTTGGATTGCTGGAATAGTTTACCATTACCACATTGAAATCTAAGAATAATATTGTAAACAAGATGGAATTACACATAATGTACCAACTCTCCTTCAAAATTAGTACTGAGCGTGCTGAGAGGTTTTAATATATTTATTTTACTGTTTTAGTCATACTTTCTGCCTGAGACTATAAGTGTCTCATACTCTATCGACTGAGTTAGCCGTGCTGTGCGAACCACCGGTCTAATATAACGCTCATCCAGGAATGTTTTATACACCGATGGGGAAGATATATTTCCCGTAAATTAGGTATACTGGTTACTCATTTGCTGAAACTCCTCTGTTTACTGCGATGGAAAATTTTTTTGAAAGTTAGAAAAGGTCTCCCACCATTATGTCTTCCAATCAGAGACTGTAGTCTCTGTATGACTAAAACAGTAAAATACATATATTAATACCTTTCAGCACGCTCAGTACTAATTTTGAAGGAGGGTTGGTACATTATGTGTAATTCCATCTTGTTTACAATACTATTCTTACATTTCGATGTGGTAATGGTAAACTATTCCACGTATCCAAAATATAACATAAGATGTCTCTTTAGAAAGTAATATTAGTTGTAGTTGCATCTTGCAAAGAATATAGAAAAATGTCAAACAGTCTCTAATTGGAGGACGTAGTGGTAGGGTCCTTTTCTAACTTTAAACGGAATATTTTCCATATCTTTGTTTTTGAAGATTTAGCAAAGGTGTAACCCGTATCTAATTAACGCGAAACATTCCTGGATGAGCGTTATATTAGATTCGCACAGCCCGGCTGGCGCCACCCTCAACACGTCGGTCTCGGGAACTTTTGGAACTTTTAAAACCGAAATTGGAACTTTTCAAACCGAAATTGGAAATTTTCTAACTTTTGGAACTACGGTTATAGAGACCTGTCTATAGTTTAGTTTCCCATTTTGTAACAGTTAATTCCTGTTTAAATGTTTGTAGGATAATAAAATATTATAATTGGAAAAATCTAACCAACATTAAAGATATGAAAATACTGAGGTTTTTAGAATATTTTGAATTTAGCGATATATATTTTATCTGAGAGCGCAAAACACAAATTATTGACCAACTCTACTCAAAGGTCATGACCTGATGACAACGATCGAGGCTGCTGCTTGCTGCATGTTGCACGAAGTCGAAGATCTTCAGAATTTACAGCATTATACATTGTGTCATAATTAGCAGGTAAGATTATTTGTATTTTGACCCTTTCTCTTATTAATTATTTGGCACGGTACATATATATTGCCTTATCTTTTACGAAGTGTCACAGTAGTACTGGCTAAAACCCGGAGGTTCCGGCCGGGAGTAAAAGTCGGAGTCCCCGAACGGAAGCCGGAACTTCTATGAATAATAAGTTATACGATGTTATTTATAAACAATTACACCTTAATATAATAATTTATGATAATATAATATTCATAAAATATAACATATAAAGTTCTTTACAATTTGTAAAAATTACACAAACATGTCTTTAATGTATGTATAAAGTTATAATAATATAATAATTCATGATAATATAATATAATAATTATTATATATAAATATATAGTTCTTTATAATTTATAAAAAAAAATTATGCTAAAACATTTCTACATGTATAAAGTTATTTATAATTGTTTACTAACCCATTTGTTCAATTAATATATATATAAAAATGTATATCTCATCCATATTTATGTTTGTCAGGTTGAAGTAAAAATATGTTTGTTTTGTTTTGTCTTAAAAATACATTAAATATGTGCATCTCTACTTTTTACATACAGTTACTTTAATATATACTATTTATATAAGTTATTTATAAAGTTTTATATTATTTATTAATGTAGTACTGTACTGTTTGTTAAACTGATCCATATATATATATATATTACTTTTTTTTCATATAACCAATTCATTGTGGTGATAGTTGTGCACTGTATATATTTATTGAATTTTGGAATATTATATCATCCATCATATTTACATTTCATATTTACATTTCTTTGTTGTGTCTTAAAAATCAAGCAAATAAGAAACCTAAATTATCTTTGGTATTAAATTTTGCTGACCCATTCTGGCATATACATCCAAGTAAAGGTGCATGTTCAGGATTCAATCAGCGTCATGGAATATGAAGATTTAAATAAAACTACCTTTTCTTTTTTTTTAATTTTACCTCTTATGTTTTCCTGCAGATTTCCCTACACTCATTTCACCTATTCTAATATTAACTACCAGTGAATATCAGAAGCCGCCTGAAAACGGGAATCAAATGTACGATCTCTAGACTAGGAGCCCTACACACTACTAACTGAGCCGTTAAGACAAGATACCAGTTAGGGTCATTTTTGGTGATTTATAGCTCCGAATAAAAGGGCCATCTATCACGTAAATGGGGAATCATTTAGTATTCGAATAGCAGAATTTAATGTCAGGCTCGCAGGACCCCTCCTCCTGTAATATAATAAACTCCAGGTATGAGCAATATGAAATACTGGAATTTCTCAGTAAAATATGAGTATCGGCTTTTGTTAAGAAACAATATTTTATGCGACACCCATTTTACCGTAGCGGACATAAAGACGGGATTTACACAACTGCCCAAGTAAAAGCACTACATAACAAAGGAAATTTTATCAAAATTGTATGATTTATCTTCGTGAAAGAAATGTCCAAGCGGCTGGAGCACAAATTGGTAAGTTTCTATTTAAAATCAAAATGAAAATATTTGATGGGGGGGGGGGTTAAAATTGAGGCTGTGCCTGAGAACCATACCTTTTATGTTTTTTTTTTTTGCCTTAAGAAGACAAAAACTATTTTGGTGAAGCCACCAGGATCCCAAATGTTTGAGGACTGTTTAATCTGAGGACCAAATGCAGTAACCACTGCTCATATTTTTATAAATGACTTGGTTAAAAAATAACACTAATGTCACATATTGAATATGATTAATTATTTGTTATTTTAAATGAAAATAGTGTGGGCATTCTAAGGGAGATTTAAGGAAGACAAAGTGCACCACCGGTCCGGGTTATTACCAACCTGAGATTGATAATATCAGAGCCGTTCCAAAAAACACAGGTTTCGTGTTTCATTGTTTTTTTTTAATTTGAACAACCATGCAATTTAAAGAAGACGATAAAATAAAATTACCCAAAGAAACTGTTGATTACTTGCATTTCTAGCAATGTTAGGTACCAGTACAAGAATAATGATTTCACACATTTACTAATCTTACTTTTTTAAATGATATCGACATATGGAATAAATAACAATTATAAAAACCTGAATATGTTAAAATACAGATACAAAAACACAATAACTATATCACATGGGTGCTTTACCTGAATGTGATGTTAAAATATTCATTAAAGAACATGCAGAGTATGCAAAATCCGTCGGTCCTGCAGACCTGACCGGCTAGATGTCTGAGGGTCCTATAGTCCGCCTAAGAAAAATTTTTGGTTTTGCACAACTGGGTCCACTGGCCTTTTTCCAACGATATCGTTTGATTCAGAGACCTATTTTCATAGATTATTATAAAGCATGTGTAAAAATATCTGCGTAAACACCCCCACGTGCGTTTTCGTGTTGCTCGTTGCATTAGATCAGCAGACGGGCACAGAATAAAAATAGTCTTGATACACTATGTTACTGCAGTTACGATATCTCTGTAAAAGACGAATTCGCCGAGAATCACACTAATTGTTGTTAGCATCGACAATTATTTGCGTGGCAATAATCGTGGTGGCATATTACCAGAGGCGTCAAGACTAGACAATTCGGTTCCCAGACCATTCACAAGATTTTCAAAGTTTCGCCACGCGGGCAAAACACTGCAAAACCAGAAGAGTTTTCCCGCTGGTTTGATGAAATTAGATATAATAATAGGCGCACATTGCACTAAAAATTAGGCAAGTAGCGGTTAAACATCAACGAGAGGAAATCCTTTTCATTTGCTCATATATAATGTGAATGTTCATCGCCTTTTGGTATAAACAGAGTTCTTTTCGTTATACATTTTTGTCAACCAGCGATGTCAGATTCTATTTTGACACCCAGACAGACCTCGGTGACTGACTGGTGATTTGCCACGCCTACGTTCCTGTGATTGGCTAAGTGACGACTCCCATTAGCCAGAGAGCCAATCAGATGTTTATAGTAAGAATCTGCTCACGTGACTTCATTCATAAAATTATGGCGGGAATGAGTGTGCGGATATCGGTCACGCTGCTCGGAAAAAGCTCAGGGTGTCCATGAAACTAATTTTTCAACCAAGACCATATGGCCCTGAGTAAAATTGGGCAAATAAAGTATAATTTAATATTGATCCTGGCGATGACGAAGTCTAGGACGTGATCATAATCATAAGGTTAAATGTCCGATAAGATAAGAATTACGTGATATCATGTTAATTTAGTGCCAGGGTTCTCGGAGCGGATCCTGTCTGTTACCACTCGCTTGAGGTCGTTTCTATTCAGAATTGATTCTGAGTATGATTCTGCCGCTAAATGAAGTCTGGCCCGGGTATAAGAGCGAAATTTTGACTTACGCAGTCAAATAAAATTTATCTGTAATTGTGACACATAAGAATTATAATAAGCTAATATTTTTATCGCTGATCGTTATTTATATGTCAATAGACACTGAATAATATTCAAGTTCATTGATTTTATTGAGAAAGGTAAAAAATATTAGTAACAATAACATTTGTTTTTGGAAAAGTCAGTTCACGTCACTATCAACCGCCACATATGAAATATAAACATGTTTACAAATTCGAGAGGATATTCAGTATGGTTATATATTATAGGTGTAATTAACAGGTAAAATAATGCAGTTTAAGTTACAAACCAGGAGTAGGCTGAATAGTGCACGGAAGACTTGCATACAACTAAATATCTCCGAATATGTTAAAAGAGGTTTGTTTTATTGATATTCATAAATTCACAATAAAACTATTGACACTCATTGTTACATATGCTTTCTGCTTGTTACCGTTCACTGAATTAACATACTTCACGGCAGGTCCTACAGAGATCTAACAGGACCGGCAATAAGTCTTCTGCAGCAGGACGCACTGTCCTGCTGAGGACTGGAAGTTTTCGCAAACTCAGAACATGTAAAACAAAGAGTAAAAGGGGTCTGTGAGGTCCGTTTGTCAGGATCCGTTGTGTTAATTGTCAAATTTTGTTACAAAACCAAACAAAATATATAAATACGTCTGTAGATACTGTTCTGCTTAAATATCTCCACAGATTACCAATGATAGTTTTTAAAAATTGATTTCCCTTGGGGTCCGGGGTCCATGGGGTTTGGGTTTTACCCACTGCCACGATACTGCATGTGTTAATTGTGCCATCAATGACCTTGTCACCAGTGCCAGTAAATATGATGATGAGTTTCACAGTGTTTAGCATACACGTCATGTGTACAGTGATAAGATAAAACCAAGCAACAAAACAACTGGACCATGATGGTCATTTGTGTCTCTATAATGATGTTCAGTCAAGTGTGTAGTCTAATGATGTAATGTCTCGTCTAAAAGAAAATACCTGCGGTAATGTATGTAGGGGGGATCCACAATTAGATGGTTGGTATTTGTGTAATTGTGCAAACACATGTGAAATGCAAACTGGAACTATTAAACATAATTGTTACAGATATCATACACAAGTTCTAATTAATAATTTGAAATATTTTGCTGTGTGACAAAAATGTGACCTTGTCATTGCATTGTTGATCTTATTCTTAACATTAGAATTAATAACACCTTTTATTTTATTTTTATACCTGTTTATCCTTGTTTTGGTTGCTGGTCAACCAATACCCCCAAAACATTATTAAAAATTATTATTATGAATTTAATCCTCATAAAAAACATGATGTACTTTTAAATGTTTATACAGAAATAAGTAGTTAACAGACTCAGTAGAGCGGCATACAGTTTCCAGCGATCTATGATTGCCTGTATATTTAATCTACTATTCTGTTTCTTGGTACCACTAATTATTTAATTCCAATCATAGATTTGTCCCTCTGCCCCATCCCACTTTATTTATTACATTTCTTCCCCCATGAGCTTCCCTTCTTAGTGTGCCAGACAGGTATTGACCAGTGATTCCCCCCCCCCCCCCCCAAAGAAAAGCTTCTGTAATGCTAGGTCACTGTGATCAGCTCGCACCATATTGGTTCATAAAACCAAATTGTTGAATTTCAGTTGGTTGTTTTGGGGAACTGACCTGACTTGATCATTATGTTGTTAATTCTTAGTGGTATGTTTTTAGTGATATTTTGTAAATTGTGTATTGTAGAAATATCCAAAGATGCCAAAGAAGGGTAAATCTTCTTCACAGTGGATATCCATTCTGAAACAATATGCCGCTGGTAAGTGGTTATACAACAGCTAATCATGTCAGGATTGTAAATAGATAATGATATATACAGGCATAATTATAGTAATTTTTAATGGTTCCACCAATTTTCTGATTTAGGTACACTTCAGTTTGGTCGAGGTCAAAAACCAATCAAGAATTCATACTGGTCCCAAAAAAATCAAGGCCATTGATCCTTGTCCAGCCCACAAGGCCACAACAGACGTATTTGGAAGGGTGGTTGTGTGCCTGTGTGGTTATCACAAGGTGGAAGAATTTGCATTATTATAATAAGTGCTCAGTTTGGGATAAGTTTCATATTTGACTGTTATGTTCATGTTGTGTATTGCATTTTATTGGCTGTTATGTTTTCATGTTTTCTCCAAGGACTTAGTAAGTATAACCTGCAAAGCTGGTTTGAATAATTTCTGTTGTGTAAATTTAATGTACCAGTAATGCACATGGTCTTGATCTTGAATGTTTCTCTTTTTCCTGCATGACTAGTTTGCCTCAAGAGTCACTGCATTATCTGTTATAGTCTGTTCCACCCATGGGTGCCCATTGAAATTTGGCTTTTATTATCTCAAACTTAATATTATATTATAAATATTATCACACAGTGTGACACAAAAGTTGATGAGGGACTAAATGCCTTTTTTGAGATGAGAAACTCTGACAAGGCCAACAATTATATTTCACATCTTTTTGGCTTTTCTCTGTCTGGATCTAGTGGTGAAGTAACATAGCACTTTGCAGGATACAGTTTTGGTTTCATTATTGTTATTTAGGTCTATGCCTCATTTCATTGCAGCTTACCTTTTAGAATTGATCTGTCATTTGTGAATGTTTTGCCCAGTTTCAATGTGCACCAAAAGATGGAACAGACTATAGTCTAGGCTTTTCTTCTGGCTTATGCAGCTTTTTGTTTTTTAGAATTATGCTTCTTTGAATACTGTATACTCCTTCCCAGGGTTTTCTTTGACCCAGGTTTTTTTTTCTTTCTTTATGCATAACAACCTAATAACAAGTTTATCCAGAAAATTAGAAAATGTGTTGTGATTAGTGACAATAGGTTCGGCTGAATTAGAGATCCTATCGGACCCTCAGATATCTAGCCGGTCAGGTCCGCAGGACCGACGGATTTCGCATACTCTGCATGTTCTTTAATAAATATTTTAACATCACATTCAGGTAAAGCACCCATGTGATATAGTTATTGTGTTTTTGTATCTGTATTTTAACATATTCAGGTTTTTATAATTGTTATTTATTCCATATGTCGATATCATTTTAAAAAGTAGGATTAGTAAATGTGTGAAATCATTATTCTTGTACTGGTACCTAACATTGCTAGAAATGCAAGTAATCAACAGTTTCTTTGGGTAATTTTATTTTATCGTCTTCTTTAAATTGCATGGTTGTTCAAATTAAAAAAAAACAATGAAACACGAAACCTGTGTTTTTTGGAACGGCTCTGATATCATCAATCTCAGGTTGGTAATAACCGGACCGGTGGTGCACTTCGTCTTCTTTAAATCTCCCTTAAAATGCCCACACTATTTTCCTTTAAAATAACAAATAATTAATCATATTCAATATGTTACATTAGTGTTATTTTTTTAACCAAGTCATTTATAAAAATATAAGCAGTGGTTACTGCATTTGGTCCGCAGTTTAAACAGTCCTCAAACATTTGGGATCCTGGAGGCTTCACCAGAATAGTTTTTGTGTTCTTAAGGCAAAAAAAAACATAAAAGGTATGGTTCTCAGGCACAGCCTCAATTTTAACCCCCCCATCAAATATTTTTTTTATATATTATATTTTTGATTTTAAATAGAAACTAACCAATTTTGAGCTCCAGCCGCTTGGACATTTCTTTCACGAAGATAAATCATACAATTTTGATAAAATTTCCTTTGTTATGTAGTGCTTTTACTTGGGCAGTTGTTCAGAATCCCGTCTTCATGTCCGCTACGGTAAAATGGGTGTCACATAAAATATTGTTTCCTTACAAAAGCCGATACTCATATTTTACTGAGAAATTCCAGTATTTCATATTGCTCATACCTGGAGTTTATTATATTACAGGAGGAGGGTTCCTGCGAACTTGACATTAAATTCTGCTATTCGAATACAAAATGATTCCCCATTTACGTGATAGATGGCCCTTTTATTCGGAGCTATAAATCACCAAAAATGACCCTAACTGGTATCTTGTCTTAACGGCTCAGTTAGTAGTGTGTAGGGCTCCTAGTCTAGAGATCGTACATTTGATTCCCGTTTTCAGGCGGCTTCTGATATTCACTGGTAGTTGATATTAGAATAGGTGAAATGAGTGTAGGGAAATCTGCAGGAAAACATGAGGTAAAATTAAAAAAAAAAGAAAAGGTAGTTTTATTTAAATCTTCATGTTCCATAACGCTGATTGAATTCTGAACATGCTTCTTTACTTGGTTGTACATGCCAGAATGGGTCAGCAAACTTTAATACCAAAGATATTTTAGGTTTCTTATTTGCTTGATTTTTAAGACACAACAATGAAATGTAAATATGAAATGTAAATATGAAATGTAAATATGATGGATGATATAATATTCCAAAAATCAATATATATATATACAGTGCACAACTATCACCACAATGAATTGGTTATATGAAAAAAAAGTAAAATATATATATAGATCAGTTTAACAAACAGTACAGTACTACATTAATAAATAATATACAACTTTATAAATAACATATAAATAGTATATATTAAATTAACTGTATGTAAAAAGTAGAGATGCACATATTTAATGTATTTTTAAGACAAAACAAAACAAACATATCATTTTTACTTCAACCTGACAAACATAAAGATGGATGAGATATACATTTTTATTTATATATTAATTCAACAAATGGGTTAGTAAACAATTATAAATAACTTTATATATGTAGAAATGTTTTAGCATAATTTTTTATAAATTATGAAGAACTATATATTTATATATAATAATTATTATATTATATTATCATGAATTATTATTCGAGGCACTCTACATGGCTCCGGTGATGGCGTTCGGTAGTCTGCAGGGGTGGAGGAAAAGGGAGTACCCGGAGAAATCCACCGGCCTTGGACATCCCACTCTCATAGCCACGCCTGGGGTCCAACCCAGGTCGCCAGTGTGGAGAGCCAAGCGTTTTACCCCTCAGTTGTCCAGGCCCCCCAAAATGGCCTAAAAACATGGCAAACTACCTCATTATCATTATTCTAATTATAATATTTATATTTAACATGTTTAGTCATACTTTCTACCAGTGTGCGGCTGCTTGTACGAAACATTCCCACTTATATGGCAGCAGTATCAGCTGAGGACCCATGTTCTGATATCCTTTGTCGAGAATCATTAACGCGTTTACTTGTAAAACGTTTAGTTAAGAGAACTTCTTTTTCTTAGTACTGCCAGTTTCAAAGGAAAAACGAGAGAGAATAAAATTTAGAAAATCAAAACGCCCAACGTGGGACTCGAACCCACGACCCTGAGATTAAGAGTCTCATGCTCTGCCGACTGAGCTTGCCGGGCTTTGCGAACCGCAGATCTAATATGACGTTCATCCAGGAATGTTTCGCGTTAATTAGATGCGGGTTACACCTATGCTATATCTTCACCAAAAAAAATATGGAAAATATTCCGTTTAAAGTAGGAAAAGGTCCCTACCACTGCGTCCTCCAATCAGAGACTGTTTGACATTTTTTCTATATTCTTTGCAAGATGCAACTACAACTAATATTACTTTCTAAAGAGACATCTTATGTTAAGTGTAAAGGTGTTTATCTCTCATTCTATCGTAGCTGTCAGATGCCCGCGGAAATGATTCAGATATATTTTGGATTCTTGGAATAGTTTACCAGTACCTGAGATTAAGAGTCTCATGCTCTATCGACTGAGTTAGTCGTGCTGTGCGAACCACAGGTCTTATATAGGAATGTTTCACACACCGATGGGGAAGATATATTTCCCCTAAATTAGATACTGGTTACTCATTAGCTGAAGCTCCTCTGGTTGCTGCTATGGAAAATTAGAAGCAGCCGCACACTGGTAGAAAATATGACTAAACAAGTAAAGTATATATATATATATATATATATATATATATATATATATATATATATATATATATATATATATCTAAATAAGAACTGTATTAATAAGGTAGTTTGCCATGTTTTTATGAACCTTTCCTTCTTAGATTGAATTGAATGAAGACCTCTCCTGAACCTCAGTACTAATTCGTCAGCACAGGGTATTTTCGATTGTTATGTACCTAATATTTAGTTGTTCCGATGTTTAGGAATTTAACCAGTTTGCCACCTTAACGGTTACTTTGGAGACGTTGAAGTCCATTCTCGTGTGTTGACAGGCATTTCAGGTGTTTGTTAACAAGTGGGTAACGGCTTTAGAGGCCAAGCAGGGGGAAGATACTGGGCGCGATGACAGGGCTAGGAAGCGTGATTTAGAGCGTGATTAGCATGAAGGAGCAGAACGTGAAGCTCAGAGAGATCACGAGTTTGAGGTGTTGACGTTGAAAGCAGCATCCAGTGCGGTCGATTTAGGGGGACAGTAAAATGAGGAATATGGAATCGGTTCTGAAATTGTGCGAACCACAGGTCTTATATAAAGCTCATTAAGGAATGTTTCATACACCGATAGGGAAGATATATTCCCCGTAATTTATGTACTGGTTACTCATTTGCTGAAGCTCCTCTGGTTAGTGCGATGGAAATTATTTTTGAAAGTTAGAAAAATTCTCCCACCATAATGCCCTCCAATCAGAGACTTCATGTTATTTTTTTAAGTGTCATTTGCGAGATGAAACAGCATGTTATATCACAATCCACAGAACCATCCTATTTTAAAGGTATCGGTATTTATCTCTTATTTTAAAGTAGCTGTCAAAAGCTCGGTGAAAAGAGTGGGATACCGCATTGAAATTGAAAAATAATATTCTAGAAAAATTATGAAATGACTCGTAATGGGCCACCTCTACTGCACAATTAGTACTGAGCATGCCGAGCTGTTTTAATACAATCCGATCTGAGAAGAAGAAGTTATGACATAAACTTATTTATTTTACGTGGAATGTACAAATAGTTATTATAACTAATTGAAGCACTCTACATGGCTCCGGTGATGGCGTTCGGTAGTCTGCAGGGGTGGAGGAAAAGGGAGTACCCGGAGAAATCCACCGGCCTTGGACAACCAACTCTCAAAGCCACGCCTGGGGTCCAACCCGGTTCGCCAGCGGAGAGAGCCAAGCGTTTTACCCCTCAGTTGTCCAGGCCCCCCAAAAATGGCCTAAAAACATGGCAAACTACCTCATTATCATTATTCTAATTATAATATTTATATTTAACATGTTTAGTCAAATTTTCTACCTGTATCCGGCTGCTTGTACGAAACATATTCACTTGTGTGGCAGCAGTATCAGCTGAGGATCCATGTTCTGATATCCTTTGTCGAGAACCATTAACGCGTTTACTTGTAAAACTTTTAGGTAAGAGAACTTCTTTTTCTTGGTAGTGCCAGTTTCAAAGGAAGAACGAAAGAGAATAAAATTCAGAAAATCACAACGCCCAACGTGGGACTCGAACCCACGACCCTGAGATTAAGAGTCTCATGCTCTGCCGACATAGCTTGCCGGGCTTTGCGAACCGCAGATCTAATATGACGTTCATCCAGGAATGTTTCGCGTTAATTAGATGCGGGTTACACCTATGCTATATCTTCACAAAAAAAGATATGGAAAATATTCCGTTTCAAGTAAGAAAAGGTCCCTATCACTACGTCCTCCAATCAGAGACTGTTTTACATTTTTCTATATTCTTTGCAAGATGCAACTACAACTAATATTACTTTCTAAAGAGACATCTTATGTTAAGTGTAAAAGTGTTTATCTCTCATTTTATCGTAGCTGTCAGATGCCCGCGGAAATGATCCAGATATATTTTGGATTCCTGGAATAGTTTACCAGTACCTGAGACTAAGAGTCTCATGCTCTATCGACTGAGTTAGCCGTGCTGTGCGAACCACAGGTCTAATTTAGGAATGTTTCATACACCGATGGGGAAGATATATTTCCCCTAAATTAGATACTGGTTACTCATTTGCTGAAGCTCCTCTGGTTGCTGCGATGGAAAATTAGAAGCAGCCGCACACTGGTAGAAAATATGACTAAACAAGTAAAGTATATATATATATATATATATATATATATATATATATATATCTAAATAAGAACCGTATTAATAAGGTAGTTTGCCATGTTTTTATGAACCTTTCCTTTTAGATTGAATTGAATGAAGACCTCTCCTGAACCTCCGTACTAATTCGTCAGCACAGGGTATTTTCGATTGTTATATACCTAATATTCAGTTGTTCCGATGTTTAGGAATTTAACCAGTTTGCCACCTTAACTGTTACTTTGGAGACGTTGAAGTCCATTCTCGTGTGTTGACAGGCATTTCAGGTGTTTGTTAACAAGTGGGTAACGGCTTTAGAGGCCAAGCAGGGGGAAGATACTGGGCGCGATGACAGGGCTAGGAAGCGTGATTTAGAGCGTGATTGGTATGAAGGAGCAGAACGTGAAGCTCAGAGAGATCACGAGTTAGAGGTGTTGACGTTAAAAGCAGCATCCAGTGCGGTCGATTTAGGGGGACAGTAAAATGAGGAATATGGAATCGGTTCTGAAACTCAAGCTCCCTCCGTTTGATGAGCAGCATGACAAGCGAGATTCGTTTCGAGAGCGTTTTGAGGGTTTACCCCTGCGCAAAACTACGATCGAGAAAGCTGGTCTCTGTACTTGAGACCTTTGTTAAGCGCCAGATACTTACACGCAGTTAACGATTAGTGACCCCATGGACTATGATAAGCTAATGTTAGCTTTTTTAAAGCATTAGCAGATTACTGAGGAATGTTTTCGTAACAAGTTTCGTACTTGTAGGCCAGAACGTGGCGAAACTCCCGGTCAGTTCGCGGTACGGCTTAGTGGATACTTGTCCACTTGTTCAGTTAATCGATATGGCAGGTATATGCGACGAATTCAACATTAATTAATTGATTTGCTGATGTGTGAACAGTATTTGAACTATTGCAGCAAGGTTCTCCCTGTTTTCTTGAAAGAGAGACGGTGTTGTGATATATATAGTATATATGAGATGGCCAAGAGGTATACAGAGGCCCACAAGTTACATAGATTTACGATGAGTTCCCGTAGCAGCTCACCGAGCAGGGCAACGGTTCTCAGCCGAGAGAGAAGCTCGAAGTAGTTCGCGAATCGAATGATCCGTCATTCACGTCATCGGGGGGGGGGGCTTGGGTTGCTTCATATGCCCCAGATTAGGACATAAGGCGCGTGAATGTTAACAGACCAGAGCTAGGTCTGGGCCAAGGTCTACCCAACTAACAGGTCGTTTAGCCGTTGAACAGCGTTTGGCACTCAGGGGACTAAACCGAAGCCGAAGCCTGAGTCTATGTCAACCGTCGTTACGGAGTCCGAGTCGGCAGCCGTAGGTCCTGTTAATCCGGATTCCGATTGACAGAGTCAGTCATTCGGATTGACCCACTGTAGAACCGGGCTGTAGCTCATTACCCATTTCTGAGTGGTTGGTTAACGGCAAGGCAGCCAAGGTATTACGCGATTCAGGTTGCACTTCAGCAGGAGTACGTGAAACGTTCATGGAACCGGACCAGTTTACCGAACACAACGTTGAGTGTCGTTTGTTTGACGGATCAGTTAGACGTTAAGCAGAAAACGCAAACGCCAGGTTTGCATGTCGCAAGCCCAGTCGCCGATGTAAGTCCGGCCGATTTTTTTAAGGCACAGAAAGATGATGAGTCGCTAGCTCCGTATTGGAAGATTGCTAGGTCGGCTAGCGGAAGTGATAGCACTTTCAAGATTATGGACAAACGCGATGATCCGGATGGATGAAGGGTCGTGGTGCCCCAGTCGTTAAAGACTGATGTTATGAAGATGGACCTCGAGGCGAGTATGGTCGGCCATCAGGGCGTGGATCGGAGACACGATCGCGTAAGAGCCCAGTTCTACAGAAAGGGGATGTACGGCGAAATAACAGTGTTCTGCAAGTCGTGTCTCATATGTCAGAAAAACCACACCGGTAGAGTGCCTGGGGCTACGTTAGGCAAGATGCTACTTATTGAAGAACCTTGGCGTAAGAGCGCCATGGATCTGATCGGACCGATCCATTCAGCGTCCGATAAGGTTCACTGGTACATAATGACCATTATGGACTATGCTATGCGGTAAACGGAGGCAGTAGTCTTAAAGAAACAAACGACGCGTTAGTAGATGTCTATGCTCGAGTAGGATTACCGGCGAAAGTTATCACCGACATGGGGAGTAAGTTAACGTCTGACCTTATGAGAGAAGTTAGCCGTGTGTTAGCGGTCAAACAGCTAACTACCACACCATATCACCCGATGTGTAACGGGATGGTGGACAGATACAACGACCCGTTGAGGTTAAAACGGATGAGCGCGGAGTGACCATAAGATTGGGATCGGTATTTGAGCACAATGCTCTTTGCTTAAAAGAGACAACTCACGAGATCACTGGTTTCTCCCCGTTTAAGTTACTGCACGGCCGAGTTTTGAGAGGGCCATACGCATTCTCCACGCCCTTTAAACCAAGCCTGATACGAACGCGGAACCAAGACGACAAATCAGTAGGTTCTCGATATCCAGGATAAGTAGAGCAATACGTGTGCTATAGCTAGGGAAGCTTTGAGCAAATCCGCGGAGCGATACAAGCAGTTTTACGAGTAGGCAAACACACCCGCAAATTCAAGATAAGACACGAGGTATTGTTGCTCCTCCCGGCGGACCGACTACTTGTTCAATGGAAAACCCCTACAGCGTCGTAGGCAAAGTAGGCGACCTAGATTATCGGGTCAAGGTCGACAACAAGATCAAAACCCGTAAATATGTTGCAGCAGATGTAGACACGGAACGATCCAAGCATATTCTAGCGGCGGTCTACATGAACTAGAGCGAATCCGAACGAGAACTGGATAATTCGGATTTTGAGACCGAACCTCCCGTAGTCGGAGAACTGAACCTTGAGGGAGGACACGAAACATCCCACGTGTCATAACCAACAACGGTAGGTAGCCAAACCGAACGCGACGTTCAGGTGAATGCCGAGCTAGGAAAGCGACAGCGACGTGTGATACACGATTTGTTAGCCCCGTAGGGAAAGTTTTTTACAGATGTCTCCAGACTCATCGATGTCATATAGTGTAACATCCGTCTCACTTCCGATACACCCATGAAGGCTAAACCGTATCGTGTTGCATTCGGGACTATGCGATCGGAAATCAATGAGATGCTAGAACTAGGTATAACTGAGAAATATAATTTGCGTGACCCCATATCATTTTGGGTAAACCAGAAGGAAATATTAGATTCGTGATTGTTTACCGTAAGGTGAACTAGTCGGTCGTATTCGACCAAGAACCGATGCCGGAACCGGAAACTCTGTTCACCGAAGTATCCAACAGTCGGTATTTTACGAAGATCGATCTAGCGACAGGCTACTAGCAGATTCCTATATCGTAGGAATCAAGAGACAAAACGACGTGCGTAACGCTTGAAGGACATTACCCATTTAGGGTAATACCTTCCGGATTGGTGTACCCGCATGATGGGAAAGTTGTTCAGCGACTTGTCGAACGTGATTTGTTACATCTATGATGTGCTGACACATGCAGAATCGTGGGACCAGCACGTGAAAACACTCAGAGAAGTGCTAGCTAGGTTAGAATGTGCTAACCTTGCGGCTAAACCAGCAGAAAACTTTGTGGGCTATCGCAGCCTGGAATTGTTGGGCCACCTCGGAGGCACCGGATACTTGACTACAAACCCGTCGCTCCTTAAGAAAATCCAGAGCGCAGAAAGACCGAGAACAAAGTAAGCCTTAAGAGCCTTCCTAGGTCTTACCGGTTATTACCAAATTACGGGGAGATAGCGGTCCCGCTAACAGACCTTACGCGGAAAGGACAGCCTAACAGGTTGGACTGGAAGGAAGTCGATGAAAATGCGTACAACTGCTTAAAGCTAAGCTGGCTAATTGGTCCATTCTGCAACTGCCTGATTTCAGTAAACGGTTCTACCTAAAATGCGACACGTCGGATGTCGGTATCGGGAGCGTTTTTATTTAGAAACATGATGGGATGATGCATCCGATTGTTCATGTAAGCAGGAAATTGCTGGCTAGATAGCGGAATTACCCCACTATCGAGAGAGAGTGTTTGGCAATCGTTTTGGCAGTGTACTTGTCATGTAGACCGTTCACCATACAAACTTACCACAAACCTCTCAAATAAATGGTATATAAATTGAATGTCACTGAATGACTGAAAGAGAATTGGGCGCTCGAGCCAGTCACAGGTTTCCTGAAAATCCGGCCCGCACTGGCTCCTTCAGCAACGACAAAGTTTGACAGATTCAGTCGGCTTTACATTTAGATATTTAAGGCGAAAGTAGAAGACACTGATAGAGTTGGAGATCGTAGAAAGAGAGGTGGAGGTAGCCGGAGAACCCGGATAGAACCACCAACCTTAAGCGGGACACTACAACCCATTCTCATGGCAGCACCTTGGATCGAACCCGGGGTCGCGCGCGGAGAAAGCCGAGCGTTTTACCGCTCAGCTGTCTAGGCCCCAAAAAATAAATGTAGAAAGTCTTAAAGGTACCTAAGAATTAAATTTTGTAATTGTGGTTCTTTTAATATGGCTATTTCAGACCTGAAAATGAAGGCAATGAAATCTATTTTAAGTTTAATAGGATCATTGATTAAAATAAGCTTTAGCTTAAGGTATCTATAGGTCTTTTAATTTATCTCATTAAATCTGTCCTCTTTTATGAAGCTGATTCAAAGTATGAAGATCTTTTCCCATAGAAATCATGCCTTATAATTAATTTTCAGTTGGGCTCGGTGTACTCAATAACATGTTACTTTCTCATTAAAAAATGCATTTTAGCGTTATTAAAAAAGGGCTTTAGTCTTGTGTTAAGATACATAAGTGACAATGTCCTTTTTTAAAAACGGATCAAACAGTGATGCAGCCGAGCCTTGGATCTACTGACACAGACCAGGCAGAACAACAGTAGAAGTATTAATTAAAAATATTTGCAAAATTCTACATTCATCAGATGTATACACGTTAATATACACCCAAGGGTGCCATTTATTCTTAAAGGGCCTGGGGATGACTCGCAGGCGAGGGAGGGTAATCAAAGTGGGAGCCACTTACTTTTATCAACATTGAAGTATTACATTTGCAGTATAGGTAAATTCTAAACCAGGTAAAGATATAAAATATTTCATAGTAAACTCAAAAACATAACCGAACTCTCTTAATCTAATTATTAATATATTTATTTTCCAATATATATTTTTTTCTGAAATGCCAAAATAGTGTGGGGAATAGATGACGGGAGCGTAATTCACATTGATAATCGAGTATTCATATTTTACATATAATTTATGCACAGAGGTGTGTAACACGTGTGTAGTGTTCCGGAGATGAGTGTACTACAGATGACCATATAATGAACCATACAGCAGTAGGTGAAACTTTTGACCTCGTTTTTTTTTTTAATCACTTTACAAATACATATACATAGATTATAGCAAAACCATATGGTATCACAAATCCACATACAAATAATAAACAATAGTGTCACTACAACATTTAATGATTCGTCAAATAATGATATCACCTTTTTCTAAAACTTTTTGAAAAGTTCGTTGTTTTTTCCAGCAATCATATATTCTGTTCTTGCATATTTCCAAATTAAGTTTTCAAATCCCCTGAAATTTGGTCATGGAGTACTTCATAACAGGTAGATCCACAACATTCTGTTGTGAATTGTATCAATATTTTGAGACCTTTGGTTTGGTCGGGTCTATTGTACAAATTCATTTGTTAAGTCTTATGAGGTGTCAGATTACTAAATTATATACATTTTTATACAATGCTATGTTCGGTTCATAAATTAGCTCATTTTCTTATTTTTCCAATACCTGTTTTCAGTTCTATCAGTTTGTTGTTCATTTTATATTAATCATTTATAAATTTTAATCATTTATTATATAAGTTTATACCAATAAAATGTACACCTTGTGATTCTCAAATTTTCCTGTATTCAAATGATCTATCATATTTCCATTCATCAAACAGTTTGAATTTCCGTAGCCCGGCTCTCTAAAAAGACGACCAATGGATTTTTTTTTTCATTTTTAACAAGAGATTCCAATGCCACATATTGTTCCTTTTTTATTTTTGTTGGAGTAGTAGTCAGTCTTCACAATATACCTACCCTGCAATACCTCTGTGTAAAACTTACCTGTATATTTTTGTCAAATCTATTTTACCTGGATGTTAGTTCAAGTCAAATAAATATTTTACCTCGCAACAAACTTTACCGAAGAAATGATTCCAAAGGAATTTCCAGGGTCTATTCTTTTAAATAAAATATCTCTTATCCATTATATTCTTAATGCCAAAAAAATACTAACTGTAAATGTGAAACATTTAGTCCTGTTGTTTTCACTCTCTTGAATTAGCACAGCACTAATTAACCTTTCTATCACTCCATTCCATAAAAATATATGTTTTTATTTATTCTATGGATATATTTCTCTAAAAATTATTACAAAAATTATATTTGAATTTAGAAATAACATATTCTAATTACTTGAGGTAAGAGTTCTATTTCTCAAAAGGAAAAGGTCTATTCCATTTATTTGAACTTATCTTCCTTGAACTGTGTTTAAATTTACCTGACCAAATATCCTCTGATTTCCTAAGTTTAATTTCAGCCCACCGAACTCTCCAAAGGTTAAACACTTTTAAGAAATTTTTACCCCGAGTTTTCAACATTTTCTTTTAAAGATTAATGTTTGTTTTTTTTTTGGGGGGGGGGGGAGTTACCACCTCCATTTTTGTATGCTTGCTTTACTATGTACTGTGTACATATGAAGAGTTCCATTCCGGTTTCGGACTACTGTGACAGGCGCGTCTATTCCTTTATCCTGGTGTCAATAAGGCTCGGTGTACAACTCTTTCGGGTCCTAGGTGGATAATCTCAACGCATCTGTTAAAATTCGAACTAACAATACCCCTGAGCCAAAGAAACTGAGTTTGCACATGACCCATTAGCTAAAGTGTCATCTACATAATGTACCAAATTTCTTCATCTCCTATTCTGATGTCTTTAATATTTTTGTCAGCTCTGGTTGATGTTTCTGATGATAGAATAAAAAGATATTGTGGCCGAGGGCCCCCTCCCTTCGCCACATTGAAAAAAAAACAGATGTTGTTCCATTGTTTATGATGCAGCTACTTAGATTCATGATAAAACTGGTCACCTTACTGAAATATTCTCAACACCAACAGCATATGATATATGGCAATTTTAAGGAATCGAATGCTTTTTTAAATGTCTTATCATATCAACATTCCAGAGATATTTTTTTTCTTTAGTATTGTCTTACAAATACAACACAAATCTAATATTCTGACCTCGTTTTATTTTAAACCACATACTCTCATCTTTATGTTTTAAGTATATTGAAAGATATTAAAACAAATTGACAACGAAGAAACTTTACATCCTTACCCTCTAACATGGAGACACAAAGCGATGTCCACACAAGTTCGTTTAAAGCGATGTCCAAACTAATTTGTTTTAATAATCTAATTATTGTCTTTTATATTGTATGCATCGGCGTCCTTTATTCGGACGGTCTACGGCAAAATCCTGGGATTCTTTTCAGACCTGCACGAGCATGTTTGCTAAAACAAATAAAACAGACACTGTTCATGATGCTGGCGGTGAAGGGGAACCAGAGAGCCCAGAAGGTGGCGTGGCCCTCTATCACAGTGGTCAGCAAGATTCCAGGCAGGTAACAGATGTTGTACACCATGCAGGCAGCAATGACACTCTTTCCGGACCGGAATGCTGCAAGTACAGGGTTGGGTAAAGTCGGGGCTCCGGCGGGTTGTACAGTGATTTTTCGTGACTTGATGGTTTGCTTGATAACGACAAAAAATATCGTTACATTAGAAACAGTCAACACCAACAGCATAGGTAAACCAATCGTCAAAGCTAATGTGCTGTAGTAAATGTTTCCGGCGCGTTTGTTCCAGGTGAGCCTGGTAGATTCACGGTATTTGTACTCGTACAGGATCTCTCTTGGAATCAAGGCGGCGGCACCAAGAACCCAGATCCCGACGACCAAGTACGAGACGCGTTGTCGAGTGATGAGAGCCGATGATCGGAGAGGGGCGGTCACGGTTACTGCCTTAAGCATGGCAACAGTAGCAGTTGATATCAGGGACACTATACCTGTGTAGTGGGAAACAAAGCTGTGGATATACCCCACCGCATCTCCAAGTTTCGACAAGCCCATCCAGGAGACCACCGTGCTTATCCCGCCCATGAAAATACCAAGAAGTAGATCTGCTGCAAATATGGAAATAACTAAAGGTGTTGTATCTTGCTTCCGTATATCCGAACTGAAACATATACCTAGCAGTGCCAGTGTATTTGTAGTCACGATTGCTACAGTTACGACCGAGACAACCGTATTCTTCAAAACCTCCATCATGATCGACTGTGCGCAATAGGAAAAGTGGAAGTAGTAATAGTCCGGGCCGGTTTATAAGTTGTTGTCACAGTGTACTCTGTCAGTGAATGTACAAAGAAGATCCCTTTTATAAGGGTAAATGGATTCCCGTTTCCCTGTTAACAACTGTCATCTGATTGTCTTATAGTAAGATCTGATTAGTCCTTTCGCCTGCGTGGTACAGCTTGTTCATTCAGCTGAGGCATGTTGTTTCACGGCATATCCTTTAATCACAACCTATTATCGATGGCATTTCGATCTGATACAGAAAGCAATGATAAACCTGCTGCTTTCGATTTTTGTCCAAGATTGAAAAGATGTAAGTTTAATTATCTTATGCATCAGGTAATATGACATTACAACTAAACTCAATATCTGTAAACAAGAACGTATAATGTGTCATTTCTTTAAGTCTCGGTTGGAGACCCATTAGGCAGAATCCAAAGAAAGATCCCTTAATCAAGAGCTGTTTTGAAACGCTGACTTACTACTGACAATATCCCCAACTCTTTTTTGCTAGCTGTTTTCTTGTTTTTGTAGCATTAGGCGTAGGGCTGGAGCATGCTAAAGCACGAAATGGAAGAATTTCCTTTTTAAAGATGAACGAAACGCGGTGATCTCACCCATTTACACTCACGGCCCCCTGCAAACACGTTTCCGAGCTGTTACTTTGGCGGGTGGTGTGGGAAAAAATGACTGCTTACTTTCCTACAAATCTGAGCCGGGAGCCCAGCAAGGAACCAGATAGAACCACAGGATTATTGTCATCCTGCTAAGTTCATACCCGTTCCCTAATGACAATGTTTATCTAGTCAATCACGTGTGAACGTTTTCTCTCTCATTCGATCATATTCCATTTTCCTAACTCAAAACAAACAGTGATTTTGACTCAGACAAAGAGCACTTGTGTAAAAGTTTAACGTCAGCGAGCATTTTCAGTTCCTGAGCTATAGTGATCACTCATTGTCCGTCGTCTGTCCACCTGTCTGTCTTAATCAGGCACAAATCGTAACCGCTGGACTTTTTATTTGACATCTAAGAAGGTCCATAAAAAATCTCTTTGGAAACCTGAAATTAGGTCTCTGTTACCCATCTCTTCTGAGCTATGGGGCTTTTAAGTATCTCCCAGAATAATTAATAATTCGATGCAAAACACCAGTATCTGAATAACTTATGCATTGATCACTAGAAAGTATTATTATTTGCATGCATATTGATCATGGGGTATTTCTTCAGTTCCTTCAGACAGATGGCGCCACCTAGGTTTTTCCAAATTTTTACAATTTTTCTCTATTTTTGAGACCTTCAAAGAAGCATTCGTCCGTCAACCAGGCAAAAATCGTATCCACTGGACCTGAGTCTTGTAAATTGGAATCC
Organism: Sipunculus nudus; assembly: GCA_026874595.1. NCBI lineage: Eukaryota > Metazoa > Annelida > Sipuncula > Golfingiida > Sipunculidae > Sipunculus > Sipunculus nudus. The sequence continues at coordinate 35,994,653 of CM049317.1, read as the reverse complement.
AGGGAAGCCCATGAAAAATCTCCTTGGAATTCTGAAATTAGGTCTCTTTTACCCATATCCTCCGAGCAATGGGGCTCCCAAGTACCCCAAAGAATTACTTAAATATTGATACCTAAACTCTAGTATCTGAATAACTGAAGCTCTGATCACCATGATTTTTTGCATGCATATTGATCATGGAGTGTTTCCTCAATTCCTTCAGACTGGTGGTGGCACCTGCATTTTTTACAAATGCTACTATTTTACTTATTTTTTAGACCTTTAAAGAAGCGGTCGTCCGTTAACAGGGCACAGATCGTAACTGTTGGACCTTGATATCGAGGCAGGTTTATGAAAATCTCTTTCGAATCCTGAAATTGAGTCATAGTTACCTGTGTTCTGCAAATATGTGAAAGAACGTGTTTTGAGAATCTTACAAGACACATTTGCAAATCTCGGTTAGATTGACCTAGAAACTTCTAGTTTGATAAAGATCCCGTAAAAGTTTCTTGGAAGCCAGTAGTATTGTTACTGTGACCTATATTCAGCAAGCTCTGTGAAAGAACATGATTTTAACACTCTTTTTTCAAATTGGCACACATAGTGGCAGCTAGATGAATATTAAGGTCACTGTACTCAATATCTGTCTAATCGCATGAGTTGACCACGCTGAGAATCGTGTTACCCATTGTTTAATATTCTTTGTTGTATTAAAAAAATCACGGCTGGGCAGTTATTATCAAGAGACAAATCTGCAACTGCTCGCCGTAGTTACTAAATCAGTTGAGCGTCATGACCCATGGGTCACTCGTTTTATCAGAGTTTTACGTGCTTCGTCGAGACATATACTTTCATCCTTGAGCGGTTGATGATGTACCATTTTTCTCCAAAATGTCAATAGTTATGAAATAGTCTATTTGGGTGATGCATAATTTGCACTTCCTAAATAGAAATACCTTTTGTACCCTTTTCACATTATCAGTTGGTATCACTTTACTCCTGAACATACATTTTTCTATAAAAATTGGAATCCACCCGGAGACGACCAAACCATGATTTGTATTAAAAGCATTTGCCTCACCTTCCACTCATGTCTGTGTTACCAAGCAAAACTTAATTCACCTTGTCACTTCTTAAGAAATATTTGTAAAAATATTTACCTTTAGACTTTCTGTAGATAACATAATGCTTCTTATAACAGTAATAAGTGTCACTAGTATCAGTAAGTTCATCATGAAAACAGGATGTAGCTTTTATGATATACGTCAATTAATAACCGGCTACGTATCCTAACATTTATTAGGCAAAAAAATAAAGGCATGGTTCTCACGCACTTTTTTTTCAGAAATCGGCGCGGGCTGGCGGGCGAAATTTTATTTTTACCCTTTTGTTTCGATAAAAATGTCATATGATCGGGGAAAACCATGATAATAACAAATTTTTTTAACAGGTAAACGCACTAAATAACAATGGAAATCTTAGCAAATTTGTATCTAATATTGAAATATGAAAATTAAAGCCGGGGGGGGGGGTAAATTGAGGGGTGCGGTGCCTGAGAACCATACCTTAATTTTTTTTTGCCTAATCTATGTCCCATAAGAATGAATTTTACCGTCACACATCCCTGACGGTCAATAACTGACTTCAGATTACAAGTTGATAGAATATTATAAGTGATCAGAGACTTCCACAAAAACCTGCGCCAGCATAGGAAATATTATATCACCATTCGATGGCTGTATGATAGGTCTCCCCTCCAGAAGAAAGGTGGTCCCTAACAGCAATGAACACATTGCTCTTTGTTGTCATGTGAAATAATCCTAACAACAAAACTATGTTTACCCAGATAACCTCAAAAATACAAAAATGGTTTGATACTTAAATGTTATCCCAAAATTTCATCAAAATACGAACACAACGGTTTTTATTTGCTAACAGAGCAATGAACCAGTTTACCAACCATGGCAAACCTAATACTTCATTGCAAATGCATTACAGACACGATATTGTTTACATATGAGTTGTAACAGTGCACTAATCAAACAAAACACGCGGAAAGCATGGACATCTGATAAGGAGCCTAAGACACACGGAAAGCATGGACATCTGATAAGGAGCCCAAGACACACGGAAAGCATTGACATTTGATAGGGAACCCAAGACATACGAAAAGCATGGACATCTATGATCTAATGAGGAACCCTAGACACACGGAAAGCATGGACATCTGATAAGGAACCCCAGACACACGGAAAGCATGGACATTTGATAGGGAACCCAAGACATACGAAAAGCATGGACATCTAATGATGAACCCTAGACACACGGAAAGCATGGACATCTGATGAGGAACCCTAGACACACGGAAAGCATGGACATCTGATAAGGAACCCCAGACACACGGAAAGCATGGACATCTGATAAGGGACCCCGGACACACGAAAAGCATGGACATCTGATAAGGAACCCCAAACACACGGAAAGCATGGACATCTGATAAGGAACCCCAGACACACGGAAAGCATGGACATCTGATGAGGAACCTCAGACACACGGAAAGCATGGACATCTGATAAGGAACCTCAGACACACGGAAAGCATGGACATCTGATAAGGAACCTAAGACACACGGAAAGCATGGACATATATAAGGGGCCCTGGACACACGGAAAGCATGGACATTTGATAAGTAACCCAGCTGCACCAAGAATATTGAAGTGTAGAGTTCCAGTACAAGTGTACGTGGGATGATTTTACTGGCAGGCCAGGCTTGTCTTTGGAAAATGAGTCATTTCTTATAGTCTGTGCACTTTCAAGGCATTGACAAAATAATGAAGTATCATTTTTTCCTCTTTGATCTCTCCTGTAGGTAAGTTCAGCAATTTTCTGTAAAGTCAATAGTAAAACAGAAAATTCAGACATTTTTCAGGTCAATTATCCATAATTATTTCCTTTCATCTGAAGAGCAATGAGCCTTTTTATATGGTAAACCAATCCTATTTTTTATTCCTTCCAGGTGGATCCTGGGACATAGTTATGGATTTCTGAATATGCCGGTTCAATATCCCTCTCGCGAATATAACTGCGCTTTTTCCTTTTTAATGATGTCGTTGTGATTTTGTTTTCTCCTGTCTGTCCGTTTCTTCTGTTTGACAATATAAGGCGATGTGAGGGCTGCGATTATACGTAGTGTTTACTATTTTTTCAGGCGCGGGTCCAGGATTTTTTACCAGGGACGGGTAACCAGATGTCATGCATAAAAACTGTCTAAAAAAGGTCGTTGGTTAAGAGCGGGGGGGGGGCTCGATCCCCAAAACCCCTGTCATGCATAAGTTTTGTTTAAAAAAAGTCGCCTGACTCGTTAGTATCGTAACGTATGTCTTACAAATAAAAGGATATTGTTGGTCCACAAGTTTTAGGATACTGTACAACCTCTAGGTTTTCGAAACTGTTTAGATCGCTTTTCCAATATAATATGTTCTTATAATGCATTATTTGTAAGACTTGAGAAACTTTAACGTGAAAATAGTTCAAACTCTCATCATTCAGCTTGGGAATAAGATCAGCATTTGGCGGCAAACCATAATTTCCTTCTTGCAAACAATGATTTTCATTCTTGTAATTTAATGTCTTCAAAAATCGTTTGCTTCGATGTCTGTCGCGGGGTGCCACTAGCAGTGCATTTATCTATGATCGGATTTTCAATGCTGAAGCCACTTTCAGTCGGTCCGACAGACCACGTGGCCGGCATGTTTTTACATGAGGCTGGTGCATGCCTGGAGTTCCTTTAATCTTTATAACCGCTCAGAGTACAAAATTTAGAAACAGTAGCGGAAGTCTGGCTGTGCCATTATTACACCACAAATGTAAAAGACCTAACTTCCGTATAACACTTTTACCCAACGCTGATGGTGTGTACATTTTCACATGATCACAAATGACAATGCCAAATAAGTACTGCAGCTTTACATTCAATCCCTGTTGATGAATATTATGCCAGATAAAAAAAACGCCCTTTGTGCAGGGTTTTGACGGGATAATTTGATGGTTGTTATTCAACAATTTTGGCGAGTTGTGGCTTACATATTAAGGAATTGTTGGTAATTCCTGCAAGGAAAAGTTCTTAACATAAACAAAACGAACAGCTTATGTGGGGTGGGATCGGCATTTTTTCTAGTCTATTTTTATATAAAGGTTCACAAATTACCTTTTGTTGACAAGCGTTAGATATAGGAAAGACCCCAGATAATGGAAAGTTTCTTTTCATAGAAAAACTCAAGAGACGTTTGGATTAACGTCCAAATCATATCCGCATCATTTATCAGATGATCGGCTCAAAAAGACTCTCTTTCGTGAAGAAATTCTAAATGCAGACTGCCGTTGTCAGAGGTTCTTGACAGTTGCAGCCTTTGATATAGCACAGCCTTGACGGTCTTCGTCATTTTTCGTGAAAAATCTCACCGCCTCAGCTGGGACTATAATTCACTATCTCTCGGCCTTGAGCCAAGTGTTCTACATCTGAGTCAAACTAAATCCTAAACAAAACTTTAATTCTGAGAGAATATAAACTAAAATGACCATGACATGCCACACAGGATATGTAAAGGATATTATGTGTTCCAATATCTTAAAGAAAGAACTTTTGTGCACGCTTACACGTATTAACACATATTTAATTTTGTGATTATTCAGTGACCCGAATTAAGTGTCGAGTTCTGTAGCATTTTGGAACAATAAAATGGTATAATTTCTCACAAAGTCATTTTCTAGAATTAACAAAACAGGTCATATTATAACCGTTATAATATATCAAGTTTTTACACAAACCAATGTGAAAATTATATCGATATATATTTGCAAGAAAGGCATTGGCATGGGATATATTTTTTTATTAACATTTTTTATTTCAAGCATGAACTCTGAAAATACTACTATATTATCTCTATAGCTTGCACAGGTTACAGAAATGTATGATTATTATGAATCTGGCAGTAATCCATACCATATAATAAATATTGGCACATCCTATAAAGGTAGGATTTCGAATGCTAGGCATCCTTAGGACTTTCATTGGGTCAATATAGAAATTCCGTAGAAATGTGGTGTGGTAATTAATTGATATTGTCGATGACTGGGATGTTTTCTTTTATAATTGATTAGAATGATTGCATATTTTATCATCGATCATAAACGATGATGTATGCACATCCAGAGAGGCCTATTATCCCGACAGAGTATTCCTATTCTGTCAGAGATATGAGAAAGACGGGGCAGTAAATAGCGAACAGCCTTGTACAATTAACGACTAAGTATTACATCAACATATATCAACAACCTGGCCATAAGCTTGACCATTCAGCGTGATGTACTATTAGACTGATTTAATTCAGTCAATATTTTATATATAATCCTATACCGCAGATGTCACGGTATAAAGATGGTACATGAAATAATTGATTAATAATCGATCTTCGGTTTATCTTCCAATCATCGAACATTTTACAACCGATTTTACTGCTATGAATTAATCGAAATACATGGGGGTAAATACATTTTATACAATCTTTATCATGTGAACACTTACGTTTGCTGGATTAAGTACGTGCATGCTTTGCTCATCTTTTTTTTAAATGTACCCCGTGGGACGGGACAGCGTCTATGGAAACTCTGAATGAATATCACTCGGGGAAATAAAGCACGAGGTGTAGTATATTACGTCATATCACTGATGGTAACAGCCTCTTCCGACTTTCAATTTGCTGTCCTGGTCTAATCATGTCCATGCGTTGCAACATTCTCTTTTCCATGGGGAGCACTCTCCCGGGCACGCCAAAAATAGGCGCTAACGGGTTATTCTTTCTAAATTTGCTTGCCTCCAGTTACCTTTTGGGAAGACTTTGGTCTGGAATCTAAGCGGAGAATCCGGTCAGAAAGAGGCACGAACCCTCAACCCTGCGATCACAAATTCTGCGCTTTAACCATTACGTCACGCCTTGTAACCAGTTCGTCTTTAGAAACCAGCTATAGTGAAATAAAGGAATTGAAAATTTAGACCCTCCAGCCATACATAACATATATCTTTCACCTGAGTGTCTTGGTTCATCGGCCTTTTGTTACAAAGTCACAATTATTTTTTAAGCCGTCTCATTATTTGTTCATAAAAAAACATCTTATTATTGACTTCAACACTAGTGCATAGGTCTGGTGATTGGTAATTAAATACATGTTTCCGCCACATGTCTAATACATTTGAAACATAAACAATACACGCCGTCAAATAACAACTGATGTGCGAATCATTTATATTGTGTCTGTCACGCGCCCGTCAGAGTGTGTATATACTTAACTGCATCAGTTGGTACACAAGAGCGTGTAATTATTTATAGCGTGCCTGGTGTTAACGCTTGTTTACAATATTACAGGCAGTAACACCTGCCGAGCGCGTGCTACTGTTTTTAGAACACCATGCGGGCAGCCATACACATATTATTGATGCAGAGGGAAAACAGCTCTCGAACACCAACCAGTACCTGTATCAACCATGTCATCCAATACGGTGTGTGTGTATGTGCGTGCGCGTGATGGTGTGTGACTAGCCATCATTGCCGACAATGACAGGAGTGGTTGCAATTCACCATTTGCACACAAACACATTTGACAGTTTTGACACCACTGCCAGGACCAACAGACAAGAATGCCTCATGGGACCTAGAAGGAAAAATCAGTTGATAACTGGCATATATCCTTTAACAACAATGACTTAAAACTGGTACAAACAAATTTATGCAACATTCTTGATGCAATTGCACTATCAATTTAAACATATAGACATATAAGAACTAGTTAACATACACTCTGAAACAGAATGATTGAAATGACCAATATATTTGTAATTTTAACCAATTTAGTTGGTAGATATGTGTCCAACCAATCTCTTGGACAGAGCAACCAATCTTTTTTTTTTGGTTATTTTTTTAACTAATCTAGATTGGTTACATACTAACCAACTAGTTTTGGTCTGTTTTACCAATATCTATGTTAATCTATCATTAACAAATTGGTTGAATCAGGTAAGAAACTGGTCACATCAGCCAATTCCAGTTGATTAAACCAGTGGACACTGTACGTGTGCACTGCTACTTTCACTCCCTATTGTTTTATTCTCCGGATCGGGTGGAAGTCTTGTTAAAAGTTATTCTTCAGTTTCAGGTTGCTTTGGTGTGGGTTTCAAGGGGGGGGGGGTAACACAATCCGCCCGATCGTGGAATGGAACCTGTGACCGCTCGCATACTAGTCGGACGTTTTGCCCCTCAGCAATAATTGATCAGGAGCACTTGAAATTGACCTGTCTGTTTGGTCAGTGCTTGACCAGTCAATGGGCAAAAAATCAGTGTGTTGGTAAAATCAACCAATTTTTAACTCAACCAATGAAATTGGTTAAATATATGCAACCAAATGGTGGACCAATAAAAATGTTCAAAATGACAAATCGTTTTGGTTAGTGCATGACCAACGAGTTTATTTTAATAACCAATGTGTTGGTTTAATCTACCAATATCATGTCAACCAAATTGGTCAAATATTTACCAATCTGGTTTAGAGTGTATATATAGTCTTCTGTTACTGTGCCCGCTTAAGACTGATAGTTTTTCTAAACCAGGATTTGAACCTTGATTTTTTTTAATAAGAACTGTTCAACACCCTCTGTGTATGTCTCAGTTTAACTTAAACATTATTTATTTAAAGGATTGTACCGATACTTACTATAACTAATCGAGGCACACTCCGTGGCTCAGGTGGTGGCGGAGGGCCCGCAGAAAACCACCCGACTAGGACGGGCCACTGCAACCCATTCTCTTGGCCAAGCCACGAATCGAACCCGGGTCGCTAACGGAGAGAGCCGAGCTTGTTACCACTGGACTCTCAGTTACAGAGCGGGACAATTGACTGTCTGTCAGCTTAGGGTGAAGGTGAAACCACATGAGAAGGATTACATGTTTAAAAGGGCCTATTCCCCTACTTTTTATAAATAATTTATGCGATTTCTGCCTAACTCTGTGTATATATTAATGATCTAAAGGTTTTTCCTGTTAAGGAAAGTTCTTATGACGCCTCTGTGGTGGATATATGAGTTTGTTTACAAACAAGTTTTTAGTAAACAAAGCAATGTTGACAAGTAGAAAAACTAGTGGGTATCCTAAGATGGTTGGCTACATATATACAGAAGCTGACAGTTCATTAGATGTTAAATGCCCTTATGGAAAACTTAATTTCATCTGACTTGCCACTAGAAGTCCCAGCTGAATGTGTTTGATTATTCTGCACCTACATACTGTAAACAAGTGGATATATACAAAACGAACTGCCTGTGTGTGGTTGGATTGGTGTTTTCATACCTATTTTTATTAAAGGATCAAGGTGTAGCATTCCTATACCCCTGCATGATGCTTGACCTGTGCTCTAATTAACCTTCGGTTGGCCATAGAGATGCCCTGACCCAGCTGGCCAATCACAAGGCGGTGGGTATTTTACCGTGGTTTCTGCAGCTAGCAGGTATTCTCTCTCTTGTATTCGAGCAGTGTGCCTGAGGCTGCCCCGCCCTCAGTGGTAGCAAGGGGAATGGGTCTATACACCCGAGTCGGCTTTAGACCGTGTCTGCCATTAGGTGTATAGCCACCAACCTTTAAAACAGCAGTCATTCTTCTTAGCCTGATATGTACAATTTAATTTTATTTTAAACTTAAGCAATAATATTGTTTTGATTATTTGAAGGTTTGGAAACTTAATTTTATTTAAGTCAAACAGTGTTGCTTTATTCCTTTAAATTGTGCAAGTGTATGCTGTCCGGGGAATCTAACTACAAAGGGATAACCTCTCATTGACAGATGTCAAATACCCGATTAGGCGCCTTTTAATTAACCTCTTGCCTTATAAGTGTTCTAAACACAGGTTTAAGAAACATCATAGGGGCATAATGTTCATTGGTATATTAAAGCTAGTCTTTGAGCTTCTGATGAGATTTCACCATCCTGAATCCGAAGTTCCGCTCCAATGTCAACAATTTTGCATGGGCGCCCCAACCTTTTTACCGGGGGGGGGGAACACATAAATTGTCCCCCTCACTTTTTTATAGTCACATTTAGAGGATTCCCAAACGTCCTTATTTAGCATTTTTGCTTGATTTTGTACATTATTTGCGAAACGATCATTTTTTTTTGTTTTCTTTTTTATTTTAATCCATCCAAAAATTGATAAATAATTAACCACATGCTTAATTTAATACATTTAATTATATAATTAGGCTGGACCTAGCATGAGTCATCCGCACGAGAGTATGTGTTGACAGCACTGGTCAGGACACGGCGAGCGCTTTACAAGTATTGGTATAGCTGTTGTCGAATTGTCAAACAAATTGTTGCTTAGGAAAATTAGGAAAAGACCAATAGCGCGAACCGGAATTCCCAATTTGTTTTCACTCAAAAGTTAATCAAACAATCGGACATAATGCCAAAACACCGGCATTTTTAAATAGCCCCACCTGTCTTAACTTAAGGCATGCATGTAAAAATAACAAGGTCGTACTCGTGGCATGATGGTTACATCCTGTACGTTACCCCTGCGATTATAAGTTTTCGGTTCACATGATAGTTTGGAAAACTCTTAAAGAGCATATCCTCTCAACAAACAAAAGATCAATCAACTGCATATGATATCCCATTTGTAAGCACTAAAACTGTTGCTCACGGACAATTCCCGCCATGAAATCACGTGAATGAAACTGAGCGCGCAGGTGTGTATAGTATGCGAATCTCTGACTGGCCTCCATTTCTGGGCGTGCTATAGACAGGGCGTCTTAATGCAAATATGCAAGGGGTGTGTTTAGATGGGGGCGCAACAGGCTCGCATCCCCCCTAAAACCTGTTCATTAAAATTTTTGGGGGGATTTCAATTTCGTAAATCGTCAGGGCGTGCCTAAACCTTTTGCAAAATAAGCTCACAGAGTTTTAATTGTAACGCCCAAGGCATAGTTTACACTGTTTCGATTTAGTAACTGTATTTGATGACACCCTCTAGAAGCTATGATGTACCAAACAAAATCCTCATTGAAAGCTGCTGCTCATGCATAGGTAATGGAGCACGACAGTCCTGGCAGTTAGCCATTAAATATTGGTTCTGTGATTGTTTCAGGTAACGTCAGTGTCTGGTGTTCAATCCCCGCCGGGTTTTATCTAATTTAAAGCAGGCCCTATGAGCGGTGAAGTCAGCAGATACACCGTAACGGGGGCACGACGGGCCCAAGGGGTGCCTGATCAACCAGGGAATTTCCTATAGAGTAGAATAATATGTTTGAATATGTAGAAGTTAGTTTTTTATTTTAGCTCATATAAATATTGGCAAGGAGATCCGCGACGGTCCGATATAGGGCGACAGAAATGTGCATCCCTTTTGTCATTTGAGAAATATGTATTTGGAGTTTTTAATTCAAATTGAGGAGTCTAAATTAAGGGACCCGTTACGGCCAGGAATTTTCTTTAGGGTCCAATGAAATGTATGAAAATGTAGAAGTCTCACTTGATTTTATTTTAGCCTAGGTATTTTCAATGTGGCACAAGAAAAGTCTCGTAAATGATGGAGTCACGTGTTTTGAAATAGATAAATATAGAGTTTCTAATAGTGAGGGACCAAAGGGGCTCAGACCCGTCAGGAGTTTCCTATGAGAAGAACACCAGAAAATACTTGAAAATTTAAAAAAATATATCTTTTGCTTTTACGTTAAAGTGCATTTATATATAGCTCTCATCAGGACGACTCAAAGGAGCCCGGCTAAATGCTTGTTAATGCGGACCTTAGTTTTTCTCTTTGGTGCATGCTAGCTTTTTTATATGGTTTAATCGGAAGTGATCGGAAGGGACACGGACCCAGGAGTTTCCAAGGGCACAGGAACAGTCTTGACGATGAAGTCTCAGTTGTCTTAAATAGCATTAGCTAGTTTATATAGAATTTAACCCGTCGGGTCCAAAGGGCCTGGATGGGCCAAGAGTTTTTAAGGTCCATTAGAATGCATGGAAATGTAGAAATATACTAAGTATTGGGGCACAATAGTTACGGTATAACAGAATGGCAAATCTAATATTATGTACAACAGATCCGCACATCGAAGAAATTTACCAAAATTAATAATTATTTGAATTAATTTTACATGGTTCGGAGGGCTATGGAAAGCGTACACTTTCCTTCCTGAAATACATGCCGTTTGTTTTCATTTAACTCGTTAACTCTGTTTCAGGTCTAGATCTGGTATAAAATGTAGGTAAGTAGCTTTTGTTAAGTGTTCGTTAATATAATTATTCAAGGAACCAAATTTATTTATTGATTCACGCGGAATATAAACCGATTCAGTAAAAAGGTCCCTTTCATTTTATTTTTGTTTTTATTTTATCAGGCTGCTTTTCTTTGTGTGTGTGGGGGGGGGGGGTCGCTTTCATTTTGTTTATGAATCCCGGGCTCCCTATATATGCATGCTACATATATCTTGTCGATAATCAACTTATCAGGAACCCATTCAGCTTCCTATTATTATGAAAGACTAGGTATGGATGCAGAATCACAGTAGTCATCGATACAGCTTCCACTGCTGATCTGACACCTGTCATGGTCATCTGACACAAGTACATGTATTAACAATCTGGCTCATATGCACTCGACCTCGCTACGGCGGCACTTGATGATTAATCAAACTATTTTAACCCCTTATATGTTCATGTAAATATTATTTATTCTTCCAAGTTTCAATTGGGTTTTTCGTTATCGTGATGGTATTATTGATGAGAGTACATATAGCATGAGAAGCACAGTGTAGTGTGGGTAACCTCTTTTATAGTAGGTTGCTTGCCTTGAGCCTGAGGTAATAGGATGCCTGATAAGACCTCCATATTTCAGTTAAGTATGGCGGATAAAGAATATATATGATAATATACGTAGCATTAAATGGAGAAAACTATGCATCTCTCTGTTTCAGTCCATTCATTAGTACACTGTTTCAATAAGTACAGCCTTGGATTTAAATCGAATAAAGAGTTAATTACATCCGTAAACTGAATGGTAATTAGGCCTATAACGAAAAAAAGGAGGGGCCGGAAACCTTTTGTACCGCCTCGAAAAATTTTCTCGCAGGCCCTTAGTCTCATTCAGAGCGAGAAAAAAACTGAATGAAATATATCCTTTCTGCTCAAACATCATCGAGTTTTAATTAATCTTAATAATTTGATCAAATAGACACATCAATCGTTAGTGACTGTCGTCCCTGACGTGAAGTAGGTCTTACTCTATATGCATAGGCAAAAACCAGTAGAAACTGTGGCTTCGTATTTTGTAATTTGTAACAATTTAACATCCGTTTGGGGGGGGGGGGGTATATATAGATCATAGCGCGTCTGTCGTCTCTCTCGTCCGAAGGAGAGGAGGGTGTCCCCTCAGACTTTTGAGGTCGTGAGGCCCCCCCAACCCCCCACCCTATGCTAAAATCCTGCGCACGCCCTTGTATGCTATTTTCGTCACATGAGAACGAAATAACAGTATTTTGCACCTGTGCATATACTTTCAAAATTATCAAACACTAACATACTAATGAAAAAGAGTAACAACAATAGAATTTTCGTATTTCTTTCAGGATATTGAAGTGATATATAAGTTACCACTCGTTTGATAAAATACTTTCCATTGAATTTGCCGGGGAAATGACGTCATGTTTTCAGAGACGTCGTGGTTGAAATTTCGAGTATGACCGGCCATGCACTATATATCTTCTGATCATAATTATTATTCGAGCTGTACAACTTTAAATTATCCTTTCAGACGTTTCAAGGCATCTGATAATTGAGTTATAATAAGTCAATTAAGGGAATGTTAACAAATAGGCTAAAATGGCTGATATTTTTCGAAAGAAGTATTGCAGAGTAATCTGATTAATATTTGACAGATTACAAGCATATACTCATAATAAAAAGTACTGTGTTGACTGTCAAATTGTGTTGTTTTAAATAGCACTTTGTAGTATTTTTCTATACTATATTAGCTGTGGCTCCAGGGCGGCTATGCCCCCCCCCCACCCCTTAGAGCCCCCTGAACCCCCATTTTACATACTTTTTATCTGCCGTTATGCTGTGAAAAAAACCCTTGCGTGAGCCCTGATATATAGGCCATGTACACACTATATTTATGTATGTATGCATGTATATATTTATATGTATATATATATACACACACATATATATGCGCCTATGAAACTTGTCCCATCCATCTTTGCAGACCATTCGACGCCCATGCAATATTATTTAAATATAAACAGATAACGGAAACCCACATCACGGTAAAGTGTGCCGCTTGCACAAGCGCTGGGAGTGGTGTGTGTTGAACCTCGCTGAGTGAAGTTTGACCGGCCCGAAATGTGTACCGACACAAGCGGAAACAAGAGGTCACGTGGTCTCTTGCTGTACACACAAAAATAACGTTTACATGTTCCCTGGCAGTACGTGAGTAACAGGAGAGGTGGGACTATGTATTCCTGGTCTTATCACAACTCATGTCGGCCGGATTATTCAGGTACGATGTGCCAGCACTTACCTCAAGTGGTGCTTCAGCCACCTAGCGGCGAAAACTACAGCTAATTGCGCTGCCCTATGGTGTACGGTTTGAAGAAGATTTATTACTCGGGTTTTTTCTCTGTGTGCATTTGGACCATCAGTGTCATGTTGAACGTTTGATGATCGGAGACATCTGCGAAACCACTAAATTTGATGAATTGGTTTGTTTTAATTGTTTGAAGCGGTATTGTGATTAAAGGCTGATTAGAACAGTGATGATTTACCCTTCCATGCATATATCAAAGCCAGTGTGACTGAGAGCAAAATGGCGTGTCTGATGCAGGTACCTGATGATGACTGGGCGTACAATTACATTACGTAATCAGCTCCACCTCAAACTGTTCACAAATATTGATATATTTATTTATCACACAGATACCACAGACGTTACTAACCAGTTGCACTTAGAAGAGAAGGGTGTACAAAAAAACAACGGCAGAATACGTGTAAATTAATCGCTGATCAATAATTTTGGTATTTTCACTGCTGAGGAATTCTTATGAAAGAATACCACGAAATTCATGTTGTTGAAGCAGAGAAACTGAGCTCTCGTTTCATCGTTCACAAGGAAATAAAAGAAGCCATGTAGATATTGACATTATCAAATGAGAGATATTTGTGTTGATTTTGTCGTTGAATTCTAGGGGGATAAAGTGAAATCCATGAAGGTGGAATTGAAGAATTCTGCGGTATATCTCATATGACAATGAATATAAAGCATGCTGCATGGGTAATACATCAGTTGAGAAAAAGCTGCGGGTATTGTATTTTCGTAGAATTCTATGCAAACGATATTGCATAAATAAACGAGTTTGACAAAACAACAGCGAGATTGAATACTCCTGGAAACACTTGAAAATACATGTACATGATACAAGTCCCGCACTTGTATGAGGAACACAGAAAATAGATAAGAAGAATGACTTTGCACAAGCAAAAAATCATGTTCAAATGTCAACGTACTTATCTTATGATATAAATAGAGAAGTCGGCAGATAGCGAAGTTATGGTGCTCTGACCCCATCCTAATGACCTTGTCCCAATGTCTGTGAGATAACGGTGATTGTGCGTACAGAAAGTAAAGAAATCGGTCATTCCAGATAAATGAACTGTCAACAAGGGAACTACTTACAGCGTTGGCTGATTACGCTCATATTCAACAATGAGGCGAATGATGCATAAATAATTCAATTTCGCGCCAATAATGTGTATTTAGGTTAAAAACAGGCACCGTTTAACAGGGAAAATCTCCCCACTGTGATAGATATAGGAAACGGACTCCGCGCTCCGGGATGACATGTACCACGAATGTATATGTGTTTGTGCAACAGTGACGTATGCTACAGGTGGAATACGTACTGGTGCTGCACTGCAATAACACACACCTGGGATGAACGTGTACCTGGTGTGTTATGTAAACGTACATTGCGTTATGCGTGGACATGCACAATAACTACTTATAGAAGGTGGGCGCGCCGCGGTCACGCTTGAACGGTTCTCCAGAGTGCCGTTTGTTGAGTCTGTTTGGGGTACTTCGTCGACGAACATGTCCTCACATTAAACCCACATTAAGGCAGCGCATATTACCGTCATCAATAACATGTGAGTATTACTGTACCGGCGCCTTACACCAGCTTTATTTGCTATCCAAGTCCTGTGCTGTAAACCGCAGAGTTAAACGTGTAATTGATTACCACATAATTAAACCGGGAAAGTGTGGAGTTATATCAACTGGCGAGATGGTCGATATTTACACCTTCAATATTCATAGCGTGCAGCAAGTCTTATAATGGATTGTGATAGAACATACAAAAGATACATATAATATATATCGGGTGCACAATACAAGTAATAGATAGTGCAACACAACACGTCTTGACCAATCTAATTAAGGGAGGCACCGTTGCCGCTAGAAGTAAAATCTGGCAAAACATCATCAAACGGAGGTCGGACGTTTTGTGTATATACATAAGTTACTGATGTAAATCGCATGTTATGGGGTTCGGACCAAATCCCGAGGGACATAATCCTCTCCCTCTAGCATCTTAAGCTTCAGCATCTTCAAGTAAGCAGTATCGCTGATTATTCAACTTTACTTTTTTTCTGCTTCAGAGTTCACAAATATAATCTAGCCCTAGTTCAGCCAAAGTGAATGGAGTATTGAAGAAATTATATTTAACTTAACAGGGTCCAGGGGTTTCTTTTTCACAACCAATTTGATTGCTATCCTCCATTCTTTCAAAATAAGTTAAAGGCTTTTCACTACTATTTGACAAGGTTGTCAGAGTCTTTAATTACATGTGTATAAAGATGATATGATGCTGGTTTTGTAAAACAAATTTAATGATTATAACCCAGCAATCACCGTCAGTTGTATTTTGTATAGGTGACATTTTAATATGAAGCAAAAAAAAACATTCTGTATACTTGTGTGAAACTCTCATCTTCAGTGTGAGGATGGTCCCGGGATTTAAAAAGGGGGGGGGGGCTTGTCATCTATCTTCATATTAAGAAGGGATCTGTACAAAAAGCTTAAGCTAAATCAAACACAAAGCACTGAATCACTGTGTCTTGCTAAAAAATAATAGTGGGCCGCAACACCAGGAATTCAAACTCCCATTTATATATATATATATATATATATATATATATATATATATAAACATCTCTTACTCGATCACCCCTGCAGCCTATAAACATGCACGTGCTAGGTGTATATGTGTACAAAATGTGTATAACATAGTGGTCGAAATAGTAGGGTGATTGTGTTGAAGGAAAACTTTCTATAGGATGGTTAATTGCACTGTGTATTGTGTACATTGCATTCTTGAATTTTTTAGGAAATTGGCAATTGCAGATTACATTGAGCGATTTTTTTATTAAATAATATTTAAATATAATAATATGTATATATAATACTTAGACCTGAAACCAAATAACAATGTAAACCATAATATATTTCTTTCAGTTAATGAGGTTCTCATAAGACCGGATCCAGCATGACTGACCCGAAAACAGACGAAGCAGGCTATGCTGACGTCACACCATCCCCGACCACCGGCAGCGGTTCCCTGTTGGAGCAACCTTCAGTACTTGCAGGTCAAGGGTCATTGTCTCACTTAAACTTACAGTTAAGAGTGCGTGTTATCGGAATGTCATGTTATGTTCAAATCTTCAAATACGCACAGTAAGATCAATAAGAATAATTTCCCCATTCGGCAGACATATGGGTTTTTATTGAACACATTTCAATCATGTTGGGCGATGGGGATTGGTCTCTTTTCGTTATAAATATCTCCGTCGATAAGCACAAATAATAACCGTCAGACCTAAACATTCAGAACTGACTACTGATACTTGTTACGAATCCTGTTGTAATAACGTCCCAGGTAGAATTAATTATACTATTAGAGGTTATAAATACTTTGCTTCACCAAATCCCTGTTGTTAGAAAGTTAGAAAAATTACATATAGGCTTGGATTAGTGCAGAACTGTACATTGACGGCCTCACAGCCACCATATACCCCCCCCCCCCCATGTCATGTGTCATCATAATGAAATTGGCAAAAATTGATCGGTCTGAGAGTGATCACTGCAGAGTGATCCCATAAAACTGTACTCACTGTGTAATCTTTGATTTTATTGCAAATTCCGTTTTAAATGTACAAACACGATTCATGCGGGAATTGAAAAACATTTTATTAATTTAAGATATACATCGCTGTCACCTTCCCATGTTGACATATTCCCATAAATAATCAACAGGCGGTATTTAGCTATTATTCCGTTTTGTGTCATTTCTCTATCAGCTGAGGCCCAGTACACATGGATCCTAAACTTTTGGGAAAGTCTGGGAACTTATGGACAACTTATAACCCTCCTTTCCAAACACACACACGCAGGCCTGTTTCTAGTGACACGGTCACGATGTCGACACAGTTCCTGTTCTAAAACAGAACCATACATGGCGGCACAGGACGCTGACAGCTCGATGATGTGTTTGTCCCTCATTTTTATTTCAAATTTAAATTCCACTGTGTCATATGTACATACATATATATATATATATATATATATATATATATATATATATATAAGGCGTGGCGGATTAACGGGGGGGGGGGGGTGGGGGCAGGGGGTCCGGACCATCTCCCCCTTTTTTGAGCCGAATTAACCTTTTCCTAGGGTACCAACCCAGAAGTTGCGACCTTGACCCCTCCTTTCCGGAGCAGAGGAACTTTTTAAGGTTTTCTTTGAGTCTTCCAGGGTTGGACCCTCCCCTTTCCAGAATCCTTGATCCGCCCCTGAGAGAGAGAGAGAGAGAGAGAGAGAGAGAGAGAGAGCCGCTTACATACCTCATTATACCTTTTACCAAAGCACGAAGCTGCCATCTAGCGTCTATATTCCTCACTACTCGTATGTACAAATGCTGCAGGCTTACAGATAGGAGCGCATGTCAGGCCAAGTGGGAGAGACATTATATTCCAAAAATATGATGTGTATACGGACACATACATGTCCGCTGTTTTCGTTACCACCATGATGTAACAGATATGATGTAAATGGAAAAAAAATAAAACATCTGTTATTGATAAATATTTCAGTGTTCAATAAAACTGCCATCAGAAGTATTTAATTATATTGGAACAGGTTTAATTGATGAAAGGTTACTTTCTTATGAATCGGTTAAACAGCAGGTTACTTAAAATGCCACGTAATCCAGATGAAGCGTTACTTTATCCTGGAAAGTAAAATCATCTGCTTAATATGCTGCACGCCTTGGCAGCTCCGAGAGATCAGGCAGTCCAAAGCTATTCAAAACACCCATCCGACACTTTGTTTACAATTATAGAAAATCAAATTATAATGAGTATTAGAGGCAGGGTTTTTAAAAGCAAACGTCCTAGTTTGTCCTGACAAATTTAGATGTTATTGACTAATGCTCTGCCTGAGACTGTTAACTGACGTGTCCATCATCTGGTCACTCTTGTCATTCTTGTGTCTGATAGGTTGTGAATGCTTTCTAACACAGAGAGAACACAGTCAAATAAAACGAACTGTATTTAAAATGTTGAAAATTATGTTCATTATTTGCAGGTGTGGTGGTTGGAATATCGGCGTGTGTTTTAATAGTCATTTTTGTTGCACTCTACTTCCGGTACCGGATCCGTAAGAAGGATGAGGGGAGTTACCAGCTGGAGGAGCATGACCGATTTCCGGTCCGTGATGGGTATAAATTAACTAATACCAGGGAATGTTACGCATGACACCTATTTAGTGCCTCCCTGAACACTTGCCTGAACATTGCCAAGCTCAGCTTCAGGGAAGCAGAGATTAAATATCTCAAAATGCACGACACCTGACGGGGAATAATTGAAATATTCACGTAATCGTTCAATCTCCATAGAGGATCAAGATCTTTTGAAACAATGATTAGGGTTCATAGACAGATCTCATGTGTGGAGAATAGTAATTGTTATCATTGGTGCTGACACCTATCAGCAGTATCTGAAGTATGCTTCGCCGAACTCCGTCGTGTACACATTTAAATGCGACTCTTCCTACACAGGTATATATTTTTGTATATAATGACATGTTTGGACGATCCCTATGGATCAGATTCTACAGTATGCTCACACTGCTGTAATTGTTTTACTGCTGAAGATATCGCTTCAGTCAAATGTGCCAAACCATATATGTATGAAGTATGGACAATATAATCAACACGCGATGGCGGATGGGACTTATTGCATGGTTTGAATAAATGTAATTCTAAAAATTGCATTTATATGATTTATAGGAAAGAAAGCAATTATACTTCAAACTCAATATACTGTGGTCGAGGTCACAAAGAGAGAAACAAACAAATACCTCTATCAAAGGTCACAGAAAGGTATTATATTCGTCTCTCTCTCTCTCTCTCTCTCTCTCTCTCTCTCTCTCTCTTAGGTTGTTTTCTTCTTACGCTTTCTTCCACTTGATATTTTATAATGTAGCCCATCCCTACTGTTTACCGTATAACTTCCCAGCATAGTTCATTCATTCATTGTCTATTAGGGGCTTTCAGCTCGCTATTGATATTCCCAGTTAATCAGTCTAAATAGTTTAGGTCCTTGCTTATTTTGAATACGCAAGACTTTCAACACTTTAACCGTCAGCCTCAGTTTGTCACCGTTTATCAGATAATAGCTTAGACTGGTACCCCGCTCTATTCTGGCACCACTGCTCTCGGACAATCGTAGAGACGGGCGTACAACGCCATCTTAAGTACTCCAGGCAGATTGGTTCCAACTCCAATATGTATAATACATGATTAAAATAAGCATTTCGTTTGTTCAGAGAAGTTACCAAATGTTGGCTGTACATTAAGTGTGACATTAAGGATTAGATTTATAGATATTAATAATAAATCACTGCTACGTACATTGGAATAGCAAAGATTCAGTATATCGTATTATCTATACATCCATCATTCAATTTTTGTGCAACTACTCATTCTACAATATTTGAAAACTAGAAATAACTAAAAAGGTTAATTTTATAAGAAATCTTCACTGATAATCAACCAGGATCGCGTGAACGTCCATGACAACGGTATGAGCGTGCATACTGGAGTTGGAACGAGTCGACAGGTAAGTCAGGAGTTGCAACTGGGAGTACTTAAGATGGCGTTGTACGCCTGTCTCTATGCTTGGCTGAGGGCCATAATAGAGCAGGGTCTAATTATAGCTCTTCAAAGCGGGCCTGTTCAAAAATGAATCTCTAGCTCAGCCAATAAGCGTGAAGTATTCAGGTGTACACGCGACGAACGCAGTCAAACTGTGATACATGTACCCGCTGGCTGAAACGAACATGGCGGTCTGCAACTTTGCAGCGGCTAAGGGAACGAATACGCATTACAAAATCGTGGCGATAGTGTCTACAGTGCACTTACGTTTTGTCCATATACCGAAAAGTTCGAACAGCAGAGATATATCACACGACACGCAGGTCCATGTATCGACTAACTGAATACATGATTTCAGTGCGAGTGTTACCAAGCGGGTAGAGCTGTCTATTGCCTGTTGGGCCGCTGTCAGCGTTCTCATAGCAACCGTGTCATTCACATGAGGCGTGACGGCATGATACGCAAATACGTGTGAATCTTCAGAAGCCTTGTGTCGCCCTAATATGAAAATATCAGGGATTCGTCATACGGACTTACAGGTTTTTAGAGATATAGACAAGTACTGAGTTACGTCTATCGGTACATGGAATCCTTAAAATATTAAGCATTTTAGTAGTAAACGAAAATACTAAAGTCAAGGCAGGGCTAGATAAAGCCATGCGTGCAGAAGCCAACCAGGGGCAGATACAAGATCTTCGAATAGGGGGCACAGAGGAGGGGGGGGGGGGAGTATTGGATGGGGAAACCCCCTGAATCTGTGTTTAGGAACATTTGGAAATATAAGCTACAATGGCGCAAACTGAGGCAGTTTTAAAAGCATCACGATAATCTTGGTCTGTTTTAGGTATTAAGCACTTATTTTCCCCATAATTTTCTAAACCCCCCTTACCCATCCACCTCTGCAAACTAAATGAATTTGGGAGTATTTTTCATTCATATTCTTATAGGTGTAGAAATATACCAAATGAATAAAAAAATCTTCCTGAGGAATCATGCCTTTATTTAATATTACTGCTGTATTCCAGAACTAATAATCCGGGTTCTGATCTTCTCTGTGCTTCTTCCCTTTCTCTCGTGCTTTCCAAAGATATTCTTTTCTGGGTTCTTGTTCCTTTTCTTCTATACATCCGTTGTTTGCAGGCAATTTGAAAACTAAAGCTTAATACACAACAATTTAAATCAAACATAAAGGACCAAATAAAATTATTTTTCATACTAGAAAATGGGGAATATAATTACACTTGATAATAGCAAGATTGTGTGTGTATTTTTGGCATGGAGGATACATACTTGTGTACCTAGTCTACTAGGTTAGCTTTCTGTACCTTAAGTTATCGGCCTCTTCCTCTGAAACCTAAAAACGGTCGGAAATTGCTATCTTAATCAATTTACCATATTATTAATGGCCTAATGGTACAAGTAGAGGGTTTCTGAAATCTACTAGATTTAATATTGTACCTGTACCTTATTTACCACGAAAATACTTTACCTATCCGTGTACTAAGTCACCATATTGTCTACTCTGTTGCTCTGTAAAAGTAAAATAGCAAATGGTCACTTAGTAGATATTTTTCCAAATATCATGTGCCATTGGATTTCTGGTAGGCTCAGTTACCACCCATCAATCCTCGATTACTTTTGCGAAAACGCACTTTTCTTAAGTGAGTTTTACAGGGTAATTCCGGCTGCATGAATCTAACAACATCAGTAGCTTTGTGGACGTTAAATAAAGGTACGATCGCCTTACCTTGTACAACCCCTTGAGGAGCTTCTGCATTCAGAACAAAAATGTAGCTTTAACGGTTTTTTTTTTTTTGGTCAGAGATACCTCAGGCGCCACCTGGTGACTATCCATATGTTATATCAGGTACCCTGGCGGGTTTTATGGATCTAAATAGCCAGGTCAACTTGGTGGACGTGACCATGGAGGACAAAGAGTAAAATCCAATGACTAAAATTGTGTTAAGATTTCATCACCAGAAGGTTGCTCTCACAGGGAACACTGTAATCTTCCTAGTAAAGCAATACTAAAGGAGAATTGCCAGCATTTTTCAATTTTGGAACCCCTGCAAATAGTTTTGCAGTGGCCAGGACAGTCATTTAGTGGAAATTTTAGAGGCATTTTTACATATCTTTTCTTCAAAACCAAATAAGAGTCACTTAAATCTGAGAATGACTAGGTACTACTCAAAACATCATCCATATTTTGTTCTTTTTTTCAAGCAGAGAGAATATAAGTATACATCTGAATTCATATAATAGGCCAATGCAGGACACAACCTTTTAAAAATGTTCATCATTTGTCTGGAATGACTCGCATACATTCGATTTGAAAATATGCTGACAAATTTGAAATGAACATATATTATCGAATTTTCCATTAATTCTATTTAAATATAAGAACTGCTTTCCTGATCAGTAATTACACTGATCACATTCAAATTCCTGTTTGTTTTGTATAAATACTTCCTATTATTACTATTCCTTCGCTAAACTGAAAATGAAGTCTAAATCTTGAGGGAGTGTTTATCCAAACTTCTTATTCTCCCCAAAATGTATATACTTTACCTCGGTGAATCAAATTTTCTGTGGTCACCTTATTCTTTGTTCAAAATGGACATAAATCAACTAGTTTTATAGAAACACTTGGGAAACCATACATTGTAAGCGATCTAGTCCGTATTTTAAACTGATTTTTTTGTTTCAAGTAGCTTGGTTTTGCTTGAAAATTAATGACCACTGGCTCTCTTCAATGTCATAATTTTTTAATAAAATGTGGAGCGGCTATAGAATTCGGCCGAGGTTATGGGTGTATACGGACGGACGTAATAATATTTCGGATCCATGTAATGGAGAAGTAAGAAGCAAATCGATGTCATATCATCAGGCATGTCATGGCTTATGTTGATTACTGCTAAAATGAGACGGTCCATTTCAGTTTAGACCCATCTTGGAAACTTTGGACGGATTCTATATTCGGGCCTAAAATTTTTTACCCTAGTGATTTACTATTACCGTTTTTGTATGATTGTTACTGTCATAGGGAAATGAGCACGAATGACTTGTTGAAAATATAAACGTTTAATAATTAAATATAAATTAACAATTGTAATGATTCACTATGAAAATGTTTCAAATGGCCATAGATACATGTCAAGGTGCACCGAGTATATATACATACATACATACATACATACATACATAAATATATATATGTCTTTTGAATATTCCTGAATCCTAGTTAGGCTGTCCTCGGTATTACACTTGAAGTTTTTCAGCCAGTTGTGGATTGGTTGTTTGTGTCAAGGCCTACACGACCAGCGCCTCTCCATAATACCGTCCGTGATCATGATTACATCTTGCACTTGTTATTAATTACGACTTGTGTACATTACTCCTACGTTACTACAGTTCGGGCCTGTTACCCATACATTCAATATGGTGGGGGTTTATGGGTTCACATGCTCTCATGATAGTTTCATATAATAATCCAAAGGTTTATGTATTTAATGGTAAAAACGGTCTTGAACAGTTACATAAAATCTTTTTTGGTACTGTTATCATTTTTTTTTAAATTATGAAATGGACCATAATATCTCTCCAAACACTGCACAGTTACATGGGTGACCCCTTTTCAACTCATGCCTCGAATGGAATAATACGACCTTAATTCAGTATTATATAGATGTAAAACGTATATTTTAACAAAAACATACAAAATGTTGTAAATTATTTTCCTTTTTAACAGTATATTTCCTTTGTTCCACACAATGTCTGAATTTTTAATTTACCGAATATTTTTCCAAACTAATGTCATATCTTTAAAACATGGTATTTTCACCAACGAAAATTTGCCTAAAGCATATATCGTTAATCATCTATCATTTATTGGAAATTGAGCATATCTTAATCCCCTACTTCATAACTTATTTCGATATAACTCTTTTTATCCTACCGATTGTGTTAGTACATGGTAACCGTTCCAAATAAATAAATTCAGGAGGGTTACCATCGTTACCAGGTGATATATTGTTTTTCATTTTTTTTACAAAGCTGTTTTCAATTCTTTCAGTGTCAGGAAACCTTTACACTGATAGTTTTGATATCTGATAAGTTTTGGTTTATTTAACTCTGGCTAAACATTTTATCCCTGATTAAAGTGTTTTTAAAATGTATTTATCTCGGACAGTATTTTTTTTTAATATTGCATACGGTTTTACCTTCCTCATTTTAAAGAATTTAATCATTTTCCAAACAGAGCTCCTTGCTCTCTCCAGTGGACACTTGATCTAAATATAACCCCTTCTGTTCTTCGTAATTTAATGTATTTAACTTTTTCTTTTATTTCAAAATATTCAGCTGATGTTTTTTTGAGGTTCCATATCATTTGGTTTATGGCATAATTCTATAAACCCAGTATATCCATTTTTTTCTATTTACTGTGACTTGTGTCATATAATAATCAATAAGCTCCCACGTTTTCTTTATTTTTTCTTTTAATGGGGGACGCAGAATAAGGATGGACTAACGGTAAAGTGGGATATTAAAAAATTAAACTTATGATACACTATAGCAGAGATGCCATTCTGTGCAAATTTGGTGTTTTCCAGTTTGAAATGATCTTTTTTCGATTTGTTTTAAACGAATGAATGCCTGGGAGCCGCTGATAGGTGATCAAAACATTCATGTAATTCATGTAACTTAGAATAAATACAGTGCTGTCCAATATGAATGGCTCCGTGGATCGACTAATGTTGTCCCAATCAAGCAGAATAATTTACGTAAAAATAATACTCCAGTTATAGAGAGGTAAGGTAGAACCTGCGACTGATAAAAGCATACTTTGCTTTAACCATTACCTGAATATTTTTTTTTTTTTTTTGTCAATGGGTAAATTGCATGTGTGGAAATCAATTCTTACCGGAAAAATGTACATTGCCAATAATATCTGTCTGGGACAATCTTCTGAAACCCCATTAGACATAACTGAACAAATGTTATTCTGTTCGTTGTTTCAGAATCTGCCACCGTGACTTTAATCCCTAGGGAAGAAACGCCGTTAGAAATGCCGTGTGTGTCCAGAAATCCATCCTCATATATAATACATATCGTGTGCATTTACTCGGGGAAGTGCTCCAATATCAATATACGGCTCCAAAATAAAACACTTGCTCACACACAAATCTGTCCCCATCAGAGAAGATGACTTTTGTCATGTTTGTGACGCATTTTTAACATAACATTCGAAAGAGAATCTTTCTCTGGTGTCTCGAATATTCGCAGGTGTTAATCGGAATGCAGAGACGCCGGGGTTCGAGACATTGTATCCTGGGGTCAGTCCCTTTGCGTGTGGCATCACCAATACCCTGGCAGAGTGTAACGACCATATTTCTCATGGTCTTCTTTGCTTTAGGTATGTAGTTATATGTATCGAAAAATAACAAAAACATCTATTTCAATAAGAACCATACGATTAATTATCCATAAATAAATTAATAAAACAGTCGGTTACTTGTAGTAAGGGTTATCCTCTCAAGGATAAAATATAATATCGCCATGGACTGTAACAGTATTGTTAAGCTCTTGCTCGTGGAAGTATGTTTATTTCTACAAGGGCAATGGTTGAAGTATACGGAGCCCGGGAGACGACATGGTGAAAAATATTTATTAATTCGTGCGCACGAATTACTAATCCGTGCGCACGAATTACTAATCCGTGCGCACGAATTACTAATTCGTGGCCACGAATTACTAATCCGTGCGCACGAATTACTAGGTGTGAAAAATATATTTTCAAGGTGGAAAAAAATATTTATTAATTCGTGCGCACGAATTACTAATTCGTGCGCACGAATTACTAATTCGTGGCCACGAATTACTAATCCGTGCGCACGAATTACTAATCCGTGCGCACGAATTACTAATCCGTGCGCACGAATTAGTGACCAATGAGAACAGCTCTCTTATGTTGCTTGCTCAATGCTTATTGGCTACTAATTCGTGCGCACGAGTTATTAATTCGTGCGCACGAATTACTAGCCAATGAGAAGCAAGCACACATCAACTGTGTCTAGGCACAGGCTGGCAGTTTTAGCGGGCATACACGGTTGTCAAAATGGAGCCAAGCGCCTTCCGACAATTCCATGACTTCCTACCTTGGAAAATTCCGAATTCTGTATATTGAAAATAGAAAGGGTTTTAAGCGAATTTAAAAAATATAAATATAAAACTCACAGACCCAGTTGCCGTGCATGGTGGAAAATTTCTAAGTAAGGCTTTCTCTGGTCAAACAAAACAACAACGAACCTTATAATCGTTGGGGCATAATGGGCACATTATTATAGACAAAGCCGATCAGGCTGAAATTTTTAACAGTTATTTTGCTTCACAAAGTAACTACAGTTACAGATCTCAACCGCCATTGACGATGATGCTAAATTGCAAATAACACAAAAAAAACTAGGTGAAATGAACTTCACAGAACTTCTCATGTCATATTTGGAATTCACTTTCCTGACAGGAACACATAAACATTAAATGTTTGAAAGCTAATAAGCTTTTGGAAATTTTGAAAAAAAAATTATAAATTCCATTTCTCTATGAAAGTTTTAGATCGTATGTACAAATCATTAATACGTTTAGTACTGGAGTGTGGTGCTTTAATATTTAACAATTGTTCTGTCAGACAGTCATACCAGCTGGAGAGTATACAACGGAAAGCATGTTTAACATGTACTGGAGCGCTCTCGACTTCCAGCACTGGAGCTATGGTAAACGAGCTATAAGGGTCAAGTATAAAAATAAGAAGAGAGCTGGCTATACAATCCACATTTTATGAAATGATTAAAGGGGCCCAATCACCTATTTAGCATGTTGAGTTAACACGAAAAATAGTTTCTCCCCTTTAAAATTAATCTGTATCTGCCAATATATTGCCCTCAAACCGTTTGCTTACTCCTGTAAACGAGTGTTAAAAATAGTGAACCGGGCGCGATCGCATGTGTAAACATAAACGCAGTGCATCGGGCCGTGTGCTGCGCGGAGAAACAACACGTACCAATCAGGAGATGCCCTAACTGACTTTGCTAAAAAAAATTAAATACATGTTCCCCCTGGTTGAAACACCGTATGTTGCCCCTCTTAATCGGACTCCGGTCACGCGGCCTGGTTTTCGTAAACAGACTGTGTTTACCAACACGCAGGGCTATAACAAAGTGTTAAACAGTCGTATGCGAGGAAATGAGACTGTGTGCTTGAATGGTTTTGCTGGCAAGCTTTTGTATAAAGCAAAACTGAACTGATAGTGTTAAAGAATAGGAATAATATTCCTCCTGATTATGTCCCTTTAACGGACTGGCTCCAGATTATCTGCTAATATATTAACTCAAACTCTGTCTCATGCTCAGCCCTATACAGTCCGCAAAAAAACCCCATATATATATATATATATATATATATATATATATATATATATATATATCTTATCGTGTGTGAATATATATGTAAATATATGTGCACTTTTCTAATCTGATCATTTATATATACATATATATATATTCATGTTAATTTTTCACTTTCTTTTAATTTAGATGCAGGAGAGCAGTTGCATTAGCCTTATCGGCTACTTTGTTATCCTATTGAAATAAATATTTTCCCTCCTTGCAAATATATTTTTCACACCTAGTAATTCGTGCGCACGGATTAGTAATTCGTGCGCACGGATTAGTAATTCGTGCGCACGAATTAATAAATACTTTTTCCACCTTGGAAATTTATTTTTTCACACCTAGTAATTCGTGCGCACGAATTAGTAATTCGTGCGCACGGATTAGTAATTCGTGCGCACGAATTAATAAATATTTTTCACCATGTCGTCTCCCGGGCTCCGTAGAAGTAAATAATAAAAGAAGCAGTTTTATTAAATCATTAGCTGTCTGACTGTTTGGCAGGAAACTGCATGGTCCACCTATAGATATGATTTCTGTTGTTAAATGTAATTTGAAACAGGTCTAATGCGCTGCTTGATTATATAGTGTATATGATTTCGAAACCCGAGCCTTACGAAACCGACATCAGCAGACCAGACAGGGGTCATGAACCTGGACAGTTTTTTCAAGGTTTACATTGGGGACCCGGTTTTTATCGCGCAACTCTCTTCCCGGTTTAAAATTGACACTGGTTGGTGAAAATGACAAGAGTCCATTTGATGTGTCGAATATGTAACCCAAAATCCGCTGGTCGCATTGCACGCGCCTGACCTCAGAGGGTCCGCAGCAGGGAACGATGTTCACAATGCGTTAGAATATAAATGTGCGTACTTAGTCGAATGAGTGTTCGTAATTTTTTAGTAGTGTATAGGAGACTTCGTAGTGCATACATCCGTTCGTAATTTAACGAACAATCAGACCCTTCGTACGAACAACGTTTGGTCCAAACTTAATTATTTATACATATATATATATATATATATATATATATATATATATTTTTTTTTTTTTTTTTTTTTTTTCATCGGGACGGACATTTTGTAAAGAGGAAAGGGAAGCATGGCTGCAGGTATTTTTGTTTTAGACCACGATCAAAGAATGAGACGCAGAGGTATTTCCTTTTTTAATGACAGACAGAATAAGCAGGGCAGTATGACTTCTGATGAAGTGATGGGCAAATACCGTCTGGCAAGTGCAGGTATCCTGGAACTCCTAGAAGGGTGAACCTCGAGAGAGCAACCAAAAGGTCCAATATGTCCGATCCTGTGTCGCTTCAGATACTGATAGCGTTGAGGTTTTATGGCTTATGATGTGTCCAGGCTGCATCTACGTATGCGCAAGGGGTTCCCAGAGCATCTGTAAGCACAAAGATCCCCGCCATTTGCCAAAAGAGTGGCAGGTTTATTAGCGTTCCCAATGGGCCAGCGCCACGAAAATTGGTAAAGCAGCCTTTTGGAAAGATCTCTGGCTTCCTACAGGTTCCTGGTGCCATGGATTGGACAAGAGCACCAATATACGGATCAATCATTGAGGAACATATATGTGTGCCGGAAGTGCCACTATGTACTGAACATGCAACCAGATTCGCATACACACGAATTAAGAAAACCCTACGTAAAAACACCTTTTGTACTGGACTGAAAAAAGTCGTGTTTTCACTATCACTTTCACTATCACCTCACTATCGATAAGTGAGAGAAGAACCAAAATTGTATTAAACCAGCCTTAATGTAACTTTCTTTAACTTCATTCAGTCTCCATTCACTCTCCATTCTTCAGGGCAGCATCAGTATAATGAGTGTAAGTGAATCTAGGATAGAGACGTTGAGGAGAAACAAGGGCCCAAGGACCTAGTGCTCACTTATAAACACTTGCATCATTTGACAAAATCAGAAGAAAAAACATTTATTTTTAATCTGCCGTAAACACCGCTTAATAAAATATTGGACTATAAACACACTATTTTTCAGAACAATCTACAAAGCAATTCATTTGTATGAATATAACTGTACTGTTTAATCATATTATTTGATGTAAGACGTTTTATGTACATTTGTTTACTTAAAAGTCAAAATATGAATGATTTTATGTTTTTAATTATTTATTTACCACTTTCGTTTATGTTGTTTGAGAAAAATACGTATCCACAAACAGTGACTCTCATACCTATGAAAATTTCGGTGTAGCATGACTTAAGTGAAAGAGCTTAAATTTTACTTAAGTATCTAAACTAGTTCTTGAAATACAGCAGTTTATTGTAAAAAAATAGAATTAGGAGAAAAGCAGTTTGAAGTTGCAGCTTTATATGATATTATTTGGTATTTAAATATGATTTTTATGCCATATTTGGTTAATAATTGGGTTTTAACCTTGGACATTACATTTTTCAGTAGACCTCAGGTAAAGTTTGACCATATCAAATTTTTTCATAAAATTTTCATTTTGACTGATGTCACACTTTTTGGACCATCTTGTGAAATGTGACCATTTACTGATGTCACAGGTTTACTCACATTTACACAAAACAAATATATCTTCATATTTAAAGTAAACGTGTCTGGCTTTTTCCAAGTACACCTTTATGATGGCAACATCAGTGACTGGCAAAGGTTGTACACAAGCTGGAATACTGAAATACTTGAGGTCTACTGTGTACAGAACCTAAAGTTAATTTGCAAGCCTCATCTATTCTGTTGGAGAAAAGAAATTATATTTTTATAACAAACCCCTTCAAAATACAGTCGACAGTCGAGAGGTAAAAGCTTGGCTCTCTCCGCTGGCGTCAAAGGTTCGATCCAAGGTGTGGCTATGATACTTGGTTGTAGTTGCCCGTCCAAGGTAGGTGGTTTTCTCCGGGTTCTCCGGTTTCTTCTAACCCTGCAGACTACCGAACGCAACCATTTGAGCCATGGACAATGCTTGATTAGTTATGAAAATTGTTTGTACAATCCATGTAAAATTAATAAGTTAATATATTTATGGAACACGACACTCCACTCATTTTCGCCCAAATGCATAGACAGGTAAATGTTCCATTTCTCACCACGACAGCATGTTTTGCATTGTTTGATGGGACAAACTTGTTTCAATTCCCATCCTGTTTTGCATCTTCTTATCCATTCCCTTAATATAGTTTTCTGACGTAGAAGAACGGTATCTACCTGATCACGCTCAAACTGTAGACAGCCCAGACCGTAGTTTGATGCATACCATCATGGATAACCTGTCCCCAGCAAACAAAATATTTATCCATATTTTACGATCAGTATTTACAAATATATATATATATATATATATATATATATATATATATATATATATATATATAGTTTAGTACTGTAAATTAGTCATTACGCTGGAAGTTGTAAGAAAGTCCTCGATGTCAAACTAAGCATATATAATATTAGGACGGAAGCCAGCTATTTCCAACTTAATAGTCTGCTCAGTAAAGAGCTATTGGGGTACAATCCTGTATCAAAACGTCTTGGTCTGTAGTAGCAGCGTTTGGACTGTCAAGACCTGACAAACGTAAAACCATTCACCATCGTTGTCTTGGCTCTATCGAACTTATATCACATGGTAAGAGAATGACATATGCTAAATTCATCGCCAAGTCTAGGATACCTGAAGTTTTGCAATCTTAGAGCAGAAGAGACATTGCTAAATGGCCATGTGACAGCTGGTAGATGATCACTTCAAAAATGGTGTGATGTACGGGAGACCACCGGAACATACGGGTGAAGCGAAAGAAGGTCTGTAATACGTGCGTGTAGACATTAAGCTTTGGCATGAGCACCTGACAACAAAGACGTTACCAGTTACAGGAGTAAATGTTAGAAACGTAAACAGCTCCAGGACAGCGTTAACAAAGACGTGCAAATAATGCAAACTTGTAGGTTACACACTGACAAAGATCGATTACCAAAGCACTACCAAAAATCACATTATTTAAAAATCTGAAATCAATACCTTTGAAAAGAAAGCTACAGACTGTTTGATTAACTCAAATATTTTTGCTCTTATAGTTTTAACAAACATATTCAAAACCTGGAGTTTTTATTTTTATGCAGGTACCTCATTATGTCCTGCTGATTGGACAGAGATAAGTGGACGTTGCTATAGATACCTTCCCGACAAGGTCTCATGGGAAGAAGCAAAAGTGGCATGTGAGGACGAGGGGAGTAACCTGACTGCAGTAAGAAGTATCAATCAAAGTGAACAACTCACACAGGAACTCAATATACTCTCCAGAACATGGCTCGTGGGAAATGACATTCTTGCTGGTTTGTTTATCTTGAACATGAATTATGTATATATATATATATATATATATATATATATATATATTTATTATATATATATATATATATTATATATATATGTATATATATATATAGAGAGAGAGAATACAATACGGAGGGGACTTCATGAGGCCTGGGAGGATAACGAATCTTATAAAAGAGGGTGCTCAACACCTGGGACAATTGTGTCAGAGTGCCAGTAGAATATTTACATAACCCTTACATGCAGCAGTTGTAGAGGGAATGCTGGGAGAGACGCAAATTCCAACGCTACTTTTCGATATAAGAGCTTGTACTTTTCTTTATCCACATATTTTCTCCCCTTATTTTCGAGACAAAATATACCCGACCGCTAAATCTGATAGGTACATAGAGTAGTTTAGACAGAAATAGTTCTGTATGTGGATAAGCATGCGTGTGATTGCGTTGTGAGTCTGAGTTTGGGAGGTCTGGCGCTGTATTAAGATTGGTTATAGCCCTGCAAAATGATTGGTGTGCCCCATGTTCTCGAGGGTGTGTCAAAAAGGGCGCACGAGGCGTCAGCCGAGTAGGACATGATTGACATATCCCAAGCATACCTAAGCGGTTGCTAATCGCAGGGCTATAACTGATTTGTCCCAAACAAAATCTTTGAAATTGAATAATATATTAATTCTCAAAAGCGGATCTCATCTTGATTTCTCTTTTTATAATTAGTTATGCGAAAGATATTTAGTCTCTACTAGCACTCCCCGCAAACCTCAATCAGCTGCACCAGGGCGTTGAGCCCCCTCTTTTCTGATCTTTCCGGTATCCCACTTTTACTATCTGTCAACTGATTTAAAACCTGTTTTGGATCCGTGATAAAGGCAATGCAGAGTCAACCAACACGGGATATCCCAAATGAAGTCTCTCGTGTAAATGGAGGAGAAAAACCACCAGGTGGTCATTAGCACTGTCATATCTGACCAGCTTTATTTAGTGTATTATATTACAAAAGAGAACTACTATTTATATCAATAACCATAAAGCTTCTCGGAAGAGACAGGTTCTTAAATTGGTTTTAGAATAAGAAAAGGTCGGGGATTTTCTTAGTTCAGTTAGGAATCGATTCCACAACTTGGTGATCAATAACCTAACAACATTTTTACTCCCGACATTCACACGGCTAATATCAAGATTTGACCACAGGGTACGCAAACAACGACAGGTAGCTCATTTTGATGACAAATAGAGTGGCAGTGATCCATCGAATGGCGGTAAGCGAGAGCTTCAGTTTTGTATCGGACGTGCTTGTGAATGGGAAGCTGTTTTAGTCGCGGCGCCACGAGCTCCCTCATTCGCAACAGTATCTTGAACAATTTGTAGATAATGTTAACCTAGAAGAATGAGGTGTTAAATTGGGTGTAACGCAGATATTGTTAATTTTTAAACACGATATTTAGAGCCTATAAGTTCACTTATACCTGACTGTACTGTATTTAGCGTCTGAGTTTGTTCAACTGTAGAGGGCGACTGGCTTTGGACTGATGGAAGTAACATTGACGGAGAGGGTCTCTGGTACCCTGGAGAACCTGAAAACGGCACAACCGGCCAGGACTGTCTCTACTTTAACATGACAAGTGATACAGGAACGTGGCTTGATATGCGATGTGATGTCTACAGTCCGTTTGTGTGTGAAAAGGGTAAGTTTTATATGTTGTTGTAACATCGGAATTTTGGATATCACTTAATACTTTTCATCTTATGAGGCAATGACTTTTTTCTGTACATTTTAAAGCGCCCCATGGCCAGAGAAATAGACATTTTGGAAGATACTAAGCAAATATTTGAACTTATTGAGCTAGTTTATTACGTAGGGATAAGGTAGTCTTATAATTTTGCAAATTGGCAACAGACAACTAACAGAGTTCAGGTGTGTTATTAAACAACAGAAGATTTGATTTGAAAATCAAATATTTCTATATATTCTTGTCTCTTGACCTGTCTTTACGTTTAGCCGTGGCGACCAGTCT
This sequence comes from Sipunculus nudus, assembly GCA_026874595.1. Lineage (NCBI taxonomy): Eukaryota > Metazoa > Annelida > Sipuncula > Golfingiida > Sipunculidae > Sipunculus > Sipunculus nudus. The sequence continues at coordinate 35,960,581 of CM049317.1, read as the reverse complement.
ATTTCTACTTGCTGTTCTTCCGGTTCAAACAGCAAGTGGGTAAAGCTAGATTATAATTTGTTCTGCTGTGACGTCCTGACATGGAGACATTTGGTCATGGTTACATATATAACCAGGGTTACCGTTCTGCATTATTTACATGTAATTTCTTTAAGGTGAAAATATATACAAGCAACCCAATTTCTCATTATGACTATTGGATTGCCTTGAAATTTGAAATGGTAGTTTTCGATAAAGTTTTAAAGACAGGTGGAGCCACCTATAATTTCTTCTTGTTCTTTTATCTCTCTGTTGTTGCTAACACTACAAAACAATAGCGATGCCAGAATTAACAATCCAATATTTGCAAGAAACGTTTAGTGATCATTGGCTTGAAAATCATTGTGATTGTGTGGCTCCTTTGTTTAACAACTTTCCATTTGGTGTTATATCACGTATAACGTATCACAATGTTTGTCAATATTACCCATGGGACAATTGTACGTTTAGTGATACATTAAGTTTAGTATATATTAAAATCACGTACTTTAAAACCATAGTAAAAGGCAACTTTAATAGATTATGTAATGTTATTATAAGTTCAGCCCCATAGCACACACACACACACCTTCATATTCACGTCCTTTTCCGGCGTACACTTGTTATTGTGTACAATAACATCCTACATGATCTACCTGATGTTGGACATTTAATTTTTATTTTTTTCACCCCCTGACCTCAAGAAAAATGGGATGTAAATGACTTTCGGCCAAATATGTGTTTTTTCCATATAAACTGTAAGTGCAGAGCTACATGACACCACCTTTAAGTAGTGTAGCGTAAATGTTCGCACGCGCGTTTGGATATTGACAATGCATTGTGTGCATTGCCGTTTTCACATGGCCACAAAATAAAAAATAAGAATTATGAGACTCCCGTTCATAAAATATTAATTTTAACCCCTCTTACCCAACAACAAGAGGTACGCCGTTAATGACAAACAAGTACCTCACATAACGTACAGGGGCGGATCCAGGATTTAGGAAAAGGGAGGGTCCAACCCAGGAGGACTAAGGAAAACCCCCAAAAAAGATCCCCTATTCTGGAAAAGGGGGAGGGGAGTCCAGGCCGCAAAAAATTATCTGAAGCCCTTAAAAAACGTTGTTTCTGATTCCCCTGGACCCCCCCCCCGGATCCGCTTCTGACGTATTTTCAGGATTCCCAGACACACACAAATGTATATATTTATTTATTCCTTGTCAGCAAGTTACCTTGTTTATTTTCTTTCCTTATCTCAGAAGTGCCCTGTGTTGGCGATTCTCCTAAAACCCTATCGACATATAATGGTACGTGTTACACACTGTGGAAAGGAAAATATGTTGAAAAATTGGAAAAGGCCAACCTGACCTGCAAGGACAAATCTGGAGGTCAGCTTGTGAAGATAGAGAGTAAAGACGAGAACAGCTGGCTGTTTGATTGGGTTAAGACGATATTAAGTGGAAACTTCGTGTTATTGGGAGGAAACGACTTGAGGCAAGGTCTGTGTGCAGTCCTACTCTCTGACCTGAAACATCACACTTGCTTCACACTTTAATTTTATGTGTATGAAAAATAAAAAAAAGATGAAGGTCGGGGTTTATAGTCTGATATATTCGCCGATTTCAGTCTCATCCCTTGGAAACATACTACACAAGCAGCCATATCAGGCGCCAGAAGGTTATTCATTTCTATATTTGCCTGCCGCCCATGACCAGTACCCATTACGCCTGGGTGTAGAGAGCGCACCCTTGTGATAAAGACTTAGCTTGAGGGCAGACGACAGTCAGAACGGGACGAAAACTCAAGTCGAGCGCCATAACCATTACGCAACCACGCTACACAAATATATATATAAATAAATGTGTATACCTTTTGGCTGCAAGTGTAGGTGGTTAGAGTGTTCGCAGGTTAACCCTCAGTAACTCATTGACAATAAAATAAAACAAAATGATTCACTATCTTTAACTAAAACACACTAAATGTACGTGGGCAACCATTTCCATAAAGAAGAAGAACCAGTGAATTAGCAAAGTTATTGGTTTTACCACACTAATCATCTTCAACTTGATGTCCAATAAAGACACGGCTGACAGTTCATCCTAGTTCCTTTAAACCGGTATATTCTTTATGCCCAGGGTTTTCAGGAACGCGGGGGTAAGCGTCTTTGATGCTCGTAATTTCTTACGACCTTCGGGTTTGAGAGTTCACGCGTCCGATGGGACGCGCAAATTTTTGGCTTTAAGATCTTTTATCAATAAATGACCATTACTGGCTGCTCAGACGAAGCCGTCAGGGGTGCAAATACCGCGTTCATAACTGAGGCTTACATTTCGCTATTAGCATATATTCATATAATAACACTATTTCTAATCATATAATGATATGATGATTACATAAAATATGGAAAAGATAACATTTTTACAAAACCCTTCATAATGTGACACATAGGATCTTCCTTTTGGACGTTCGCTCTGATCTTAGATGGTACTCCTGAAAATGTTTGCCCGAGCGTCCCTGTAATGTGCCTTGCGTATTCCGATTAAAAACTAAATTTACCGGGACAAAAGGTGTAACGAAAATTTTCATACCCTACGAGCTATTTTGATTCGTCAGATATACTCCTCTTCAACTGACTTAAAACTAATATTGAGTTTACAAGTCATGTGTTCCCGATTCCATCATTGTCCGAAGTCAAGCTTAAATATCTTGTATATTATTCTTATCGATCATGCCATGCATTATTAATGTAAGGTCTGTGTTTCCAGAGGGGGAGTGGGTGTGGTCAGACGCTACCAGTATGGACTTTACGTTCTGGCGCGAAAACGAACCAAATAACTTCGAACAAGAACACAACTGTCTGTCAAATTATGATGGGAACGACCTGAGATTCACTGACGATGCCTGCAAAGAGAAGAAATACCCGCTGTGTGAACGGGAAACCATACCACCACCAGGTAAACAGCAAGCTACAAACCATTAATGTTCAGGGACACACTGCCAGTCAAGGAAACAGCCTGACTGCACGCATATAAGCATTTGTACTCACTGAGATTAGCACATTGTTAACAAAAATGTAACTAATACAGGAATTGTTCTTCCATGACGCTTATTTCATCGATAAATTTAAGATGTATCATACAGTTTCAAGTAAAATGTGAAAATTTTATTTTAATCGACAAAGATACATGACAGGTACACGAACCGATAAAAATATTCAAAGATATTTTCATTTAGTTAAACAGGAGGCCGCCCAAAAATTACTCGCCCCTGAAGCTAAAAATGAAATAAAAGCAAATAAAAAAAGACCATTAATCAAAATATATGCTATTAGGCAGAACATTGTGTTAATTAAACCACACCCTTTATGGTCTATTGTGAAACGTTTTGGTGGATTTATATTTTTTTCCAGACATGCTACCTAAACATGGTCAAACTGTTCCAGTCATAGCTTAATTTAGTTTTTGAGAACATCTTTCAGGAAAACCTTGCTTAGAAAATGAGTTTAATATATTACATAACAGCATATGCATAATAAAAATGACCTTTTTCACAATTTATGTATACAGTATTTTGAAAAATGGCCCTGCGTTTGCCTGGGAACCAATCAGCGATGGTTCCGCAGTTAAATATATTTAACGAGCATGCTTTGTGTGTGAACGTTCATGATTTTATCATAACATTCACCGTAACTTTTAATTATACACTTGCCATAATTATTATAGGCTAGCTTATACATTTGTAGTCGTAAACGTCAGATTGATGTCAGATGTCCCCAGACATTTTATATTTGATCCTGAATTAACTCTCTTTGATTTACATTTTCAGAAATTATACATTCTTACATGTTGCTCTGTAAAAACTATTTTGCACCTGAGGAAGGGGCCGAGAACCCAAAAGCTTGTGTACAAGAACCTACATATAGTTAGTCTTTTTTAAAAAAGTGTCAACCATTAACATTACTTTTTGTAAAAACTATAGATGAATAACAGGTAATTCATGCCTGAAACTGAAAACGGACATTCCAAATAAAAACAACTTCTTATAAACAGTTGATGGGAGTTGGTCAGAATGGACAAAATTGACCCACTACACTCTGCCCTGTCGTCAGGGTTCAAGGTCACGTGAAAGGTCAAGCAACAACCCGACCCCTCAGCACGGAGGTCAAGACTGTAGCGGGAACAAGAATGAGACCGAATACTGTAACATCGGCGAATGTACATGTAAGTCTGAACTCTGTCACCTTTATGTTCCTTATAATAAGTGTTTTACATACTGATTTGACATATATATATATATATATATATATATATATATATATATATATACTGATTATACAACTTAGTACACGGGTCATTTCTTTCTAGATTTACAAGATAAGCTGTGCTTCGTAATACCAATTTGGGAAGTTAAGGCGTAAAGGCTAAATTTCAGCAAACTCTTTTCCGGCGTACTGCGTAACACCAGAAAATAAAACAAAAGTGTACACGCACCATATGGAGTATTTATCCTATCTACGTCACAATATGTTGCACAAACATTAAAAAATTTAAAATAATCAGAACAGAATCTAAGTTATCCACGACCAATACAACGTCTCCACAAATGTGCATGAATAAGGACTACCTATAACCTTAAATTAATGCTGATTCAGTAGCCCTGACTTGTATAATGGAGAAAATATATGGCAAGATGACGGTTACTTGCTGTCACAACTCCCGTACCCAGATGTATGTATATAATATTGTGTAAATTTGATATGGTTAAAATATCTCAATTCGTTTAAAGGAACCAGTACAGCACAGGTGGAACTTCGAAAATTGATCCTTAGACAGTGACGAATCTTAACATGCAACCAGTGAATTCTGAAAATTCAAAACGTTTATTTGTTCGTACAACCATTACACAAACAAAGATGAGAGGATGTCAATGTTTTATCATATTCTATCAACAGCCATACAAATTCTACTTTTGTTAGTTTTCATTCCATAGATGTATTCATCAATGGCGCTGGATACATGAAAGTAGAGGGCAAGGTCCTTCTGGATCACGTGCTGACGAGAACACGCGCGAGATCTGTACTGGAGTGCCTGACTCGTTGTGCCGCTCTCTGGGACTGTGTGTCCGTCAGCTACCTGAGAGATCACGCGATGTGTGAAGTAAACGAGATGTCAGTAAACGGCAACGTGACAGCCCTCACCGACATGACAGAGGCCGTTTACCTGGAATTCGATGTACTGGGTGTCCTTTAGTTAGCACAACGGACCTGTTACTAATTCTTTCTTAATTCACTGGCCTTATAAATGATCGATGGGTAAAGCAATTTTTTAAAAAATCAGGTCTCCCTGAGTTTTTATATCGACCACCGGTCTGACCAGTTGTTCTATTTCATTTGATTAATAAAGCTAATAGTCAAGAAAGACTGCTTTTACCCATATAGTGGGCAGCATGGACATATAAATATTCCTTTGACACCAGGGATAAACTGAGGTTAATCCATTTCTTCATTTCAACTCGCAAACATTTGTTAACAAGAACAAAGGGTGGACTTCCTTTAATCTTTTTATAATATATAGAACAGAATGAATGATATCGAACCTTTTACTGGCAATTACAATGCTGTTCTATTCAGAATTTTTTTTTTCATATTAATTTAAAACAATGTTATATTGATATATTAATTACTAATTCATTGATATCTAGCCATTTTTGTGATTTAGTAAGGATTGGTTCTCTTAAGATTACCAGTAAGTTATCAGTGATGTACACAGTGTATACTACCCGTTAAACTTGACATGTAAATTTGCATATAATCTAACCTTATATTGCATCTACTTTGATATTTCACTATTATAAATGTATTCGAACGATATGTTTGTCGGTGTTTGAAATTTGCTGTTCTTTTCACAAACACATCAGCAGTCTTAGTAAAGGTATGACAACATGATTAGGGGTCTGTATTTACCAGCAAACCAAACCTCAGAGAGAGAGAGAGAGAGAGAGAGAGAGAGAGAGAGAGAGAGAACATTTAAAGTACGGTATGTTATGCTGGGGTTCATAAATGGGACCCCCTATGGGTAGTCCCCGGGATACATCGATTTAATTGCAAAATTTTATTGTTAATCTTAGGTTTATTTTTCATTTTTGTATACTTTGGGACATTAGAAAATGGCAGTCTTAAGTTGCACGGACGGTAGTTCTGCCCTGCAGCTCAAAAAAGCCAACCCCTACCCCTCTATCGGTGATTTGCCTCTATCATGCTATGCAACCTTCGGATCACAATATTTCTTGAATGCCTTGGCAGGTTTGGATGATCTTGGTATCTAGTTGTATGTCATGTAATCTTGATTTCATGGCCATCTGAGGTCAAAATCAAGGCCAAAGGTCAAGGTCACGGTCATTTCAAGGCATTAAAAGCAGATAAAAGCCTGTTTTTTTCACGAAATCTCTCTCTATATTTTTATTTTGACACAATATCATAGTTTCAGTGGGAGATGCTGCAAGTATACATCATTTTGTCAGTTTATCATGTCAATTGTATCTCATGAGTATTTATTCAGTTTCAGTCAAAGAAATTGTTGAGAATCTAAGACATACAAATTTCACAAATTTAAAGGGGGCCCATTCACCTATAAAGCATGTTGTATTAACACGAAAAATAGCTTCTTCCCTTTAAGATAAATTTGTTCCTCCCAAAATATTTTCCTGAAATTGTTTGCTTACTCCTGTAAACAATTATTAATAACAGTGGACCGGGCTCGATCACAAGTTTCAACATAACGCATCGCTCGGGACTCAACCACAACACCTGTCAAGCATGCGGGTGCCCTTACTGACTTGGCTCCGAAAATAAAATACATGTTCCCGCCGGCTAAAACATATCGTGTTGAGGCCCACAATCGGATCTCTGGTCACGCGGCCTTGTTATGGTAAACACACGTGGACTGTGTTCATAAACACGCAGAGGCATAAAAAGGTGTCAAACAGCCTTGTATAAAGTGCTGGGATGGTTTTGCTTGGAAACATTTGCATAAAGCAAAACTGAACTGAGAGTTTGAGAGCAAACGCATTATAATGCTCTGATAATGTCCCTTTAAATAAGGTTCATACGTAACTGGATAGACGGCTTTAATTTATGTTTAACATGTGTTAGTTTATGTTTTACACACTGGACATAGCAATATGGACATAGAGTCGTTTGACAATTATTAACATTGTAGATATAATATAACTAGTCTAAGCACTGATTTGTTCAATCACATTTGAATAATTTATTTGTTAATACATATAAAAAAATGAACAGTAATCTCAGCAGTAAAACTAATACACATGTAAAAAATACCTCAAGGATTAGAACACCCAATAAATTATACAAAGAGCAAACTGGAGAAGAGGAAAGAAAGGGAGCTTTTATATAAATTTTGATTATTTACATAATATCATTTGACATCTGTTAAAGTCATGACTCTTGATAGCAAAAGTCAAACATAATGACATCTGTAATGAGTATAAATCTGGGTAAAATTTTTAATTTTTTTAGATATTTTATTCTTTTCGAAATTTTGCAAAAAATATAAATTAACAAACTGAAACACTTTGAAAATACCTGTAAATTTGATTTGCTTCATATCATCCCTTAACGTATAAATCAATTTTATTCAGTTATTTTTCATTATTAAGTTTGAAATGAAAAATACCCAAAGGTGTCCTATGGAATGCACTTAGGGCCATTAATACAAGATCCATACAGCATCAGTAATTGCAGGGTAATTGCTTGTTACTCATGAACTATTAATTTCCTTTTCCATTTACTTTTTTAAGTTGTTATTACAAACCAATTAAAATCATAATTATTTATCGATATGTTGTTGACAGAACAACTACTAGAGGAGGGGGGTTGTGCACCTGTGATGTGACATGCCAAGAGCGAGCTAGCTGCCAAGTATTCCCTGTTGGAAGCGTGTATAATTAGCCTGAAAGGTCAACAAGGGTCACATGCAGGCGACTGAATAGGGCTGGAGAAAAAAAAATATTCAAAGGTTTTACTGTTCTGATGTAAGGAAATCCTCATCTTATAAACAACCACAATTTAGTAGCAATTCATCACTTTGTGGACATAATTAAATGTTCACTTTAATCATTTTAACACCTTGTGATACAATTCATTATCCAATATATATAAGAAAAAGTATGGAACAAGAATGAATCAAACATAGAAAATTACAATATTCATCTAGTTGACACATCATGGGGGGGGGGGGGTTGTAGGTCAGAGTGGAAGCCCATCCAAGTTGAGCTAGGGCAGATGCCTGGATCGGGGGTTACATAACACAGGGCTGTATAAATCAATGTACTGGATGAGGTTGATTAAAAAAAACAGTTGACATGGTCTGTTTAAATTGAAAAAAATATACTTTTCTTAATCAATCTTTGAAATTTTTAATCAATTCCTTTGATATTTCAGATATTAAAAGATTCAATCTTCATGTGTATATGCTGAAATTAAATTATCAGTGTTTAAAGGGAAAAAAGTGCCGTGGTCGAAATTTTGGGAAATTTTAGATAATGATTTAAAAATTATGTTAATAATCAAAAACATTAAAATTTGGATCTTATTTCTAGTATACAATTTAAACTAAGTTGAATATTGATATGTGCATGAAGTAAGCTCATTAGCCTAATTAATTATCACGTTAAGTTAGTTTATATATTCCCTGATTTGAACACTGCTCCCATTGTCACTCTCACTGTCTCCTTCATAATTATAAATATTGTTCATGTCATCATCCTCTGTCTCATTTTCCTCATGAAACAGGTTATCCGGAACTCGCTCTCCATCAAACAATTTAGGGATGAAATTTCCTCCTTCATCCAACCATGTTTCAGGGGTCCCATTCATTTACATGAGCCTTGTGCGCATTTGCCGAGATATGGTTATAAAGTTTGACCCTGGAGATTTTCTGCTCAAAGACATAGAGGGGGGGGGGGGGGTTGGCGAGGTCAAAGGAACTGAGCTGGGACAGGGTTTGCTTTTCTCTGCGGAATCTTGTTGGAAAAACTGAAGCTGGTACTGTTTGAGAAGCCCGAGAATAAGAAGAATTAAATTATATTTTGAAACTGGTTTCGAATATTTAAAGTGTATGCACCTTCCGCTAGTGAATAAGAGAATCATCTCTTAATTTTCAGATAGGTGTAATCAAACTCGTCTGTATTACCATACAACGGATCAACCTAACCCTATTTGTTTCGTGTAACTGACGAACCTGACCTTGAAATAAGTTACCATACTTTGAGAACTACTTTATCGGAGCCTTAATGAATCAATCTCCCACTGATTCCACTGAAACTGTGAGATTGTGTCAAAATAATAGTATATGTAAAGATTTCGTGGAAAAATAGAATATCATCTGCTTTTATGGCTTCAAAGTAACCTTGACCTTGACCTTTGGCCTTGATTTTGACCTCAGGTGGCCATAGAATCATGCTTATCATGTCGGCCATGCTTGAAAACATACAACTTGATACCAAGATTATCCAAATCTGCCAAGGCATTCCAGAAATATTGAGATCCGAAGGTTGCATGGCATGATTGTGGCAATTCACCGATATAGGGGTAAGGGTTGGCTTTTTTGAACTGCAGGGCAGAACTACCGTCTGTGCAACTTAAGAAAATAAACCTAAGATTAACGATAAAATTTTACAATTAAATCGATGTATTCCGGGGACTAGGAGGAGCGGCTCCCTTTTTTACTTTTCTTTCTCCTTTCATATATCACAGTTTTTTTATAATAGTAATAAGTATAATATAATATAATAATAATAATAATAATAATTGTCAGTTCTTAAAATTTTGCTTAAAATTTTGCATGAAAACAATGTCATGTTTTTGAATAATATGCATGTTTATCTCAGCTGATTTAAAGTCACTCTTTGTCAGTAGACCGTCCGCTCGTCCGTTTTCAGGGCACAAATCTAACCCGCTGAGCCTGGAAACTTCCAACTAAACACCCAAGAAGGTCCATATAAAAATCTCCTTGGAGACCTGAATTTAGGTCACTGCAATCTATATTTTTCAATCAATTGGGGTCGTGAGTATCCCCCCAAGAATAATTTAAATTTGAGACAAAAGCTCCAACATCTGAAAAACTAATGTTTTGATTACTGTGCTTCTTTCGATGCATAGTGATCACGTATGCTGTTCTCTACTTTTGAGACCTAAATATGAAGCAGTCTGGCTGTTAACAAGGGACAACTGTAACCGTTAGACGTAGAAACTTCTTACTGTGAATCCAGGGAGGTCCTAGGAAAATCTCCTTGGAAACCTGATATTAGGTCATTGTGACCTACATTCTGTAAGACATGGCACAAATTGTAACTGTCTGTAAATTGTAATTGTAATCTTCAAACACAACACCCGATGAGGTCCTGAGCAAATGTCCAGGGAAACCTGAAACTAGGTTATGGTGACCTATATTCTGCATGCGACTTGCCAACAATGTGTTTTAGAGCCCGCAGACAGTCCTGCAGGGCACAAAACGTTACTGTTGGACCTAGAACCTTCTAATATGACATCCAAGGAGGTCATTGGCAAGTCTCCTTTGATTGTGAAATTAGGTCACTGTGACATATATTCTGTGAACTACAGACAGACTAATTTTAAGAACCCAAACAGGGTACAAATTTTAACTGTTGGATCTAGAAATTACGCTCTTAATGTAAAGGGAGGTCATTGTAATTTCTTCTCGGACATCCAAAATAAGGTCACTGTAAACACTGTGGTCACTGTGAAGAAATCAATATATGATCTGAGTACCCTGTGAGTCAGAAGGACACAAGCTGTAGCAGTTTGACGTAGAAACGTGTAACTTAGTATCTACGGAGTTCCTGCCAGTCTTCTTGGAAATCTCAATTAAGGTCGTTGTTACCTATCTTCTAAGGACTATTGGCAAAATACATAAATGAAGTCTAAATTTTAAAAGCATCACGATAATCTTGGTCTGTTTTAGGTATTAAGCACTTATTTTCCCCATAATTTTCCTAATAACCCCCCTCACCCATCCACCTCTGCAAACTAAATGAATTTGGGAGTATTTTTCATTCATATTCTTATAGGTGTAGAAATATACCAAATGAATAAAAAAATCTTCCTGAGGAATCATGCCTTTATTTAATATTACTGCTGTATTCCAGAACTAATAATCCGGGTTCTGATCTTCTCTGTGCTTCTTCCCTCTCTCCCGTGCTTTCCAAAGATATTCTTTTCTGGGTCCTTGTTCCTTTTCTTATATATATCCGTTGTTTGCAGGCAATTTGAAAACTAAAGCTTAATACACAACAATTTCAATCAAACATAAAGGACCAAATCAAATTATTTTTCATACAAGAAAATGGGGAATATAATTACACTTGATAATAGCAAGATTTTGTGTGTATTTTTGGCATGGAGGATACATACTTGTGTACCTAGTAATGGTACAAGTAGAGGGTTTCTGAAATCTACTAGATTTAATATTGTACCTGTACCTTATTTACCACGAAAATACTTTACCTATCCGTGTACTAAGTTACCATATTGTCAACTCTGTTGCTCTGTAAAAGTAAAATAGCAAACGGTCACTTAGTAGATATTTTTCCAAATATCATGTGCCATTGGATTCCTGGCAGGCTCAGTTACCACCCATCAGTCCTCGATTACTTTTGCGAAAACACACTTTTCTTAAGTGAGCTTTACAGGGTAATTCCGGCTGCATGAATCTAACAACATCAGTAGCTTTGTGGACGTTAAATAAAGGTACGATCGCCTTACCTTGTACAACCCCTTGAGGAGCTTCTGCATTCAGAACAAAAATGTAGCTTTAACGTTTTTTATTAGTCAGAGATACCTCAGGCGCCACCTGGTGACTATCCATATGTTATATCAGGTACCCTGGCGGGTTTTATGGATCTAAATAGTCAGGTCAACTTGGTGGACGTGACCATGGAGGACAAAGAGTAAAATCCAATGACTAAAATTGTGTTCATGATTTCATCACCAGAAGGTTGCTCTCACAGGGAACACTGTAATCTTCCTAGTAAAGCAATACTAAAGGAGAATTGCCAGCATTTTTAATTTTGGAACCCCTGCAAATAGTTTTGCAGTGGCCAGGACAGACATTAAGTGGAAATTTTAGAGGCATTTTTTTCATATCTTTTCTTCAAAACCAAATAAGAGTCACTTATTCGTCTGGAATGACTCATATACATTTGATTTGAAAATATGCTAACAAATTTGAAATGAACATATATTATGGAATTTTCCATTAATTCTATATAAATATAAGAACTGCTTTCCTAATCAGTAATTACATTGATCACATTCCAATTCCTATTTGTTTTGTATAAATACTTCCTATTATTACTATTTCTTCGCTAAAATGAAAATGAAGTCTAAATTTTGAGGGAGTGTTTATCCAAACTTCTTATTCTCCCCAAAATGTATATACTTTACCTCGGTGAATCAAATTTTCTGTGGTCACCTTATTCTTTGTTCAAAATAGACATAAATCAACTAGTTTTATAGAAACAATTGGGAAACCATTCATTGTAAGCGTTCTAGTCCGTATTTTATATTGATTTTTTTTTTTTCAAGTAGCTTGGTTTTGCTTGAAAATTAATGACCACTGGCTCTCTTCAATGTCATAATTTTTTATTAAAATGTGGAGCGGGTATAGAATTCGGCCGAGGTTATGGGTGTATACGGACGGACGTAATAATATTTCGGATTCATGTAATGGAGAAGTAAGAAGCAAATGGATGTCATATCATCAGGCATGTCATGGCTTATGTTGATAACTGCTAAAATGAGACGGTCCATTTCAGTTGAGACCCATCTTGGAAACGTTTCTATATTCGGATTCTATATTCGGGCCTAAAATGTTTTACCCCAGTGATTTACTATTACCGTTTTTGTATGATTGTTACTGTCATAGTGAAATGAGCACGAATGACTTATTGAAAATATAAACGTTTAATAATTAAATATAAATTAACAATTTTAATGATTCACTATGAAAATGTTTCAAATGGCCATAGATACATGTCAAGGTGCACCGAGTATATATATATATATATATATATATATATATATATAAAGTCTTTTGAATATTCCTGAATCCTAGTTAGGCTGTCCTTGGTATTACACATGAAGTTCTTCAGCGAGTTGTGGATTGGTTGTTAGCGTCAAGGCCTACACGACCAGCGCCTCTCCATGATACCGTCCGTGATCGTGCCTCACACTCGTAGATCTGACGATGGTTACATCAGTGATCGGGCCTCGCACTTATAGAATCAGCACAAAAACGAATCCCTATGGACAAATATTATTTCACTTTGCTAGTGAGGTAGTTATATATATTTATATTTTATAAGCCATACACTGGTTCATCGATATGCATTATATACGTCCTTCCAATAATTAATACTCTTATAATGAGTGCATCGCGAGATAACTTATTTGAACGATTAAACAACATACACACTATAGTGGTGATTTCTATCAGATACTGTCCTTGATAGTCATACTCATATTTGGCTTTCGCTTATAAAAATAATATTTATTTTCTTAACAGTCTTATTTCATGTGCTTAAGAGTTTTCATTTACACATTACATACCAGTTATTTCTAAAACATGCTAACTGTACTCCGATTAACATGATTACTATTAAAAACAAAGTGGTACAAACCTTCTGACCAGGTTATTCAAATGACACATGAGAGACTACTGAGACAATATCTCGACATGGTGTTCTGTGTACCTCTGATCTTAAGGTTAACAACACTCTTTTTTATATGAAGCGTGGTTTGTAACCTCATAACGGAGTCATGTAATCATACACAGTTTGAAACTTCGCGGTCATACAGGTGCAACAAAGGACTAAGTTTTTTCTTGACAATAATTATTAATTACGACTCGTGTACATTACTCCTACGTTCACTACAGTTCTGGCCTGTTACCCATACATTCAATATGGTGGGGGTTTATGGGTTCACATGCTCTCATGATAGTTTCATATATTAATCCAAAGGTTTATGTATTTAATGGTAAAAACGGTCTTGAATAGTTACATAAAATCTTTTTTTGGTACTGTTTAATTTTTTTAATTATGAAAATTTCCTCTTAGTCCTGCCATAATATCTCTCCAAACACTGTACAGGTACATGGGTGACCTCTTTTCAACTCATGCCTCGAATGGAATAATACGACCTTAATTCAGTATTATATAGATCTAAAACGTATATTTTAACTAAAACATACAAAATGTTGTAAATTATTTTCCTTTCTAACAGTATATTTCCTTTGTTCCACATAAAGTATGAATTTTTAATTTACCGAATATTTTTCCAAACTAGTGTCATGTTGGTAAAACATGGTGTATTCACCAAAGACAATTTGCCTAAAGCGTATTTCTTTAATCAGCTATCATTTATTGGAAATTAAGCATAAAATTTAACCCCCTACTTCATAACTTATTTCATTATATCTCTTTTTATCCAACTCATTGTGTTAGTACAGGGTAACCATTCCAAATGATTTAATTCAGGAGGGTAACCATTGTTAACAGGTGATTTATTGTTTTTTCATTTTTTTTTTACAAAGCTGTTTCCAATTCTTTCAGTGTCAGGATACCTTTACACTGATAGTTTTAATCTCTGATAAGTTTTGGGTTATTTAACTCTGGCTAAACATGTTATCCCTGATTAAAGTGTTTTTAAAATGGACAGTATTTCTTTAATATTGCTACCGTTTTACCTTCCTCATTTTAAAGAATTTAATCATTTTCCAAACAGAGCTCCTTGCTCTCTCCAGTGGAAACTTGATCTAAATATAACCCCTTCTGTTTATTGTAATTTAATGTAATTAAATTTTTCTTTTATTTCAAAATATTCAACTGATGTTTTATTGAGGTTCCATATTATTTAGTTTATGGCATAATTCTATTTTGCATAATTCTATAAACAAAGTATCTCCATTTTCTTATTTTTTTACTGTGATTTTTTAATATAATAACCAATAAGCTCCCACTTTTTCTTTATTTTTTTCTTTTAATGGGGGATGCAGAACAAGGATGGACTAACAGGAAAGTGGGATATTAAAAAGTTATGATACACAATAGCAGAGGTGCCATTCTGTGCAAAGTCAGTGTTTTCCAGTTAGAACTAAACTTCTTTCGATTTGTTTTAAACGAATGAATGCCTGGGAGCCGCTGATAGGCGATCGAAACATTCATGTAATCCATTTTACTTAAAAATAAATACAGTGGTGTCGAATATGAATGGCTAGCCTTGATCGACTAATGCTCTGCCAACGAAGCAGAATTATTTACGTAAAAATATTACTCCAGGTATAGTGAGGTAAGGTAGAACCCGCGACTGATAAAAGCATACTTTGTCAATGGGTGAATTGCATGTGCGGAAATCAGTTCTTACCGGTAACATGAACATGGCAAACAATATCTGTCTGGGACAATCTTCTGAAACCCCATTAGACATAATAGAACAAATGTTATTCTGCTCATTGTTTCATATCCCGCAACCGTGACTTTAATCCTAAGGGAAGGAACGCCGTTAGAAACGCCGTGTGTGTTCTGTCCACAAATCCATCCTCATATATTATACATATCGTGTGCAGTTACTCGGGGTAGTGTTCAAATATCAATACACGGCTCCAAAATAAAACGCTTGCTCACACACATATCTGACCCATCAGAGAAGTTGACTTTTGTCATATTTGTGACGTATTTTTAACATAACATTCGATAGACGATCCTTCTCTGGTTTATCGAATATTCGCAGGTACTAATCGGAATGAAGAGACGCCGGAGTGGGAGACATTGTATCCTGGGGACAGTCCCTTTGCGTGGGGCATCACCAATACCCTGGCTGAGTGTTACGACCATATTTCTCATGGTCTTCCTTGCTTTAGGTATGTAGTTATATGCATTGTAAAATAACAAACACATGGATTTCAATAAGAACCATACCATTAAATATCCATAAACAAATTAATAAAACAGTCGGTAACTTGTAGTAAGGATTATCCTCTCTATAAAATATAATGCTGATTTATTGTACTTATGACAGGTGAATTACGCTAACAAATTTCTGGTAAAGTAACTTGCACAGTATGATCCACGGAAGATGAGAGGTTAGAGTGACAACGGTGGACACATCTCAGCGTCGGACTTCGCATATTAAACATTAATCTCCGCATTTATTATAATGCTTGACCCTTGTTTTGATCCATTGACCAAGTCTACATAATTTAAAGGCAGTCCTCACCAAGTCCACAAAAAAACCTTTTCCTCTTCCGCTTGTGCAATATCAAACTTACAGGGGTTTCTGCATTTAAAAACATGCACTCTAAAAAACATGGAATCACTGAATAATTGAAAAAAACCTTTGAGGTTGTCATGGTATTTTTCATGAAATCAGAGTGCTGGGAAACGTTGAAAATTCCAAACTGACAAACTACTTTAAAATTGCGAACATTCCTTTCGCACTAGGGGCAGTTGAAATAGAATTTGGTAGACAACATTCTTCTAAGGTTGTTTATATGTTTATACAAAAGAACTTTTCTATATATTCCTATATATTTTGTAATGTAACTATATGTAATGATGATCACGAACCGGCCGTATATTGTCTGTACGATTATTTGTGAACACCACGTAAGAAATTTCGCAAAGCATTGTCTGGTTCCGGTACGCACAGATTTTCTTCTTATCAGGAATAACATTTTTTTGTGAACACTGCCCCAGATCACGAGTTTAAAGATATGAGTGCCTCGAAGATGTTCAAGTAGGGAGGAGCCGCAGTGGTGCAATTTTATATACGTGTATATATATATATATATATATATATATATATATATATATATATATATATATATATATATAGTATTCAAAATAAATCTAGCTTTAACCGTCCTTTGCAAGAGAAGAAAGGTTAACCGTTCAAGGGCTGGAAACAACACGTACTTTCTTTGCAGGTTCAGACCTGTGTCCCGATAACTGGACAGAAATCAGCGGACGCTGTTACAGTTACATCCATGAGCCCATGAACTGGACGGACGCTAAAGCAGCGTGTGAACGAAACAACAGCCACCTGGCAAAAATAGATGATTTAGAAGTAAACCAACAAATGGCGTTGTACTCGGTATATCGTGAAACATGGCTGGGAGGTTCAGATATGCTGGAAGGTTTGTATTCATGATTTTTTTTTTTTCGAGAATGGAATATATTTTATTTTTAACGAGCCATAAAAATTCAACGTTTTGTGTACCTCACATGATCAATAAAACATGGTAGGACTAGTAATTGTTACCGAATTTTTAGTCTGACACTATAAACCTTTGAGTCACACGTGAAACAGGATCTCTATCATTTTTCAATGTATTCTTGCTGATATCAGGATCTCTTTTTAGTTCAGCTGATTGTAGGTCATCTAGGCTTTAGCAATGGTCCTCGTCCGTCGTCCGTCAGGTCGCCCGTCATCAGGGTACGTTTAAAACCATTGGGCCTGCGAATCCAAAATTCAACATAAAGTTAGATAACCCAAAGATCCCTGCCAAACTCAAAACCATGTCACTTTGCGACTTCGTTCGGGAATTAGTCAATTTGTCATGAAAACCTATTATTACACTTCAGGACTACCTTATATCAATACCGATTGTCTGTATTTGAACATATTTCGCATAAAGATTCATCTATGTATTTTCTACGTATGGATCAAAACTTTGGCTGCCTTATAAAAACAGCAAGAAATATTTTTTTCTTACTCAAAATGGAAACGATTAAGGCTAGAGGTTTTTTATCTAGGCTATAACTTATTTAATGAAAATTGAATTGTAAATACCAGAAATGAATTCATTATTTTGTAAGTTATCAAAGTTATTAGCATAATCTTAAAATCAATACCTGATATTTTGCCCAAGCATAGCACATTTTTTTCCAGTAAGCACTATTGATTTAATTTTCCCAGCATATCCAGCGGCTGACCCAGGATTTGGGAAAAGGGGTCAAGCCCAAGAGGACTAGAGACAAAGCCCACAAAAGGTCCTTAGGTCCGAAAAGGGGGTGAGGCCGCCAAAACTGGCCTGAGACCCTTAAATAAGGTTGCGGCGGCTGCGAAAGGGGGGGGGGGGTCCGGACCCTCTGGACTCCTGCCCTGGACCCGCTTCTGATATGACAAAGGTTTAACTCTTTTCAAATCTGAAGGGAATTGATCAAAATTGTGTAGCTATAATTCAAGTATATAACACCATGTCAAGTATTGTTAACATCAAGCCAATCGAGCTCAGTCGAGTGCAGTGAGTGCTCTAGCCCTCACCTGGCCAAGCTAATATGTAACTACCTTCAATTCGGACAGCTTCCTTTGCTCAGCTGGGCTAGGCTTCCCCTCGCCCTGTCCATGGACAGGGCACATTAACAATATGAATGTTATAATTTTTGTTCTGTTTAATTTTTTCTAGGTTTTTGCTACATTCTGGATTTTGTTTTGTATTACAAGGGATTACAATGAAAAAGAAATGCACATTGATGTGTCCACAAACCGACGTATTTCTCTTAAATGGGAATGTTTATGTTGTGAGAAATTCCTTGGTAATGAAGAGTTAAAACTGTTTGCTTTCTTTTAAACATGTTTCCGATTGACTATTTATTTCAGTATTAAATTATAGTAAATTATGGATAATAATTAGCATAATGATATTTTTAACCCTCATCCAACCAACAGTGTAAATACCTGATATGAAAAGGGAAACTTTAATCAATTTTACTTGATCTTTTATTTCAGTTAATAACAATAAGCATGTACATAAAACTAAAAACGCCATATTAAAAACTTTTTTTAATAGTGTCCTAAGGAATAAACAAGAAAGCGCCATGATGTGGCATTATTTTATTCTGTCATTTTAATCAATTTTACTTGATCTTTTATTTCAGTTAATAACAATAAGCATGTACATAAAACTAAAAACGCCATATTAAAAACTTTTTTTAATAGTGTCCTAAGGAATAAACAAGAAAGCGCCATGATGTGGCATTATTTTATTCTGTTATTTTATCTTTAAAAGATAAATTTTCTTTTATATTCAGTACATACAATTATTAAAATGTTAAATATATATGTATGCATAGATTGAAATGATCAAACTAAGGATAAATAATGATGCAGCTTTTAATTCTAGATTAACTCATATTATAAGAT
This sequence comes from Sipunculus nudus, assembly GCA_026874595.1. Lineage (NCBI taxonomy): Eukaryota > Metazoa > Annelida > Sipuncula > Golfingiida > Sipunculidae > Sipunculus > Sipunculus nudus. Next base: position 35,941,320 of record CM049317.1, on the reverse strand, counting down.
TTTTCAAATTGGAAATTAATAGAATATGTTTATAAAAGATGAACATGAAAAAACCTGTCAACTGCCCTATCAACTATGGATATGCTGAAAAAAATAAGGTTTACTATAAACCTTAAAGCATTATTCTCTGCCTCAGCAGAAAATGATATGAAAGTTAGCAGTGCTTTCTGTCCACTTGTCTGTCCATCTGTTATTATTTCATATACAACACAGTATCTCAAAAACCTATACTTGTTTTTTTTTCATGGCAGTCATAACAGACTATTAATTGCGCAACCATATATTTAGTACTTAATGATTACATGTCCATTTCTTCTTATCTTTTGAAATGTTATATTTATCACAATAACATTAGGAATTAGTATATTTTTCATATGATAAACTTAACAAAATTCAGCTGAGCGCCGTGATCCATGGGCCCTTAGTTTATTATAGGTAAAACATTTTCTGGTGGCTTACTTCATATTGTTGAAGGTATATCTTATATCAATGAAAAATGACATAAATTCTCCCATTGCATATTCGTTTAAATATAGGACAACCTATTGTTTTATTGTAATCTTCTAGTGTGACTTGAAAAGCTAAATTACATATGTCCTTAAATCTCTTTTTTAAATTTTGAATAAAATAACAAAAATTATAGTTTCTTTGGTTTCTGATGTTCTAGTTTATATAATATATCTAATTTATCATGCCCTGTGGGTAAAAGCTAATATCTCTGCAGTGGTGGCGAGACCTGTACTGAATTTTTATATGAACTTACTGGAAAAATGTAAATTGTTTTGTCATCTTTTATTTTTGACAATAACGCGGACTTTACTCATTAAGAGGGTAACTGGACCTGGGTTGATGGTAGTCCAGTAGTTGACATCGGTCAGTGGTATCCTGGGGAACCAGACAATGGGTCAATAGGTCAGGACTGCATGGTGGTGACCGGCAAAAGGTTCAAATGGGGCGACCGCCGTTGTGACAGGTTCAGAAAGTTTGTCTGTGAAAAAGGTAACTTTTCTATCTGTTCATATGTATTATCAACTGATAAAACGACCGTCTTGTAATTGTTATGACAATTTAAATGATAAAAGACACACTTATGTGTAAAAGGAGCAGTTTTTCATACTCATACTGACAAAAAGGCTGATTATACAAGACTGATTAAAAGAGCGATATATGTAAGAAAGATTAGATATGTGCCCTCTTTGTCTGTTATACTTGTGTATCCTTGTTACTTTCACAGGCCTATCCGTTTCTTGTAATTTATCACCAAACACACTGACAAATATTTCACCCCTTTGTTATTAAAATTAGTGTATATATCAGTGATGGAGGACTGGAATCCGGACTTGAGGGCCTGGACTCGGACATGCACCTGGACTCGGTAGCAAGGACGTGAAAATTAGACCATCTCGAGTCAAGAAGAACGAAAGCTCTGCCACAAAATATAAAGACATTAATAAACATACTCGTCTTTTACATAAAAGGCTAAATACCTAAAAGGATTTATATACCAAGCTTTAGCTCAGTGACACAAATGTTATGTTTAATGAGAGCCTCATAGGATAATGAGATATAGTCAGGGAAAAGTAGTAAATAATATTTTAAAATGTTGTGTTTATTTTTATTCATTATTTTTGTGGACCAGTAGATTGGTCTGTTTATATATCAAATAGTCGAACATGGAACTTACTAGACTACGCTTGTTATGATTAGCTGACAGGAGATTCTGGAGGTCTAGATGCTTCTGGGAGGCTTAGCCATTAATTTCCATGTAGGGAAGTCTGTAGAACATTAGTTAACTAGAACTATCCCTAAATTTCTTTGCGGCAGATATATATAGAAGTCGGTCTAATCCCAGGGGACAGTTAGTCAGAGTAGAATCGTTCTACAGAGGGCGAGTCGTGAGAGGTAGATTTGCGCTAGGCGGACTGTTGGTCAAATTCCGTGTTAGGACGTTTATTGGTCCTGGAGAGAGTGTTTATTAGCCAAGGAGGTCGTTGGAATTTTCGAGGACTTTGTTTTTGTGAAGATAGAGCCAGTTTTTCCAGATTTCTGAAAGTTCCAGGGAAATATATGTAAGCTACGTGTGTGGGTGTCACTCAGTATCTGTGGCTAAATGAAATTAAATACTGAATTAAAAGACATGTCTAAACTAAAATAAAAATACACACGTACTTATCGTAATCCCTATTTTACTCATGGCAGTTTTCACATTACCTTTCTGTTAATATGGAGATTTTACTGGCCTCCGACTTTGAATCGTGATCCAGATGACCAGGACGCAAAGAAGGTGCACTTGGACACCCAACCTCAAGGATTCGGACTTGGACTCGGTTGGCCAGGATTCGGACATGGACTTGGATGTGTGGACCCTCCCACATCACCGGTATTTATGTCATTTTTTATGATAGTTCCCTGTATTCAAGTGTATTATGAGATTATTCTCTACTGTCATTATAAGATGATGTGGACAGTTCTTGCGGCGGCTTTGAACAGAATGTGAACACATCGGAATTTAACGGACATTGCTACGCACTTTATAACGTGATGGAACGCTGGGAGACCGCCAACGAGAAATGCGTCAATGAGTTTGGAGGGTATCTGGCCAAAGTGGACACATCCTTTGAGAACACCTGGCTGGGAGGGTTCGGTGATTGGAATGCATTCAATGGAGGCAATGATATAAAACAAGGTCTGAATCGATTATTTTTAACTTAATACACGCCGTATTCCATCAATAACTGTGTATTTAATATCTGTATGCAAGTCTTTATCTAACTTCATCTAATTATGTCGTCCATATATGATTAATATGTGTATATATATACACATGTTTTTATTATGATGATGATTATTATTATTATTATTATTATTACTGGGTGCACATAAAAGCGGACCTAACTGCCTCGCTAGTGAAGCTTGCTTTTAAAACGCCGGACATTTAGGCCATATACATGGTTTCAAATCTGGGAGAACCCAATATTTTCCCCTGAGTGTTTGTTAACGTAACAATATATATGAACACAACAAGAGACCATTTATAATACTAAATATCAAACATCCAAAGCAAAATATTATCAGAGCCCAAGAAAATTGTGTGAGAATTTATATATATATATATATATATATATATATATATATATATACTAGATATTTGTTATAATTCATTTAAACCTAGTCAAGGACACTGTCAAGTGAACTGACATATTTGTCATTATAATTGTTGACCATTTGACATAATGGTTATTATAATTGCATAGCTCAGTGCCTTGAGGTCCCAGAATAAGCCGTCCTTGCATCATATCTCAAAAGTGTAGAAACATTAAGTCAAGCACAAAATATTGTAATGAAATGGAACAAACAAGCAAATTATTTTAATATGCAAACGACAACAAGTTGATGGACAGGTGTTGGTTCTCTTCGGGAATAATTCACGTGCGTACGCACGGAAGAAATAATGAAGGGTGATTTATTGACATCCAATCACTATCCCCAAGCTATCCACGTTCAGATAATGCTAGATCACTCACTAGAAATGCATGTATTTATGTGTATATATATATATATATATATATATATATATATATATATATATACTGTGCAACGTGTAACATCGGGACATCACCAGGACATCGCAAATCTTTGCAATCATCTCATTACTGTTATAAAATAATAGGTCATACTTTGTTTCCATTTTTTTCTGTTGAAGGGGGGGGGGGGACATACTCGAAGCGTAATTTCACCTATTATTTAATATTAGTACTATCTTAGCTGAATCGAGAACCTAAAGGAATTCGTTAAGTATTATTAATATCTCTAATACGATTCCTTTTACAGAAGGTGTTTGGGTATGGGCCGACGGCAGCCCGATGAATTACATGAACTGGAAGTTAAATAAACCAAGTAACAGCTTCTTTGAGCAAAACTGTTTGTCCTTCTACGACTGGAACGACTCACGGTGGATTGATGAAAACTGCAATCACATGAAATACCCATTGTGCGAAATAGAACCTCTCACCGAGGCAGGTTAGAAAACAGGCACAATTTCATTTAGTAAGACAAGTACGAAGATGGGATGAGGCAAGTATCAGATTTACCTCTGGTATTTAGACAAGGTTAAAGTTAGATGGTCAATGTGGCTGGTACACTCTGAGAAGATCTGTTTTGTCAATTTTTCTTTCACTATAAAGCTGCCTCTGCTACTAAGATTACTCTTTTTTGCAGTGCAATCCACCACGACCAGGCCGACCAATCCAACAGCTGACGGCCACACTACAAGTGACACGGCGCCTGAAGGAAGATTCTGTTACATAGTCAAAACAATAAACGGTTACACAATGAAGTGTGACTGATTCAGTATGCCGATGGAAAGTGAACCGTCTTTTCTGTGTACACATGTTCCATTTCTTTGTACAACGAACCAGCATGGCTATTCATTCATCTCTCTCTCTCTCTCTCTCTCTCTCTCTCTCTCTCTCTCTCTATATATATATATATATATATATATATATATATATATATTTGCTGACATGGTTCTGGTACAGACTACACGTGTTCTGTTAGGGAAAGGTCTCCCAAATTAAGCATGTCTTAGTATGGTCAGGTGACACACGGTTTACAGTGATATCGGCGACCTGATTGGCTCTATGGAATAAAAATACTCATGATTATTCATTACATGAATATGCTATTAAAGTCATGTATCGCTCATGGTGAGGTCAATTGACATGTTACGATAAGGAATCCTTCGGTTGGTTTCACCATCGTTTACTCTGGGATATAACCATATGACGACACATAGAATCCTGTGTCGTAGGATTATAGATTTCGCGTGCGTTCATCCTAACAACCTCAGTATGAATCTGATGGCGTCACCGTCATATCGGTTCCCTCTTGTAAGATGCTTACGAACAACGGCACAGATGCAGCGTAAATGGCACTTGGCTGAACCACGTAAGGCCACATTCAATTGTCGTGAGTTATAACGTCAACCTACAAAGGTTACGTAGTTTTCATTTTTCATTAAGATTGCCGCTGTTTTTTTTTTTTTTAATCTCTTAATTGGGTTTGATGATTTTAATGAAGATTGCTCTTTGAAATTATGAAACCCCACAATGGATGAGAGATCTCCCTCATTTTGTTGAAGAAAATGGGGGAAAAAATAGTATATTCGGTCAGAGGAAAATGGAGCGTGATGGTAAATACATATATTAAATCGGTTTAGTGTTTTTTTTTTTAGACAAACGGACAAATAATACTGGATATAGAATTAGACCAAAAGCGTCGTCAAAACTGATAACATAAGACAAGACAGACAGAAAAATATAAAATTGACATAACAATGCTGTATTATGTAAGACTCAATGCTGTAATTAAAACTAGGAGTTATTTCACCATGGTGACGTGCAATGGATGAACTGATGAAGCTAGTAGACAGATAATCTGCTGTTATGTATTACATTGACACCATGTACGTCTGTAAAGGCTTCTAGTGTCTACTTCAGATGTTGCACATAATGTCGTTTCTTGGTTACAGGTTGAGTTCAGTTGCTGGCTGCAACAACAGTGAGAATAATGACCCATTTAGTGACCTTATAACATCATTTTCCTCTTGCTGCACGATGGCAGATGTGGGCTCCGTTGAATCTAATACAACACTTGCAGCAATGGCCCCTCATGTTTAAATAGAGCATGCAAAGAGCAGGCATATTCTTTTGTTGGTGAATTAACCAAATCCAGTTTGAAAGGCTGTCGAAAATTTTTCCAAATATTTCCCTACTTTCTTCTTGTTGTCTGGTTCTTGTTCTCACTCTGATCGTGAACGCCTGATAGGTGAATGTGTACTGTGGTACCAGAATGATTCATATTTGGCAAGTCTGTGCATATTTATTGCAAAACGTTAAATTTGTATACCTGATATGGCGACCATCTTGAAAATCGGCAGCCATCTTTAATTTCAAGTGGCCTGCGTACTTTTTCAAAAGAGGAATGTCTAAGGAGTACCCGTGCCAAATTTGGTGATTGTATCACCATTTGAAAGATTCCTCTGAAATATTATGTTATCTGCTGGACTACTAGAAATGTCGCTTGCTTCATGTAAGCACCAATGGAGGCACTTTGGTATCTTGAGAAAGAAAAGTAGCCAGGCGTCTGCACCATATATCACCAGGTTGTTGTGAAGGGATAAACTGATAATGTAGACAGATCTCTGTTGTTGTTTATTGTATTGACTCCATGTACATATGTAAAGACTTTCAGTGTAGGAACTTCTTAACTAATCTCTATTCCCCAACTCTATCTTTTGCTTCTTCCGCTATCTAAAATCTCTCAGTCTCTTCTCCCCAACGTCCTCCTATTCTACTCTAATATCTTGTTCTCTTTTTACCCTAAACAACCAGGAACTGAGATATAAAAAATAACCAATCATATTACATGACCGTACAGTAAAACTCTATATTTCAACTGGTCGCTCTCTCTCTCTCTCTCTCTCTCTCTCTCTCTCTCTCTCTCTCTCTCTCTCAACACCTCTCTTAATCAGTGCCATCTCGGTCAAAGCTAATCTTACAAGTTACCTACTGATTGCCCTTGGAAACCCTTAGTTACTCACTGAAGTCTACATGTGTTCGACACTTCCCTGCATCTTGACCTTGACATTGCTACTTGTAAAGCATTATTAGATATTAATTGTAATCTTGTACCTAAAGATATTTATACTTAACAAACAGATCAGTGTAAAATTGTTCAAATATTTTCAAACTACAGTCCCGTTCTCTGTCATAGTAAACATACACTAATACCGAGGTATGTGACTTTATGTTTGTTCCACTCCATGTATTTTCATGCATCAGGCATGTTGCATTGGTGGTTTTAGGAACAAACAGAGGAACAAATTAGGGATGGCTCCATATATCATTATAATTATCAATTTGTTGATCGAAACAATTTGACATTTAGTCGACAGTTCAATCCGATAGTAAACATTACTATGGGAAATAATGCTCCCAATCTTCTAAATAAATGAGAGGAATTTCAGCCAATCCTGTTTACTTAAAAAATGAATAAAAATGACACATTTATATATCATTATTATATCGTATCCAAAACATCAGTATAAGTCCCAAATACGAGTGAGAAAGATCATAATATACATGTACGTGGTAATAGAAAATTTTATTACAACTAATGAGGGTTGATAAAACTAGGTCATAACAACATATTGAATATTATTGTACTTATAAACAATATTTCTATAAAGATGTGCGCATATGTATTTATATGATTATACAAATATACACTTGTATATTTAGGCGTTTACATATGCTTAGATGCGCTGGAATGATAGCATATATGCACATATAATACAATGTAATTTATATTAGTCATGACTTTATCTTGGCAATTATGATTAAAAAAAAAAGAAATAAAAAGACATTACTGTTCCTCAACTGGCACCTGTAACACACAATGTATAGATAGCTTTATTAATCGATTATTTACGTTTACTAAACAGTTGGACTATCCTGTATCAACGATCTATTTGTGCCACTGTGTCAAATTTGAATAAAGAAAAAAATTGTCGCTGGAATTATGTGCCAATGATTATTTTTCTGGGTTTAAGGTTTTCTGTGCATGGGCTAATAATTTTCCAGCAGTTGTAGCATGTAGTTAAGAGGGTTTAGTGGAGAATATGCCACTCCTTTGCAGACTCTGAGGTATAAATGTGACAGAACCTTCAGCGAACCAGACTTCATGTCTCCTGCATGCAGGTGCGGTGTTTAAAGCGTTTATTACGTGGATGTATGCATTAGTATGTAGCTGAGGTACAATGCTAAGTCATGAAATATTTGGACTGCATGTGCAAACTGCTCCATCTTTGACCTGTAAGGTTACTTATTTTATAAGTACACCATAATATTTGAGAAATTTGACATATACATGTGACGCCATGCAGTGAGTGGAACAAAGGCACTCATTGTACAGTTACATTGTATTTTATTTTATATCAACAATGAACTCGTATATCAAAGATGCTAAATTAAATATTAAAAGCAAGAACTGAGGGGACGAAAGCAGCAAACACAGCTTGCCGCAGTATTAATATAAAGTAATCGTTTGTTCCCCTCGGACGTAAAACTGCTGAAATATAAATATATCCAAACAGACAACAGTTCATACAACGAGGTGCAAATACTGTTGTATACATATAGTGACTTTATACCGCAAAAAGAAAACTGCAGATTCAAATATTATATCATAAAAGGCCCCAGGGGCGGATCCTGGATTTTGGACCAGGGGGTTACAGGGAGGGACTGATACCCCTTGAAAGTCCACAAGTCGCCGAGGGGGAGGATCAGCCCTAGAACATGGGGAAATAGTTCAATTACAAGTTGTTTTTTTTCCGAAAGGGGTGGGGGTCAAACCCCTCCTGGGTCTTGAAAACGAGGCCTGTTACATATATTTACTGCTTCTGCTAACTACCGTATGACTGTTAAAACAACGTCAGCTTATTTAATTCTTTCAAATAAACCATTTTAGTTTAGCATGACCATAGAGCTATAGAGATCAGCCTTTGCCAGTTGTCCGTCCATCCTTGCGTCCGTCCTTTTATAGGGCACAATTCGTAACAGTTTGTCTGAAAAATTCTTACTTCCAGGTAGTTCCCTGGTACTAGTCTCCTAGCTTACAAAAAGATAGGTCACTGGGACCTATATTCTTGGAGTTACGCGCAATTTTATGTGTTTTGAGCACTTGATTTAACTCTCTATTAAGGCCGACGGAGACTGTGAGCATTCCTGAGGAGAGGACCGTCCCTGAAGAGGATATATCCGTGACCCCTACTATGCACAACCTGATAACCAGGCAGGTTTTGACGTCTTTTGATCATATAAACACATAATATACTGCAGGAGTTAATAAGATAAACAAGTGCTCATGGGCCATGATGCTCAGCTGAATTTGACATACAGGTCATGCATGTGTTACTGATTAATGTTATGATCTGATGAAAAATTTTTAACGGTAGAATGACTTCCTGAGTGCTCAAAATCATGTATTTTGCCAAAAGTCCTTAGAAGATGGGTAACAACGACCCTAATTGAGATTTCCAAGAAGACTACCAGGAACTCCGTAGATGCTAAGTTACAGGTTTCTACGTCAAACTGCTACAGCTTGTGTCCTTCTGACTTACAGGGTACTCAGATCATATATTGATTTCTTCACAGTGACCACAGTTTTTACAGTGACCTTATTTTGGATGTCCGAGAAGAAATTACAATGACCTCCCTTTACATTAAGAGCGTAATTTCTAGGTCCAACAGTTAAAATTTGTACCCTGTTTGGGTGCTTAAAATTAGTCTGTTTGTAGTTCACAGAATATATGTCACAGTGACTTAATTTCACAATCAAAGGAGACTTGCCAATGACCTCCCTGGATGTCATATTAGAAGGTTCTAGGTCCAACAGTAACGTTTTGTGCCTTGCAGGACTGTCTGCGGGCTCTAAAACACATTGTTGGCAAGTCGCTTGCAGAATATAGGTCACTACAACCTAGTTTCAGGTTTCCCTGGATATTTGCTCAGGACCTCTTCAGCTGTTATGTTTGAAGATTACAATTACAATTTACAAACAGTTACAATTTGTGCCATGTCTTACAGAATATAGGTCACAATGACCTAATATCAGGTTTCCAAGGAGATTTTCCTAGACCTCCCTGGATTCACAGTAAGAAGTTTCTATGTCTAACGGTTACAGCTGTCCCTTGTTAACAGCCAGACTGCTTCATATTTAGGTCTCAAAAGTAGAGAACAGCATACGTGATCACTTTGCACCGAAAGGAGCACAGTAATCAAAACATTAGTTTTTCAGATGTTGGAGCTTTTGTCTCAAATTTAAATTATTCTTGGAGGGGGGATACTAACGACCCCCATAGATTGAAGAATATAGATTGCAGTGACCTAAATTCAGGTCTCCAAGGAGATTTTTATATGGACCTTCTTGGGTGTTTAGTTGGAAGTTTCCAGGCTCAGCGGGTAAGATTTGTGCCCTGAAAACGGACGAGCGGACGGACTACTGACAAAGAGTGACTTTCAATCAGCTGAGATAAACATGCATATTATTCAAAAACATGACATTGTTTTCATGCAAAATTTTAAGAACTGACAATTATTATTATTATTATTATTATACTTATAACTATTATAAAATACTGTGATATATGCAAGGAGAAAGAAAAGTGAAAAAGGGAGCCGCTCCTCCTAGTCCCCGGGATACATCGATTAAATTGCAAAATTTTATCGTTAATCTTAGGTTTATTTTCCATGTTTGTATACTTTGGGACATTAGAAAATGCCAGTCTTAAGTTGCACAGACGGTAGTTCTGCCCTGCAGATCAAAAAAGCCAACCCTTACCCCTATATCGGTGAATAGCCACAATCATGCCATGCAACCTTAGGATCTCAATATTTCTGAAATGCCTTGGCAGATTTGGATAATCTTGGTATCAAGTTGTATGTTTTCAAGCATGGCCGACATGATAAGCATGATTCTATGGCCACCTGAGGTCAAAATCAAGGCCAAAGGTCAAGGTCAAGGTCACTTTGAGGCCCTAAAAGCAGATGATATTCTATTTTTCCACGAAATCTTTACATATGTTATTATTTTGACACAATCTCACAGTTTCATTGATATCAGTGGAAGATTGATTCATTAAGGTTCCGATAAAGTAGTTCTCAAAGTATGGTAACTTATTTCAAGGTCAAGTTCGTCAGTTACACGAAACAAATAGGGTTAGGTTGATCCGTTGTATGGTAATACAGACGAGTTTGAGTACACCTATCTGAAAAATTAAGAGATGATACTCTTATTCACTTGCGGAATGTGCATACACTTTAAATATTCGAAACCAGTTTCAAAATATAATTTAATTCTTCTTATTCTCGGGCTTCTCAAACAGTACCAGCTTCAGTTTTGAAGACAATGAACGAGTACTTTTGCGCCCTTTTTGGGACTAGGAGTAAGTGCCAAGATATGAACCGTTTCTGGCACACACTTTTTTCCAACAAGATTCCGCAGAGAAAAGCAAACCCTGTCCAAGCTCAGTTCCTTTGACCTCGCCCCCCCCCCCCGCCTCTATGTCCTTGAGCAGAAAATCTCCAGGGTCAAACTTTATAACCATATCTCGGCAAATGCGCACAAGGCTCATGTAAATGAATTGGACCCCTGAAACATGGTTGGATGAAGGAGGAAATTTCATCCCTAAATTGTTTGATGGAGAGCGAGTTCCGGATAACCTGTTTCATGAGGAAAATGAGACAGAGGATGATGACATGAGCAATATTGATAATTTCAGCATATACACATGAAGATTGAATCTTTTAATATCTGAAATATCAAAGGAATTGATTTAAACTTTCAAAGATTGATGAAGAAAAGTATATTTTTATTTCAATTTACACAGACAATGTCAACTGTTTTTTTTTTTTAATCAACCTCATCCAGTACATTGATTAAACAGCCCTGTGTTATGTAACACCCGATCCAGGCATCTGCCCTAGCTCAACTTGGATGGGCTTCCACTCTGCCCAAACCCCCCCCCCCCCTCCCCGCATGATGTGTCAACTAGATGAATATTGTAATTTTCTATATTTGATTCATTCTTGTTCCATACTTTTGCTACATATTGGATAATGAATTGTATCACAAGGTGTTAAAATGATTAAAGAGAACATTTAATTATGTCCACAAAGTGATGAATTGCTACTAAATTGTGGATGTTTATAAGATGAGGATTTCCTTACATCAGAACAGTAAAACCTTTGAATATTTTTTTTTCTCCAGCCCTATTCAGTCGCCTGCATGTGACCCTTCGTGACCTTTCAGGCTAATTATACACGCTTCCAACAGGGAATACTGGGCAGCTAGCTCGCTCTTGGCAGGTCACATCACAGGTGCACAACCCCCCTCCTCTAGTAGTTGTTCTGTCAACAACATATCGATAAATAATTATGATTTTTATTGGTTTATAATAACAACTTAAAAAGTAAATGAAAAAGGAAATTAATAGTTCATGAGTAACAAGCAATTACCCTGCAATTACTGATGTGGTATGGAACTTGTATGAATGGCCCTAAGTGCATTCCATAGGACACCATGTAGTCACCTTTGGGTATTTTTCATTTCAAACTTAATAATGAAAAATAATTGAATAAAATTGATTTATACGTTTAGGGAGGATATGAAGCAAATCAATGACAGACAAGGCTGCAGTTGATCATCTAAAAATTAATCTAAATTTACAGGTATTTTCAAAGTGTTTCAGTTTGTTAATTTACATTATTTTCAAAAATTCGAAAAAAATAAAATATCTAAAAAAAAATTAAAAATTTTACCCAGATTAATACTCATTACATATGTCATTCTTTTTGACTTTTGCTTTCAAGAGTCATGACTTTAACAGATGTCAAATGATATTATGTAAATAATCAAAATTTATATAAAAGCTCCCTTTTTTTTCCTCTTCTCCAGTTTGCTCTTTGTATAATTTATTGGGTGTTCTAATCCTTGAGGTATTTTTTTACATGTGTATTAGTTTTACTGCTGAGATTACTGTTCCTTATTTAAAAGGACATTATCAGAGCATTATAATGCGTTTTCTCTCGAACTATCAGTTCAGTTTTGCTTTATGCAAATGTTTCCCAGCAAAACCATCCCAGCACTTTACACAAGGCTGTTTGACACTTTATTTGCCTCTGCGTGTTTATGAACACAGTACACGTGTGTCTGTTTACCATAACAAGGCCGCGTGACCAGAGATCCGATTGTGGGCCTCAACACGAAATGTTTTAGCCGGCGGGAACATGTATCAGGGGCGGATCCAGGATCTTGCAAGTGGGGGGGGGGCTAGCAGATACTTTGCATAATATATATATATATATTGGCGCAGGTACATGCCATAGACATTTAATTTATTATATATATATATATATATATATATATATATATATATTTCAAAAGATTATAGTTGGTCAATCGTTGGATACGTTATTTGAATTTAAGTCACTTTGTACCTATGAAAAAACTTAATTCTTTGCCGTTTTAAAAACAAAAAACTGCCCTTTTTCTGTTCATAAACTTCAGAAAAATTATTTTAAAAAAAATCAAATGTTATTAATGGATGAGAGAAAGGGGTACCGAATGGCCAGTGCCGCATTCAATCTCTCGTAAACATGTAGTCGTAGTTTCGGTCTAACATTAAATAAGTTGCAGACTGGAAACTAGCAAAACATAATTCCTAGGCTATATATATATATATAAAAATATACCTTTTGCATTTTCCCACTTCATATACGATCTGACAATTTGTAAATTGTGAAATAGTTGTAAATGGGAACAGATGTGCAACGTAATATTTTCCGGAGACATAGTTTACAACTGGAAACTCATTAACTAAGTTGACACTAAACGTAAATGCAGACTTTAAAGTCAGACAATTCATATTATGTGTATTTTATATTTTGTGAATTTACAGTTTATAGCGACAATTATATAACTCGATTTTGCATAACCGGTCTGCTCGCCCCTTTCACAAATTTATATCCAATTAAAGGTTCCCCTAAAACCAAAAATAAAGACGGTCTTTTTATAAATAAATTTGTGAGATATTATTGTGATCCAGGTAAACATTGATTTTTTTTTCTGGCTCTCCTCATAAGTCCGTCTATGACTGTTGAGTACAGCTGCTAACAGACGAATCAACCAACGTCGATAATTACATGAAAACCTTGCTTCGAAGAGGAATAATTAACTCAAATAAAAAAAGCAAATAAAAACTTCACTGGAGCAAGCAGTATGAATGGGGAATTCACAGTAAAAGAATAAATGATCTGAACATTATTTTTTTCTATCAACCGATTTACAAATAAAAACAAGTCTCGGGTATACATGTATTAATCATATCTTATTTAGGTATCGTATAGAGATGAACATGAGGTGTGAGCACAAGTGCCCAACGATGTAAACATTTTGTTCATTATTTAATCTCAAATAATTGATCAGTCATAAAACAAAGACACAACTATACATATAAACATTTTAGTTGCATTAAACATCATTGCAAAAGGCAAACGAATAACTCATGATTGAATATTATTTTCTGACTACTTATTTATGGCATTACTCAACAGCGTTTATTTTGAGTAACTGGTATAGCTTGAACTACTTTTCCATGTGTGCAGTTGCTTCATTAGTCTTTAATTTTTGCTTTAATGCGTTCAAACGTCAGATCTCTTTTATATATACGTCTGAAATTTAAAATGCATTACTTTATTCCTAGGATAAAGACGGGTGAATAAGACTTGCTTTTTATTTTAACGCTTAATCATGTTCACAAGCAAGATGTCCAAGCCCAAAGACAGCTGGCATATCCCATGAGAAATGCTTGAGGGAGTCACGGTTGATAGATCATGCAGATCGAAATTTTTAACGTCTATAACCAATGTTGGAAAATGCCCAACTAATAATTTAAAAATACAACAAGGACCTTGGGCCACAATGGTCCCCGGCCATATGTTTAACTGTGAAAGTGTGGCATCAGTGATGATGCGGGACGGACGAACGGATTGAAGGACTGACAGACGCGGACCATTTTAGTAGTCCTCTCTCCTAACGGCGGGGGAATAAAAAAGATGCCTGATACTGGTGTCGACATGCGTTTCTCCTAACGATTCCTTGGGTTTTCAACTTTTGTTTTTCAGTTGAAAGGGTGATAATTGTATGACGGCAACTGGAAATAATGTAAAGATAATCTTCTCTGATAAAAAATGATAACAATGTTTCAGTCTTGGGGGGGGGGGGGGGGGGGGGGGCTTCAGCCCCCAAAGCTACCCCTCTGGATCCGCCACTGTATATATATATATATATATATATATATATACATAATTCATGTTCAAGATAAACAAACCAGCAATAATGTCATTTCCCCCGAGCCATGTTCTGGAGAGTATATTGAGTTCCTGTGCGAGTTGTTCACTTTGACTGATACTTCTTACTGCAGTCAGGTTACTCCCCTCGTCCTCACATGCCACTTTTGCTTCTTCCCATGAGACCTTGTCGGGAAGGTATCTATAGCAACGTCCACTTATCTCTGTCCAATCAGCAGGACATAATGACGTACCTGCATAAAAATAAAAAACTCCAGGTTTTGAATATGTTTGTTAAAACTATAATGGCAAAAATATTTGAGTTCATCAAACAGTCTGTAGCTTTTTTTTTTCAAAGGTATTGATTTCAGATTTTAAAATAATGTGATTTTTGGTAGTGCTTGGGTAATCGATCTTTGTCAGTGTGTAACCTACAAGTTTGCATTATTAGCACGTCTTTGTTAACGCTGTCCTGGAGCTGTTTACGTTTGTAAACTTACTTCTGTAACTGGTAACGTCTTTGTTGTCAGGTGCTCATGTCAAAGCTTAATGTCTACACGCACGTATTACAGACCTTCCTTCGCTTCACCCGTATGTTCCGGTGGTCTCCCGTACATCACACCATTTTTGAAGTGATCATCTACCAGCTTTCACATGGCCATTTAGCAATGTCTCTTCTGCTCTAAGATTGCAAATCTGCAGGTATCCTAGACTTGGCGATGAATTTAGCATATGTCATTCTCTTACCATGTGATATACGTTCGATAGAGCCAAGACAACGATGGTGAACGGTTTTACCTCTCGACTGTCGACTGTATTTTGAAGGGGTTTGTTTTAAAAATATAAATCTTTTCTCCAACAGAATAGTTGAGGCTTACAAATTAACTTTAGGTCCTGTACACAGCAGACCTCACGTATTTGCCAGTCACTGATGTTGCCATCATAAAGGTGTACTTGGAAAAAGCCAGACACGTTTACTTTAAATATTAAGATATATTTGTTTTGTGTAAATGTGAGTAAACCTCTGACTTCAGTAAATGGTCACATTTCACAAGGTGGTCCAAAAAGTGTGACATCAGTCAAAATGAAAATTTTATGAAAAAATTTGATATGATCAAACTTTACCTGAGGTCTACTGAAAATGTAATGTCCAAGGTTAAAACCCAATTATTAACCAAATATGGCTTAAAAACCATATTTAAATACCAAATAATATCATATAAAGCTGCAACTTCAAACTGCATTTTCTCCTAATTCTATTTTTTTTTACAATAAAGTGCTGTATTTCAAGAACTAGTTTAGATACTTAAGTTAAATTTAAGCTCTTTCACTTTAGTCATGCTACATCGAAATTTTCATAGGTATGAGAGTCACTGTTTGTGGATACGTATTTTCCTCAAACAACATAAACGAAAGTGGTAAATAAATAATTAAAAACATAAAAGCCTGGTATTATTTGAAATGGACCACCTTATGAAATGTGACCAAATATCAGACGTATGCATGAATTCATGAAAACATCAAAATTACCGCCAAAATTTATTTATACAATTTGAGGCTTTGACAAAAAGGAGAGTTTTTCTTTAAGTTTGAAAATGTGTTTATTCGAAGTGGCCTTTGGGAATTTCTGTTAAACCTCGTGAGAAACTGAGTTATGTTCATTGTGTTTAACCCTTTTTCTATGCATTATGCATGTACTGAAACAAATCGTTTACATATTTCTGAAACATTTCTTTTATTCTACAAATCAATCATATTAACAGTCCATAAAAATTAAACATAGATGTCGGATTTGTACTTACATATTGTGCACAGCCAAGCAAGAATAATCGGCAGCATATCGCTGTCACCATATGGTCAGTACTAAACAGGTTTGAATTTAATCAGGCGTTTAGCGGTAAGCCTGGAAAAAGAACGCTCGAGATAATTAATATTGACCGATATGTTTATTAGGTTGTCAAGTAGTAAAGAACACCATTTTCCAGAATCTAATGTTAAAATATACATAGAAACCCTTTTCCTGTACTTGGCGTTTACTTATTATGTAAATCAGTTTTGAAGAAAGATTTCTATCGCTCAAACTATTACTGACAAAGTACACGTACCGGCTGCATCAAGAATAAAAGGCTGGATTGATTCTGAGGGTATATGCCAGACAAGCATTATTGTATCTCCGAGCGATCAAAATAATTCATAAGAAAAACGGAAAGAGTCCGATTGACTAAGTTGTTACAGAATGTTCTGGTTACGTGACCAATCCTCATATTTCTGTCTCAAAGCTCTCAGTGCAGAAGCCATCTTAAATATACAGCAGTACGAATGGCTATAGCACAAGGTGATTCAAATCCCGGAAGGTTGGTCATAGGAAATATTTGTACCAATGTATCCATTGCTTTCTGTATGTAGGTTTTGTTGTTTCTGAAACTGTGTACAGGGTCATTGGGAAATTTTGAAGCTCCTTGGTGGATTAAACATAGACAAATAAGAGTGAACATAAACATCATCTTATAAACACCTTTTTCACACAGAGGTCCAGGGTTGTATAACTGTTATCAATACATTTTTACATGGAGGCCAAGGCCTTAGATCAACACTGTATAACAGTAACTTTTTTAATCCTTGTCCTATATTGGAAGGCTCATTTATTTAATGAAAAGAAAATAAGAAATATAATGTTGTACTGTAAATAACAACCTTGGATACAAGAACCTAAAAGGTTGATTTAGTTTCATTTTTATAAGACCCTGACATGGGCAGCTTTCACTTACGCTAGGCCTGACTGTGTCCCTGGTTGTGAAAAAAAAAATAATCTAAAATTATCGCCGAATTTCAGTGAAATACTGATGAGAGGTGCAACCCTACTCTTATCATATATTAATCATACATGATTATGAAATATACCTAAATTTTTTTTTTATAAGATACCAGAATTTATTAAACATATTAATGCCTATATGTTACGGAACCTAATAACAACAGATCACGTAGTCGTGACGAGCATAAATTTTGTTATGTAGATAAATAAAAATCAGATTCTGTAACACTAGGCAGCGTGAAATGTCTAGGGAAATGAATAAAGAAGTCAGGGTTTTTTTTTTGTTAACAAATAATTATAATTTATTCTTAAAACAATCCAAACATTACTATACAATAAATTAATAAAATTACACATTATAACAACAGAATAACAGTAAATCAATACAATAACACAGTATAACAAATAAATAAAGTGTACAGTACCAGAGTGTCCGGTTCCTAGGCTTTTCCTGATACCACCACTGTCACAGTTCAACAAGTCCTTTAAAACGTATAATCCAGATGAACAGTTCACGTAGATCTTCTCAGAGAATAATAGTCCAATTCAATCCCGAAATCAATCTGTTGTAATCCAAAAGTGAAGTTATGGTAATAGTCCCAAAGGCAAACTGAGGACAGTCCGCACTAAATCTGCATAGAGTGCGTAGAATCCCTGACACTACTGTAGTTATCGGATAGGTCCAAAACTGACTAACGATCTTTCGTGTTCGCTGGAATATCTCTCTCTGTTCCCCATTGGCCCCTGATTTATAGCTTCTCACCCCAAAGCCTAGAAACTTCTATTTCACGATCATCTCAAAGAACAATACAAGACACGCGTTTATAGATAGCGAACAGCCCAGAAAATTCAAGATTAGCACGAGCGCTGTGTCTTTACACGCCAGGGTTCCCAGTACGGATTACACCGAGCGCTGTGTCTCTACACATCAGACCTCACACGTGGGCCAGCCCCGGCTCGCGAGTCTCCCATAGCAACGAACTATGCTTGCGCTACACAAACACATGCAAGACTCCTGCGCACAATAAAAAAAGACACCTGTAACACTATATATTAACACTTCTCCCAGCTTTAATACTGGTACAAAAATTTAGCTATATTTAATTTCTTTAGGCCTGTTGTATTTTGAGCCTGTATCATATTGTATAATGATTTCCTGTACAGCCTAGCAAGAAAAAACATTACACACAGAGATACGAGTGTGTTACGGTCCCCGCCATACAGAGGCTTAATTGTAAGCTAAGAAATGAACATTTGTATATCGAATACAGTCTAATACATCAAACGCCATGTATCAAGACATTTTACGGCTTTCTTAATTTACTGTGTAATCTCCTTTGCTTTACTGAATAAATCTTAATGTCACAATAAAAAAAAATATCTGCTCCACACATCACGGCTCCTATGATTATGGATTATTATTTTTTTTCTTTTGTTTCTTCAAAGATATCATTATTTTATTATTCATTAATAAAATAATCATGTATGTCAAATCGAAGAACAAGGTAAAGTTTTTTTTTTTTAATTTTCAAACCCCTCCAAGAAAACAGCAGAAACAACTGTGTGTCAAATATGAAGCACTACTTCAAAAGTTATAGGGGTCATAATAACCATATATTTCTGCAGATTTGACTGATGATCAAGGTCAATGTCACCAGTTTTCGAACACCGAGGACATTGTGTAACAACTGGTGTGCCAACTTTTAAACAAGTGACCCATGGGTCATGACGCTCAGCTGCCAAGCATGACCTGTGACATCATGGACTGAGATTCACAACTTCCAGTCAAATTTTGAAGAACCAATTTGCCAATTTGTTGAAAATTTTATATGACAACAGAAATATATATCACCCATGTCTGGTTAAAACACAGTGAATTGATGGTCTGAGGAAAATGCATGATTGTTAAGCTATCAGGAACTATTCCAACAGCTTATTTGAAACCTGTCAGTCTCAAAAGGAACACCACAAAGGGCAAATATAAGATCAAAATATATAGCAAAAAACAAGGAAATACATGCAAGAATCATTGAGAAACAGGTGCTTCTGTATGAATTTTTATTAAATACAAGCCAACTGTACTGTACTTTTATACTGCATTCACTTTAACTGTTCTTGAAATAATATGATCAAAAGGAATTAAAAGATGGTTGCCTGGTGGCCATATTGGACTTCTGACAAGTCTGAAATCAGACAACAAACATTCTCTAAATCGGACCAAACATTAAAGAAAAATTACTGAAACTGCCCTGAAGAAAGAATTTCTAAGGTGGCTAACTGGCAGACATAATGGATTTCTGACAAGTATGACATTTGATATCCCACATTCTCCAATAAGAGACCAAACTTGGGGCAAATTATCCAGTAATAAATGCCCAAAATAATTCAAAAGGCATGTCCAGGCCCTCATATCAGATTTATAGATATGCAATTGTAAAAAGTGTAAGTA
Source organism: Sipunculus nudus (assembly GCA_026874595.1). Classification (NCBI taxonomy): domain Eukaryota; kingdom Metazoa; phylum Annelida; class Sipuncula; order Golfingiida; family Sipunculidae; genus Sipunculus; species Sipunculus nudus. The sequence goes on along the minus strand of CM049317.1, from coordinate 35,921,147 downwards.
CAATATTTTTTATTATCACTCTGCTTTTCAATGGGGTCAGCAGGGTAGGTAAACTGCCAAACCTGAAAGAAAAGAAATGCAGAAAGCATGACTAAGAGTCTTGAATAAAAAAAGCAATCCTAAATCAAGGTACACATCCACATATTATGAGATCAAACACTTGCTTTTATATGTGGTGATATATATTAAAATATTCAGATATCTAGGAAACTAAGTTTATTGCTAGGATTCCATAAAATAAACTACAAAATGTTCCCATCATCTTATAAATTAGTAACTAAACCTTAATACTATACTCTCATAGTCTTAATGCCTGGATGAAGCATTCTGACAACAGTGTTTTTGTTATGAAGTAACGAGGTACTTATCACTTAGCCTTATCACTTAATATGCTGATACAAAAGGGAGTTATATGTCACCAGTGTCACTCACAATAACAGCCACACAGGGAGATGTACCAGCTGGAGTGGGATGGTTATATATACAAGAAAAATAGAGATGGTCTATAAAATAAGTAATTGTGAACATCCCTGACCTATGACCTTGGCCTTTTGCCCATATATCAACTGGATTCTTTCTAAATGATGGGTAACTACTGACCACTTAAATCTGGTGTAATTACTTGGCAACCAATGGGTGAATAACTTTGACCTGCAACCTTTAACCTGCTGACCAGCTGACCCCTAAATCAATAAGTTATCTATTCAAGCAAAAAGACCCATAAATATGAAGTTTGAGTCAAACTGAGTGATGCATAGATGTGGCATATGTGAAAGACTGAAGGTTTGGGTTGAACAGTTACACTTGAAATATGCTCACAAGCATTAAGAACAATTAAATATTGTGACCTTGACCTTTGACTTTTTGACCTCAACATCAATAGGCTTCTTCCCTTATTGGTAGGTAAGCCATATATGACAGATGGAAGGTACAGATTGAAAAGTTTCCCTGAAAATGACTCCACGCAAGAAGTGGGTGCTGTGAACTTGACCTTTGACCTCAAAATCAACAGGTCTTTTCCCTGTTGGCAGAGAAGCGATATCAGTGCTGGAAGGTTTGGAATGAAAAGTCTAGCTTGAAATGTGTCCACTACCTTTTCAAAGAAGTGGATCCTGTGACCCTGACCTTTGACCTTGTGTCCTCAAAATCTATAGGATTCTTCTCCAACTTAGTAGGTGAGCTATATGTGAAAGATCAAAGAATTGGGATGAAAGGGTTGGCTTAAAATGCATCCACAGGCTTTTCAAAGAAGAGGCTCCTGTGACCTTTACCTTTGGACCTAAAAAAATTATGGTTCTTCCCCTGTTGGTAGGTGAGCTGTATGTGAAAGAAGGAAGGTTTGGGATGAAAATTTTGTCTCAAAGAGTTATTTCTGGGGGGTGCAAACACACCCCATAACTTCGAGAATATAGGTCGCAGTGACCTAATTTCAGGTTTGCAAGGAGATCTTTTTATAACCTGTAAGACTGCATAGGGTTCATGGCCCTAGACCCTACGGTTACGATTTGTGCCCTGCTAACGGACGGACGGCCGGCCGGCCGGACGGCCGGACGGACAGACGGAAGGACGCCGGACAAAGACCCATCGCTATAGCCCAGCATGACTGAAAGTCAGCTGAGCTAAAAACTATGCAGTACTTCAGGAGAAGTAGGTTTCATAATAATCGTATTTCTGCAGAGCTGATTCTCGAAGATCAAAGTCAATGTCATCAGTTTTAGAACTCGGAGAACATGGTGAAAACGGGTATTTCAAATTTCAAGAAAAAACACACCAAGTTTTGCGACACTAGATGAAACCACAATTAAGGAACTTTTACCCTTGACGTTATAATTTGGCAGACTCAAAATTAGAGGAAAAACTTGTTATAAATATAGATTTCAAGACACAAGGTGAAGCTATGGTGGCCTATTATTTAATAAGAGTACTCTATTTGTTAACAAGAGACCCATGGGTCACAGTGCTCAGCTGATTTTTTGTAAAAATTTAAGTAAATGGAAAATGTACTTATTTCTGTTTTTTAAATATCAGAATTTGAAAGGGGAAGCCCAGCTAAGCTGGTCCAAGGGAGCACCATGTATTGAGATGGATTGATGTAATCAATACTTTACATGGAGTCTTGAATAAAAGCTTCCCATTTGATCAATTCGTATGAAATTTCAGATTTTAAAAGATTAAGTCCTTATGTATATATGCTGTGAAAATTAAATCAATAGTGTGTACAAGGAAACAATGTGCCATGGACAAAGTTGGGCGAAATCTAAGGTATTGGTTTTACATTCATGCTAATAATTTACATAAATTACAAAATTCTGATCTCCGGCATACAGTTAAATGTTCAGTAAATAAAGCTACAGGCTTGAAAAAGGGCACTCTAGCTTCAACTGTTACCATGTAAAAAGGGTAAATATCTTTCCTGATTTTTGACAATATACATTATGCTCGGGCCCATAACCCCTATTATTACGCAATTTAGGCCTAATTTATGGGAGGTTTATAGGATTAGTTATGTCAAATACGAACAAAACAACACAGCTGGTTTTTGAGATAAGGCAGTCTTAATGTGTAACAATAGCTTTTCAATGGGAAATTGAGATTCTTCCTTAATTGATCGAACGAACGAAGTCGCAGGGACCAAGTTTTCGGTTTGACCTGATAATTAAGGGACAACTAACTGTATGTAGAAATTTGAATACGAGGTCAAACTGTTTCAAAACGTGCCTTGTTAACGGACGTCCGGCCGGCACGGCGGACAACAGACAAAGGCCCATCGCTATAGCGACTTAAAGTCAGCCAAGCTAAAATGTTTTATTCCAATTACAATCATTTTCCCGTTCCATCGACAAAGATTAAATGGCTTACATGGTATTGTATTATCGAAAATTCTGTGAGAGGGAAGGATTTTATGAAACAACCAAAACGTAATTGGCTTTACTTTATCATGCTCACCATGAACTTAACAGGTCCTTTTTTTTGTGGTATGTCAGTAAAATATGATAAAGCAGTCATATAATACATCATGTTTATTCTGTTTAATGAGTATGACATGAGCTGATAAAGCAGACACGCATTTACACTGACCACATAAACCCAACTTAACACAGTCATTACAAACGTTCACGAACCATATAAGCTCAATGGAAGTTTTTTTGGTCTACCTCTATATTACGGTCAGGTGACGCTTACATATATACCAAGCCTAGGACATTCTATTGCACGTTAACGCTTAAATATACAACCATGACATACCAGTCTGTATCCAGTGTGTAGTATCTTTGGGATAGGAGACACAAAGGCATATAAGAATAAAGTATTTGCACTAAATCATTATCTCCCGGAGTACGGACACGTGTGGTGGTATATGACGGCGTGTACGAGTCTCACGTATATAAGTGTATACATGTGTTGTACATAGGCAGTTGTGCCCGATCATGAATGTTTATAAAATGACAAATTCACATTTTATGATTTACCAAATGGCAGCATCATACAAAATAAATACAAGAATTACGGTAGTACCCGAGAAGGCTAGGATCTGAAGATAGATGATCCGAACATCCAGGCACCAATCTAAAAAACAGACCCCGGTTTACGAAGCACTAAACACAAGGTTCAAAAACACAAAATCACCCCCCCCCCCCCCCCCAAGATAATTTACTGTCACCTAGTAATACACTGACATAGTCTATGAGGCTCTTCATTTTATGGGGAAATTAATTTTCACAACTTTTAATCGCAGAGTGAATTGACTAAATGTTCATGTTCACAAATTACCTGTGCAATTCCTGCAATTTTTAGCAGAAAAAAGCTATACACCGGTCATGCAAAGAGTATAAGCTTAACATGGTTAAGGCAAGAACAAATGGTTAAATGATCTGTGCGCTTTTCATCTGTGCACCAATGGCTGCTGTCTCATGCCTTGCCCATTGTATTAGGCGCAACCTATACACTTTGTTCCGGACTATGAACGTATAACGTACTCTGCAAATTGTTCGCTGTACTCACGGATAATCTACATAATACGCGATACTGCAAGCAAGACAAGAGTCGAACGGCATATGCTATCCATGCTACAATGAAATGATTATGATAAATAATCAGACAACTAAACACGGAAGATCACACTTTTGTTCTTATGCATTCCAATTATAGATTGCATAGTCATTCAAAGCGGACCCCTCTGTATTACAAAGCAACGTGTCAGGAAGGCAATGTAAAGAGCACTTCAAGTGGCACTGTTAATATAGTCGCCCCAGTATCAGGAACACCACTGGTGGCACCACAAGGGCAGATAACACACTGACAGAAATGTCAAATACGGCTAACCTTGTACCGCGACCAGCAACTACTACGACCACCCACTACCTGCCAATCCCGCTAAAACAACCACCTCAAAACCATGCCCGTCGATTGTCATGACCATCCCGCAAATACCACTTCAAACCACGACCATCAGTTGCCATGACAAGCATGCTACGATGACCATCTAAAACCATGCCAACCACTTGTGGCAACGGTGGAACTGACAATGACGTCAGAATTGTCTTACACGACCATGCCGCTATACCACACCCATCATGGTACCCTTTATGTATTCTATGTCGCAAACTGTCCTCCATTTGTCAGTAAACCTCCAAGCAGGCCAGTCTTTGTGTACTGAAATATGAGAGGGAGTATGTGTCTGGTACTTTTTTTTTTTTTGCGGGGGGGGGGGGGATGCAGAGTGTGTCATTAAACCAGGTACTGTACCTAAAACATGGACTCGTTATTAACTGAGCTACTCTCCTACATCAAGAAAGGCGACCAATGATTTAAGATATATTCTGCCATATATAAGATATAGTGTATATAGTATTAGTGTTATCTTGCCCCCATACATGTGTATATGTGTGCATGTGTTTATGATTTATAACAAAGTAAATAATAGCCAACTAATATTTTTGCTACGCAATACAGGCAATGTTGAACAATATGTACAGCACCCCACCAACAAGATAACTATATACATTCTCTTGTGCAAACCAGTGTTTATGTGCAAATCAGCACTAGTTGAATTCAAAAGTAAAACAGCAAACCACCGGACATCCAGGACTGGTCAACGACATGCTGTACATGTGTAGGTCTGTACAAAAAATGTGCAAATCCAGCAAATAATGAAAATAGTAGTGTTAAGGACATGGGTAGGTCCACTGGACCAACACTGAGGGCTTAAAATAATAATGAATGGGAATTTGGAAGTGGAATATATATATATATATATATATATATATATATATATATATATATATATATATATATATATATATATATATATATATATAACTAACTCTGCCTCATAACAACCTCATAACTTTGTTATGATATCAATTTTAATGGTCTCTACCAGGATTTTGACGAAAATGTTTGACACAGCCTCCCTAATGACTGATCTGATGTATTAGCATGGATGTATAATTCTCTTTGAGCAATCAGCAGAAGTTCAATGGTATGCAATATCATTTATCTGCAAAGTACTCAATGAAGTGTTCTGCGTAAAATTGCACTGTGAGTTCAACTGTACTACTGTTTGTGACCTTTTTATGGGTCTAGGTAGTCCTTTGTTTTGCATAAAACACATTTTTTTAAGTTAAGAAAGCTGAGTGATGCAAAGGTGAGCATGTCAGTAAGCACTCCAATAAAGCCAAGTTTGTTTATGTGTAGGTGCATTTACCCTGCTGAGCAACAACCTAAATATAGTGAAAATAAATAATATTGAATGCCCAGGCAGATTCCCAGTTGATATTTGTGGTCATGGATATTTATATTAACAGTAATTTATCTTATAAAGGTAACAACAAAGAGTAGTGTATTTAATGTTCTGGTTCTGTAACTCCCTTCTCTTGGCTCATCCAACATACTGATGACCATATTTTTTATTTTATACCCAGACAAAGCCAATCCACAGATTATATACAGAAAATACCATGATTCTGTGATTTTATGGACTTACTCTACACAAAACTGAGATAATAACAAAATCTGAAATGAAGAAAAGTAAAAAAATGGTCCCTGAGAAACCTTCAAGCAGTTGTTGTACTAAAATATTTTTCATTGGTAATACCTGTCTGAATTTATAGCTATGTTTACATGTTCCTTAAGCAACAAAAGAGAGATTCGAGTTGTAAATAAGAGCTAAAACTAATCAAAATCTAGAGTTAGTCTCCCATGCAAGTTCCTTTTTTTAGTAGAACTTATATACTTTTCTCGCCTAACTGTTATGAACTACACATAATGATCTTTAACAGCAGGGGTGTCATCAGTCTGCAGGCCAGCAGCTATTGTTCTGTCATTCTGCTTTAGAAAGACACTATTCAAAATAAAGGTAAGGTTTAAGATGTATCACAGTCATTCTAATTTACCATCAGATCAACCAGTCATGAGCCAGAATCAAGAGTTACCACTGGCACCCAATGTGCCATGACATAAAGTATGCTGCCATAAAGATTCTACTCAATACCTAAGAGCTTTAAAATAGCATTATTACCATTTGAATCACCATTTGATATTACAAAAGGAATGTTGTAAGTAAACAGTAATGTCTGCATAATATAACAAAGAATTTAAATCTTCAATAAAACAACGAGGAACCCACCACCATCAACCCTGAGAATTTGAAGGTATTATTCTTTTCTTTTGCTAAATCTTTAGCATGGGCCTAAAGATTACTCACATTTTTTCAGTATAAACAAATTATGTGGCAGCTGATCTTTCATATGGTTCTTTGCTCTAAATCTGAATTGGTAGCAAACAGAAAAACAAGTGACTAAGGTACTAAGCTGATGCCATCAATATCAAATGAAACTATCTAATAATAATGACTGTCATGAATTATGTATTGTCTATGATTACTGGCCAGTGCAGTAAGAGGCCAAGAGAAAAGGATGGCAGGGAAAAATCAATCACTGTAGCTCTGCATGACAGAAAGTCAGCTGATGCAAAAAAAATTATTTTTTTTCAAATAAAAGGCAAACCAACTATGCATGCAGAATGAACTGACAACCTTCTACAGCCAACCTAGAAAATGTACCATAGCTTTGATGGTTTCTTTGTTTTCGAGACTAACAACAGGTAGTGCCACTATCTGGGCGATTATGTATTGAGAATACAAAGTTTTCAAGTAAATCAAAATTTACTTTTTCAGCAAATGTATTGGTGACCTGTTCTTAAAACTCACCCACTGGGGACAAATAAAATATTCATGAGCAGCACGAGGTGACAGATTTTGACTGAGCCAAAGGAACTTTACATACAAGCCATGGTATACTTTACGTCATGGAAACAACATATAACACCTAAGAAAAAAAAGTAATCACCATTTGTACATTTCAGATGGTATCACTGACTAAAATATTTACATATTTCCAAACAATCTATCAGTGAAAGCAATCAATTTGTGAAGATCTTTTGACATTTCACACAAGCATACTATTACAACATTCAGTGTATCATGTTGTGTTAGGTATACTTATACACATTATGGCACTCATTATGACTCTTGAGGAAAGCTTGTAATACATGTATACCGGTATGTACACATAACCTCTAGACATGCCTGCTCCATTCTCTATACCACATCATTACAGCAGCAGCAGTACATGTAAGATTACCCCAATTTTTTGTTTACACATTACACTACACTAAGGATTACTATCACTACACTACAGCTATTCAGACAGCAGCATTACACCAAGCAAGCCTGTTCACCACTAGTTGTATGAGTTCAGTTTTACCTTTGTGCTGACAGTAAACTATCACTATACCTTTCTTAAGCTGATGCCTAAGTTCATCAAATAGATAACCTCTCTCTGTACCAAGGTCTCTTGCTGTGAAGGTATGTCTTCAGCCTTGCACTACAAAGTTACTACTGATCATCTAGACTAACACAGCTTCAGGAAATAATGCAAGGTGCCACAACACCAGACTTGTGTTCACCTATAACACTATACCACATACAATATATACCACTAATAACTACTGCACTGTGAAAAGCATGACCTAACAATGTTCTGAGAGATCTGTACATGTATATATACAAAAATAACATTAATCACCACAGAAATCCCTGTTGATGAAAAAGTCTTTGGTGAAAGACACATTACATATGTTCACTGAACAAACTGGAAATGGCAAAGCTTAAAATAGACATTTCTCACATGAATATTCATTTATTTTAAGCTTACAAGAAATTAGATTCTCATAAATTCAGAATCTGAATAGGTACAGGTGACCCACAAACAAAAGTGACCCATGGGTCATGATACTCATCTGATTAGCCTGGCTGTATATGCAGTGTGGGACTACTACTCAAATCCATACACTTGAAGTTAAAGCCCTGAATCAGCTTCATAAAAACTTGCAGTGAACCCAATCAGTTTGCTGTTAATAGTAAAGATAACAATATTTACATTTCACTTTTTGCAATGGTGACAATATACTTTTTGGTCTTTATATCACAGGAATGAGTTTATAATGACCTAATTTTTGGTCCTCAAATTCTAAAAAGTTTAGTCTTGATTTCATATCAAAACACTCTGGCTGTAATGGCTACAAAATGTGCCCTGTAAATGCTCACTAGCTCGACCATTGGACAAAAAACAGTCCTTATGGCTAAGCTCACTTTCAGTCAGCTAGGCTAAAAATGGGCTGACAGCACAATGGACTTTAAAGATATCTTAAATGCATGCACCAAACATTTCAAGCTGTGTTGATATACACATGGATATTGACAAAGACAACATGTGATTCAGGGTTTAAAGCTTTAGTGTCCAGACACAGAAAACAGTAAGTCATCTGATGTGTGAGCTACTTGTACATTCAAGTGGGTGATTTTTGCAAATTTCTGTGAGACTTTTTAATTATAATACTTTATTACCTTATAAAGTATTATATTTCAAAAGGGCATATTACTGGATGCATTAAGGATGAATGCCATTGGCATGGACAGGCATCTACTTCAAAGTAAGGAAGACTAATTATCTAACTTGTGTTGGACACAAAGGATATGATTATTGTAATCATGCTGTGTATAAACTGATACATGTTGCCCGATGGGGATTCTAACTACTGAGGGTCCTATATCATAACCAGAATACTTCTTATACCAGTCACTATATCAGTGTCCCTGTGACATAAAAATCTGGAAAAAGCAAAGGAGACTGCATGTAAAATGCCATGTTGTTGCTGTACCAGTATCAGTATCTATTTAAACATAGATTAACTAGTATACCGGTAAGATATAAAACTGCTGCAACACTCTACAGTTTATAACAGTTTTGCTTCTTTTTTATGTCAGCATTTCCATTTTGATTACATCTAAATTGCACTTGTCCACTTAGTAAGAACAACTCAATCATTCAGCACAGCATTAATCACAATTATGACAGCACATGACAGCACACACATTAACTGCAGCCTCAGCAGTGACTAGTTAACATTACTGATGCATGGGAGACTGGCCACCAGCCACATGGTTTGCTCCGTTCTGCCTTTTCTTGTTCTCCAGTTCTGCCAGCTCTATCTCCCGCCGTTCGTCCCTGTATTTATAATCAGCTGCTGCACCTTCTGGAATGTGTACATTTTCGGGGCTGTCCAGATCGCTGGACGTCTCCCCGCTATCCATGTAAAACAGCCCTCGGTTCTTTGCTATGTAGTCGTGTGGTCGCAGCTTTGCTGGAGAGCTCTGTTGACTGCTGGCTGCACTGCTGGCCTGCGAGGACGCCATGTCGTCCCTGTAGTAGTTGTCTTTTATAGTGATCTCATCCTTGTCCAACATGTTGGTTGTAAACTTTAATGTACCTTTGAGGACATCTCTCACCTGCAACAAAAGTGAAATATGAGCTGAGAACTTCCTGTCATTTTATTCATAATCATCAAGTTATTGAAAATAAAAGTTGATACCAGTGATATATTTTAATGAAAGAAGGGACCCATGGGTCACGGTGCTCAGCAGAAGTTGACTTTGAAGGTAAAAATCTAAATTAATAATAAATGGAGATAATGTCTGAGAGGAAAAGGTAATATAGGCCATGGTTAGTTGATATGCTAAGTTTGTATTGATGAGTAAGGAATGTTTTTTTTTTAATTTTATAAAATGTATACAGTTGCAATAATAACTAAATGTCATCACTGTACAGGTGCAAGGACTTGGTGGGTGGGGGGGGGGGGGATGGTGGGAGTTGCAGCATCTCTGCACATGCATACAGGACATGAAATTTAATTTAACAGTGCTTACAAATAAAAAAGTTGATTCACAAGTGCTGAATATTTAAAAATGTACAGGCTGACTGGTAGACCAACAAAGCTGATCACTTTATCTCCCATTCTGCTGGGCAGGAAAATAACGATCAAATGATTGCATCAGATCCTCAATTTTTTATTATATCAAAATTTTGTTTTCAAGTTCAGGTTTATAAATTGTACACATTTGCAATATTACATATCTGAATGTATAGGTTGCTTTCAAATTTTAGACTATAATAGCTTAAATCCATATACATACTGCCTATGGAAGTTATTTCAACAGTGCTTATAGGAAAAAAAAATCATAATTAATACATACTTAATGATAAACAGAGAGATGATGGACAGGCAGAGCTGACCACTTGATGTTACATTCTCCTGAGACAAGAATATGTTTCAGTTAGTTCTTAATTTTTTTTTCTGATAGTATACTAATTTTTTTTTAATTTAAAACATTTTATACATTTGCAATAAAACTAATGTCCCCAGTGCATAGTGCAAGGAAACAATGGTGGGGGGGGGGGGGGGGGGGGGGAGTGGTCGGAATAATAACACCTCTGTATATACATACAGGACAAACAAAGCCAATGGCTTATTGCACATTCTGCTGAGGCAGGAAAATAATAAACAAATGTTTGTATTAGATCTTCATTATTTTTATTACATCAAATTTTTTCAAGTTTATAATTTTTATACATTTACATTATAACATATATATATATATATATATATATATATATATATATATATATATATATATATATCTGAATATATAAGTTGATTCAAAATTCTAAATTGCATCATCATATATCCCTAATTTTGTTAGATAACACCACATTATGCATACAAATGTATTTATTATTTACCATAAAAATATATCTTATAAATTTGCAAAACAATAAATATCAGAAAAATAAACTTGATTCAGTATTCATTATTTTAAATTGCACCTTCATTTATCCATAATATGACTCATATATTTTCAATTTATGCATACTGATGGGTTTAATGATATTTTAATTTGTTAAAATCATTTAAAAGAAATTGATTTCTTTAGAAATGCTACATTACCACAACATTGCCTCTTCTGGATTACTCCTAGAATTACTGTTTCAAGAAAAGCTTTGTAAATTAGAGTGGAAACAGAGATACAATTAAGAAAATACAGTTCAAACAATAAGAATTACTGCATAACACTAAGTGGGTGGTGAGTATGGGGGGGTATGAGAATAACTGTACACCTGTGACTGTCGCAGACAGCAGGGAATCTCAACCAGTGACCCATTACAAATCAGATACCTGGCAAAGCTGAGACTTTGTGACCAGAGGTGGATTGCCTGCAGCTTGATAATGCAAGTTAAAACAGAGTTGTAGATCTTGGGGAATGGAACAGATGATCAGTGAGTTGTTCAGTTTTGATTCAGGTGCAGGATTTTTGTTTATCTGCTTGTAAGCCTGTTTCCAAATAATCAGAAAGTATTGTAGTGTTCTGTAATTTTTAGAGTTATATACAAATATACATAGAGATATAGATCCACAGGTATACATAAGATGACCATATTTACCTGTTTGAGACCTGCCAGTGCCAGCAGTAGCTCATCCTCATTTTCTACCTCCTGTCTCAAGATCTCCGTTTGAAGTTTTTCTGTAAATAAAACAGTGCCATATTTCAACATGATTCAACCTAACTAACACTTAATATGACTGGAAATATATTTGCTTCTATTATTTACTGTAACAATATTCAAACAGAATATTTATTTCAATGGTAATTAAATTATAATAACTGATCACGCGTATGACAACCAATGATTTCCGGGCAATGAAAAAGGGCAGAAGATAATGAAATAACTAATTATATTAAAACTGTTTATTAGACTTTTATGTAGACTCAAATCACACAGCACACTTCTGTGAACAGAAAAATATGTATGTGCATATAGATCACTTCAGCAAAATGAACAGCTATATGATAATATGACAATGACATTATTATAATGGTATTATTTATTTAATATTTGAGTATAATTATATATTTTCTTACTTATCTGAGTATCCATCTTCCCAGCACAGTAATGACACATATGTTCGAACTCATTCAAGCGACCTTGTAAATAAGATATCTGATGTTCAAGGGCTGCTTCCTGTAAACACAAGACAGAGGGTTCATACATCATACAAATAGAAAGGGATGGTGCATTATACACAGAAAAGACAAATGATTCAAGGTAAATGGGCATGATGTCTTAAGTAATGACAAGGACAGTTACAAAGACAGTTAGTTAGGCTGTAGACAGACCAATACTAATGAAGAAACATAACAGGATAATATCAGGGAAGTGTTTTTTTGTGTATTAACTCACAAGTTTTGCTTGTTTCCTGCCGCTCTTCTTGCCCCGGAGTGGCATCGTTGCATACTTAGTGCTGGGTGAGGCATTCCCATCATAAGGACTCATGTCACCATTCATGCTTGCGGCAGAACTCGCAGATTTGGCACCAGACGTCTCTAGTCGAGCCAGGCTCTGCGAGGAGATAGTTGGGTGGATCATACTAACGACTTCAGTCTCACCAAGTGCCGGCAAACTTGAAGCAGAGCCTCTCTTTGGTCTCACTCTGTATTCCCATGGATCCACTGAAACGACAAGGAGACCCTGAGGTCCTTCTTACTGTGTGATACACCTTGGATGATAGCTTGTAGCAGTGAAATTATGGAACAAGTGCATCAGAGACAAGAATTCAAGATTTTAATGGGCTTTTTTTTTCTAATGCACATCTGTAGACTTCTGTTCTGGTTTCAGACTGGACAGGGGACAACACAATAATCCCGTCATCAACCAGGCCAGGGGTATCACAAATGCAGGTCCTGAGTGTGAATTATTCCCCATCACTGGGTCATTAACACCAATGAACTCCAAAAGGTGCACTCTTTTGTGAGTGAAACATGATTGTGGGGCACAGTCTTCCCGTTAAGTCAGCAGAGCTTCCACTCTGATTGGGGGTCTACAGTGAAAAATCTCACCCCTCCTCAGTTGAGATTCAATAGGGCTTTTGAGTCAGGTGCTGTTACCCTAAATCACAGAGGCCTCTAGATATGGAAGAGTTACATAAACTTAAGTTGGTGAATGCTGCTGCTGTTTTTGGCATCAGTTTCATTCCCACAGATTTCACAGATTCACACAGAGAAGAAGTGTGACAGTGTTTTAACAATATTACAGCCATTTTGAGACTGATTTGAGTGTGACAGTGTTTTAACAATATTACAGCCATTTTGAGACTGATTTGAGTGTGACAGTGTTTTAACAATATTACAACCATTTTGAGACTGATTTGAGTGTGACAGTGTTTTAACAATATTACAACCATTTTGAGACTGATTTGAGTGTGACAGTGTTTTAACAATATTACAGCCATTTTGAGACTGATTTGAGTGTGACAGTGTTTTAACAATATTACAACCATTTTGAGACTGATTTGAGAGTGACAGTGTGTTAACAATATTACAACCATTTTGAGACTGATTTGAGTGTGACAGTGTGTTAACAATATTACAGCCATTTTGAGACTGATTGGAGTGTGACAGTGTGTTAACAATATTACAGCCATTTTGAGACTGATTAGAGTGTGACAGTGTGTTAACAATATTACAGCCATTTTGAGACTGATTTGAGTGTGACAGTGTGTTAACAATATTACAGCCATTTTGAGACTGATTTTAGTGTGACGGTGTATGAACAGTATTAAAGCCATTTTGAGACTGATTTTAGTGTGACAGTATTTGCAATATAACAGCCATTTTGAAGCTTATTTGAGTGTGACAGTGGGTTAACAATATTACAGCCGTTTTGAGACTGATTTGAGTGTGACTTTGTATTAACAATATTACAGCCATTTTGAGACTGATTTGAGTGTGCCAGTATTTGCAATATAACAGCCATTTTGAAGCTAATTTGAGTGTGACAGTGTGTTAACAATATTACAGCCATTTTGAGACTGATTTGAGTGTGACGGTGTATTAACAGTATTAAAGCCATTTTGAGACTGATTTGAGTGTGACAGTATTTGCAATATAACAGCCATTTTGAAGCTTATTTGAGTGTGACAGTGTGATAACAATATTACAACCATTTTGAGACTGATTTGAGTGTGACGGTGTGTTAACAGTGTTAAAACCATTTTAAGACTTATTTGAGTGTGACAGTGTGTTAACAATATTACAGCCATTTGAGACTGATTTGAATGTGACTGTGTTAACAATATTACAACCATTTTGAGACTGATTTGAGTGTGACAGTGTGTTAACAATATTACAGCCATTTTGAGACTCATTTGAGTGTGACAGTGTGTTAACAATATTACAGCCATTTTGAGACTCATTTGAATACGACAGTCCAGTAACAATATTACAGCCATTTTGAGACTGATTTGAGTGTGACGGTGTTTTAACAATATTACAGCCATTTTGAGACTGATTTGAGTGTTACAGTGTTTAACAATATTACAGCCATTTTGAGACTGATTTGAGTGTGACAGTGTTTTAACAATATTACAGCCTTTTGAGACTGATTGGAGTGTGACAGTGTTTTAACAATATTACAGCCATTTTGAGACTGATTTGAGTGTAACAGTGTTTTAACAATATTACAACCATTTTGAGACTGATTTGAGTGTAACAGTGTTTTAACAATATTACAACCATTTTGAGACTGATTTGAGTGTGACAGTGTGTTAACAATATTACAGCCATTTTGAGACTGATTTGAGTGTGACAGTGTGTTAACAATATTACAGCCATTTTGAGACTGATTTGAGTGTGACAGTGTGTTAACAATATTACAACCATTTTGAGACTGAGTTGAGTGTGACAGTGTGTTAACAATATTACAGCCATTTGAGACTGATTTGAATGTGACTGTGTTAACAATATTACAACCATTTTGAGACTGATTTGAGTGTGACAGTGTGTTAACAATATTACAGCCATTTTGAGACTGATTTGAGTGTGACGGTGTATGAACAGTATTAAAGCCATTTTGAGACTGATTTGAGTGTGACAGTATTTGCAATATAACAGCCATTTTGAAGCTTATTTGAGTGTGACAGTGTGTTAACAATATTACAGCCATTTTGAGACTGATTTGAGTGTTACAGTGTTTTAACAATATTACAGCCATTTTGAGACTGATTTGAGTGTGACAGTGTTTTAACAATATTACAGCCTTTTGAGACTGATTGGAGTGTGACAGTGTTTTAACAATATTACAGCCATTTTGAGACTGATTTGAGTGTAACAGTGTTTTAACAATATTACAACCATTTTGAGACTGATTTGAGTGTAACAGTGTTTTAACAATATTACAACCATTTTGAGACTGATTTGAGTGTGACAGTGTGTTAACAATATTACAGCCGTTTTGAGACTGATTTGAGTGTGACGGTGTGTTAACAGTGTTAAAGCCATTTTAAGACTTATTTGAGTGTGACAGTGTGTTAACAATATTACAACCATTTTGAGACTGATTTGAATGTGTCTGTGTTAACAATATTACAACCATTTTGAGACTGATTTATGTGTGACAGTGTGTTAACAATATTACAGCCATTTTGAGACTGATTTGAGTGTGACAGTGTGTTAACAATATTACAGCCATTTTGAGACTAATTTGAATACGACAGTCCAGTAACAATATTACAGCCATTTTGAGACTGATTTGAGTGTGACGGTGTTTTAATGAAAATACAGCCATTTTGAGACTGATTTGAGTGGGACAGTGTGTTAACAATATTACAGTGATTTTGAGACTGATGTGGGTGTGACGGTGTGTTAACAATATTACAGCCATTTTGAGACTGATATGAGTGTGACAGTGTGTCAACAATATTACAGCCATTTGAGACTGATTTGAATGTGACTGTGTTAACAATATTACAACCATTTTGAGACTGATTTGAGTGTGACAGTGTGTTAACAATATTACAGCCATTTTGAGACTGATTTGAGTGTGACAGTGTGTTAACAATATTACAGCCATTTTGAGACTGATATGGGTGTGACGGTGTTTTAACAATATTACAGCCATTTTGAGACTGATTTGAGTGTGACAGTGTGTTAACAATATTACAGCCATTTTGAGACTGATTTGAGTGTGACAGTGTGTTAACAATATTACAGCCATTTTGAGACTCATTTGAGTGTGACAGTGTGTTAACAATATTACAGCCATTTTGAGACTGATTTGAGTGTGACTGTGTGTTAACAATATTACAACCATTTTGAGACTAATTTGAGTGTGACAGTGTGTTAACAATATTTCAGTCATTTTTAGACTGATTTAAGTGTGACAGTGTGTTAACAATATTACAGCCATTTTTAGACAATTTGAGTGTGAAGTTGTGTTAACAATATTACAGCCATTTGAGACTGATTTGAATGTGACTGTGTTAACAATATTACAACCATTTTGAGACTGATTAGAGTGTGACAGTTTGTTAACAATATTATAGCCATTCTGAGACTGATGTGAGTGTGACAGTGTGTTAACAATATTACAGCCATTTTGAGACTGATTTGAGTGTGACAGTGTGTTAACAATATTAGCGCCATTTTAAGACTGATTTAAGTGTGACAGTGTGTTAACAATATTACAGCCATTTTTAGACAATTTGAGTGTGAAGTTGTGTTAACAATATTACAGCCATTTGAGACTGATTTGAATGTGACTGTGTTAACAATATTACAACCATTTTGAGACTGATTAGAGTGTGACAGTTTGTTAACAATATTATAGCCATTCTGAGACTGATGTGAGTGTGACAGTGTGTTAACAATATTACAGCCATTTTGAGACTGATTTGAGTGTGACAGTGTGTTAACAATATTAGCGCCATTTTAAGACTGATTTGAGTGTGACAGTGTGTTAACAATATTACAGCCATTTTGAGACTGATTTGAGTGTGACAGTGTGTTAACAATATTACAGCCATTTTGAGACTGATTTGAGTGTGACAGTGTGTTAACAATATTACAACCATTTTGAGACTGATTTGAGTGTGACAGTGTGTTAACAATATTACAATGTGATGTGTGACCAGACCTGATCCTCCTGGGGACTGCTCAGTTTGTAGATTCATTGGTTCGCTCTCAGACTTGGCCATCCGCTTACTGCCAAGGATGCTGAGACTCCCGGGGCGCCCCGTGTTGAAGCGTCGTGTCAGACTAGACAGACCAGACATCAGTGATCCAGGCTTCTCCTGGTACTTAGTGTGATGAACTGAGAGCAAATAATAGTCAAACGTTACCATCTGAAGATTTTACATATACATGTCTTCAGCATCCCCATTCTTTAAATCATAGTCAAGTGTTACATACTGAAGATTTAACATGTACATTTAAACATTACATTTAAATCCTCATTCTTTAAATCATAGTCAAACATTACCTACTGAAGAATTAACATATACATTCAACCTCCTCATCCTTTAAATCATAGTCAAATGTTTCCTACTGAAAATTTAACATACTGTAGTTGGCTTTATATTTGTCAGGCTGAAATTTTGTGATTTCTTTATTTTGAACTTTTCATGAAGGTTTTATTTTCACAACTGCAACAGAACCAATAAAATCTAGGTTTACAGGTGCAACAGTATTTGTAGTTATTACAAATTAGAATATTAATAATTCCACAGTACTTCACAAATTTCTTTTACAGTCATGATATCATTATTCTAATTTGTAATAACTACAAGTATTAATAATTCCACAGTACTTCACAAATTTCTTTTACAGTCATGATATCATTACTTGTGTCACATTTGATATATTGCCAGAAGTATCCCCGCATATTATATTTGTCAGGCTGAAATTTTGTGATTTCTTTATTTTGAACTTTTCATGAAGGTTTTATTTTCACAACTGCAACAGAACCAATAAAATCTAGGTTTACAGGTGCAACAGTATTTGTAGTTATTACAAATTAGAATATTAATAATTCCACAGTACTTCACAAATTTCTTTTACAGTCATGATATCATTACTTGTGTCACATTTGATATATTGCCAGAAGTATCCCCGCATATTATATTTGTCAGGCTGAAATTTTGTGATTTCTTTATTTTGAACTTTTCATGAAGGTTTTATTTTCACAACTGCAACAGAACCAATAAAATCTAGGTTTACAGGTGCAACAGTATTTGTAGTTATTACAAATTAGAATATTAATAATTCCACAGTACTTCACAAATTTCTTTTACAGTCATGATATCATTACTTGTGTCACATTTGATATATTGCCAGAAGTATCCCCGCATTTTACAGTAATAAACTAATGGGCCAGTTTCCGATTAACAAACCACGTTTTCAGAGGTATTATAAATAATCAAATTGTCCACATGCATCTTTCTCTCCTGCTTATTTAGATGATAGGACAATTTATTCCCAGCAATAGTTTCATATACATGATTAATTCCTATTTGCAAATATCACGTAATTAAAACCCTCACAATATACTCTAAACATCATATATCTATAAAACATTACCTACTGACAATTTAACATATACTCTCAACCCCCAGATTCTTGTTGTTACTTTCATGGTCTTATCAAGACAAAACACCAACACTGAAAACATTCTGCTACCAGTACAAGACACCTACCTCGTACTCGAGCAGCAGACTCCATTCCTGTTGATGACATGTTTGCCTGGTACATGTAATTTGGAGGTCTCTGATGTTGCTAAAACCAAGCAGATATAAACTCTCTACATGCCAGTACAGTATCAGCGGTATCACAATATTATGCATGTAATAAGGTGGTTTCTGGCCTTGCTAAACAGTTGAAATGATATATGTTTGATGGGAAAGATGTAGGCAAGGTAACAGATCTGACCTCTGGCCTCTCAGCACTTGTATTACATGTCATGTTTACTCGGAGAATATATCAAATGTCAAAGGACTATAGCAATTCCTCAGATGACTTTCATTCAGCTTTGTTCAAAACAATGTTTTAATACAGACTTACAATAATACAACGGATGTTACTTACACTAGGTTCTCTGAGGTATAAAGCCTTCTGTACAATAAAGTGTATGTCCCCAACAGGAGGATATCTCATCAGACACTTGAGGCAACTGGCATAGTCACTGGTTAGCACTGTATAAAGACATGATATGTAAACATATTTATTAATCAGCCCATTAGGAAATACAGAAAAAAATGCTTTTCATAGAATATCTTTCATGTAAAATTTACAACTGTTGCTTATGATGGTTACATAAGAATAATTTCCTTTAAATTAAAAAAATGGTAATTTAATGTTAATTCAACAACTGTGATATACAATCATACATGAAATATACAAAAAAGTTCCTTTGACCAATAATTCATTGAATGAGTACAATGAAGGGCTCGAACTGTGATATCAGTAGAGTGGATCACCTGGGTATAGTTTAAATGAAAAATTTTAAATATGCTAAGACAACGGGAGAAGTTTGCTTATGGCAATAAATGTTCAATTTAGCCTTACATGTACAATATCTTAAAACAAGAGGACTGCAAGATTACATGATAAGCCTGTTTTGAATCTTTTGGTGAGTTTAATCAAAGTCATGGTAAGTTATCACAACAACACTGACAAGAGCACCGCAATGTGCATAATATGCTGGTCGTAGGTCTTGTGACCTCTGACCTCATTTAATATGCATGAAATATGCTGAAAACTTAAATGAGGTGAGAAACTCTATTGGTAAATATGTACAATGAGTTTCATGAAATTTCATAGGATTTTTGTTAAGTCACCACAATGCCTCCAAGGTGCAGTGACCTCTGACCTCATTAAATATGTGTGGATTTTGCTGGAAATTAAACTTGGTCAGATACTTTACAGATTAACATTTCTGATGAGTTTTATCAAAATCCTTCATATTCTTCATAAGTTATCCCAGAAACACCACAAAGTAGCCTAGTGACCTGTGACCTTATTAAATATGCGTGGATTTAGCCTGTAATCAAACTCAGACAAGAAAATCTGTTGGTTAGTAGCTATGGTGAGTTTGATGAAAATCCATCATAGCCCTGGTCAGTTAACATGGCGATACTAAAAGTTGATAGAGGGACAGATGGTGGGTATACCTAAATATTCCCTTCATATGACAGGCGTATTAAAACTAGTGACCTCTGTTCTTATTAATATGCACATGAAAAACATGAAAAGAAAGCTGTCATCTTGTATGGGGCAGAATAACCAGTACTGAAAGCATTCCATTCACCTTATCAAGCTTTTTATGAATTGTGTTTATCAGCAAAACGTGTTCAGTGACACTAAAAAGTTCTTGAGTGTGCTAGCTTCCTTCTCTCTTAGCCGTAAACTTTGAGCACAAAAATTTGGGCAGTTGAAGGGGGGATATTATCATTTCAATTAATGGCTACCACTACCTTTTATCATTTCATAAAGTGTTTAAAGCCTTAAAGCCATGATGAACAAGATCTACAGTCTAAACAGGTCTATAACAGCCAGACTGATTGTGGTTGGTGCACTTACTGTATTCTCTGAGATATAACAACATGGCCAAAAAGATATAATCCACCAGGTCAAAGCTTATACCATCCCCAAAGATGGCATCCCATAGCACCAACAAGTCTTGCATTGGAAACTCCCTTCCAAACAATAATCGAACCCAGCGGCTGAAATACAAGGCAAATTATCATTCTAATATATAAGAAATCGGAAAATCAGTACTGTGAAACTATATTTTTAAATTTACATTTGGACAATTTTTTACAGCTGACAAAAGTATAACAGTCCATGCATGATTTTGCAGCAAGAACTCCTTAAGATCATATATATAACATGTATAAACAATACCACAAGCTTGACAGCTTTTAATCATCAGAGCCCTGTAACAGAATTAGGTCACCAGGGTGATTGATTTAGCCAAGTTTACTTGGCTGCAGGGGCAGAGCGTAAGGCGGTATGTATGACAGCTACAGATGTCCTCGGATATGACAGATAGTGTGAGCCAGGGTTTATTTAATCCAAGCTACAGTCCAATGAAAGACATGGTGTGGTATGAGACAAAGCTCCAGTTAGAACAGCAACCTGACTTCTAGTCACTTTGCATGTGCAATAATAAGAAACAGCAGTCCAGCATGTCTTCAATAAGCCAGTGATATATGCAGTGCGGTGAACTCTGTGAGTCTCTCAGTCTTTTTTCAAAAGATTTGTGAATAAATGTATTAACAGGAGGCCTAAACTTACATTAATAGTCAATCAAAATATCAACTCTAACATACTTGTATTTCCAGTTAGATCTCTCAGAGACGAGATCAGATCATAACTGCATGTCACAGACACAACATTAAGAGAAGAAATTTATTCAACATAAGATCAAGCAGCCTGTGCTTGATATATGATATGGTTAATAAACTATGTGACCCAGACTAAAGGTAAATCCTTACATTCCATAAATCTGTGGAGCAATCTCCATCCTCTCCAGCTGAGCATGAAGATCCAAGTCATATTTTTTCAGCAGATAATCATGGATTCTTGTCAATTTGGTCATGATCACATTGGTTGGCTGGAAGTCAGGCAGTTTGGCGAAGGGTTGGTTAACATGTGACGGTGGCTGATCAACAGATAAATACCAGAACATTAAAGCTACATTGGCACTGGTATTCAGCAAGTCAGTAATGGTAAATAAAAATTATTTTTATGCAAAGAGAGTGCATCTGCTCTGTGTGTGTATTTTATATATATAAATAAATATATATTTATATATCTATACCGTATTTGACATAATGAGCAACTGAGGTGCTTTCAAAATTGAATTTTATCATTTAGTTTTTGTATCCCGAAAGGTCCATCCCAACATGCTGTTCTCAGCTAAGATATGACCTTTTTGGGGGTTCAGGGGAAACTTTTAGTCGCTAATTTAGGGAAAATTTGATTTCCTTAGCCAATATTTTTGGCCTTGGGATACTCAGACATACTTCCATGCCTTCAAAATCATCCAGTGAGGTGGCATAATAACAGTGACTGTAAGTACTGCTTCTTATAACAGGGTGGACACTCATTATGTCACATATGGTATATATATAAATATATATATACATATATATATATATATATATATATATATATATATATATATATATATATAGATGATTCAATATTATCTCCTGTTAATTTATCACTCATAAACAGACTTTAGATCCACTCAATGACAGGTTTTATAATATCAACTATTGTCAAGTATTATAAGTAATATGCTTATCTCTCCAAAGTCATAACCTGTATCTGTAGGTAAATAACTCTTCCATGATCACATCAGTTCATCAAATATCAATATAAACATTTGTGCACAAATGGCTGTTTCATGATCTGGTTTATCTGGATGTGCTTACTTTTAAAATTGGGCTCCTCTCTCTGGACATGTACCATGGCACAACTGTCTCCATGATCTGACAGAACATAGAACTGGAACAGAAAACACATCAATATGACAATATGTAGATTTATATCTTCTTTTGACCTTTCTTGTCACTCTTCCTGTCTATTTATGGATTAAGCAAGAGTAAAAGCACAATATACTAGATTTAAAAATCACTGTCAAAGAATGTATATGTTCTTCCAATGTATATTACAAAATGTTTTTAGTTCCAAATGTTGATGAACTGAACAATGAAATATCATCATGTCTCAACTATCATATACATTTCTTGAATGTCAACAACCAGATAATATGATTTAAGAAATGAGACATACCAGTACATATATAAACACAGGTACTGGAATATATGCATACATACTTTTGAATAAATATGTCTATATTCAATTAAACTTTTACATAAGTAACATTTTATTTTATATACTGTGGTTGCATTTATATCAGCGAGGTTGAATTTTCACGCTTTTTTTTAAGGTTCACGGGGTTTCTTTTTGCACTTTGATGTAAGTGTAGTCATATATTTTATTGATCAAATATGAAACTATAAAATGTAGTGACTTAATTATTTCATAAACTGCTGATTTCACCATGATCTAGGCCTACTTTTTCTGTGCCTGGACATAGCATGTTTGAACAGTCACAGTACCCAAAGTGCTACCCTGTCCTGTAGTGGTACATTTGTACTACTACAGGACACTGGGTTGTACCAGTACAGGCCACTGTGCTACCCTTTTATCTGGCCAATCATGGGGCTTCATGCCTGACTGGGGGCATTGGAGCAGGGCTACCAGGGCAATTAGTGTGTCTGGGGCAGGGGCCAGACCTCAAATGATGAGTACACAGTGGTCAGCTGATTATCTGCTTTGTTATAATTGAAGTATTGAGATAACAGCAACAATGGTTATTTCTCTCCCTCTCTATTTCTGCCTCTCATTCTCTCTCCCTTCTTCACTTTCTTTCTTGCCCATTCTCTCTACCTCTCTCTCCCCATCTATGGTTCTCTTTTTCTCACCTTTCTCTCACTCTTTCTCTCTTCCTCTATTTCTCACTCTTTCTTTTTCTCTTCTCTTTTTTTAATAGTGCTCCTATAGCTATATTAATAGATACATACAACTGTAATACGGTATGTAGATTATATCTATTGTGCTCAGATATCCATATTAATACATACATATACCTGTAATATGTATATACAGAATGAATATATCTAAAACATGTAAATATATCTGTGGAAATACAGACCTACATGTTTTATTATGTATTTATTGTCTTTGTAGCTAAGTGTACATATCAAACACTGAAATGTTTAGTGAAGTGTAATGTGCTTGTCTGTGTTATGGTGACATGTAAACTTGATTGATATGCAGAATAATGGAGTGTTTTTTTTCCAAACTGATTGTGAATTCTTTAAATAGATACAAAATGTGATGCTACACTTTATGCATAATGTCATACATGATCTGTGCAAAAAAAAAAATACAATCATTGCGTCCCTATATATATACATATATATATATATATATATATATATATATATATATATAGTAATACATTAATGGTTGTATAATTAAAGAGGTTATTGCTTTCCTTATTTGAACATTTACAAGAGATTCTTATATGATACTTGTCATACATAATGAAAATGTTGAACTGGAATTTAGTACTAAAATTGTAATTTGATCTTTTTATATCTTTTAACTATGTATATCTTATTATTAAACAAGGGACCTATGGGTCACGGCGCTCAGCTGTTATATATGATAAAAAAATATGATTTAGATATGATTCACGTGCTGGTTTTGTGTGGTAATAAATATGCTGTATTATGAGTTGTTGTTGTTTAGCTTATGTATGATTTTGATAGTATCTTTGGAGACAGGGAAGAGGATTGATTTCATTTATTTTATTAACAAATGGAGTACTATTGTCACACAGATTTTGACTTGGCCATATAACTTATAAGCAGAACATATAATATAAGAGTTTAACTATTAATTAAAAAAATTACAAATATTGTCCCAAATATAATTTTTATTAAAAATAATAAGAGAATCTTATGAATTTTTTAAATGAAATATAACTGAAATGATTATTAAAATAATATTAAAGAATATATTCATGAATGCATTCATGAATACATTTTGAAAGTATTTGCACTGGTATTCATATACTTTGATTTTTACCTGAATTCCCGTTCTGTATGCAAGAAATTTTATAATGGAGTACATATTCATATTCGTATTTAAATACAATTGCAAATTATTCGCACCATGTCGGGTATTTATTCAGTTTTCAACGAACAATGATGTTGAGTATCCAGAATATACAAAATTAACACATTTAAATAATGATCATAAGTACCTGGTTTTATGGCTTTTATTTATATTTAAAAAAATAAATGTAATATATTCATTTTGGACTTATTTCACATCAATGTACACACTCGACACAGTAGGAATCTAGATTAATATTATCAACTGCATCTTTGTCCATCATTACTTTCCTTCATATGATCCCAAATCATTAGTAACGAATAATATGATTTACTTTTTTATAATTAAAATTGAACTGAAAAATACCATAGGTGACTGCATGGTGTTATTTGGAATACATGACATTCTATCCATTGATACAAGATTCTTATATCATCAGTAACTGCAAGTTAATTTCCTGTTATTATAAACTAACAAATTCCTCCTCTACTTTTCTTTAATTTGTTATTAAAAACCAATAAAAAATTATTAATTTATTGTTTATTGTTATGTTGTTGGTTAAAACTACTAGATGAGTTGGGTTGGACACCTGCATCCACTGTGGCTGGCCATTATATAATAAGCTGCCTGGAGCCCAAGTTTATGCCTCGCCTCAAGCATGCATAATTTGCTGAAAGTTCAACAAGGTCAACATACAGGTGACTCAGGAGGGGCTGGAGAGGGCAAAGGTCTGACATGGTCTCATAGAAACATTAACAAAAGCTACAATTTTTGGCAAATTTCTTTCAGCTTTCTAAACTAAAAAGCTGAAATCCTTATGTGTGCATGATATGAAAATTATATCAACAGTGCTCACAGGAAACAAACGTGCCATGGTGAAAGTTGAGCAAAATTTAAGGTACTAATTTTATATTTATACTAATAACTTATAAAATTTGAAAAATTCGCGACTAATTTTAGGTATTTAATTGAATCTTGATTAAATAATGTTACATCCCTGACAAAAAAATCTCTAGCTTCAGCAATCTCCTTGTTAAGGGAGTAAATATATTTCTTGATTTTTTACAAAGTGCATTATGTTTGGGCCCATAACTTAAAACAATTACGCAATACTGACATCATTTCTGGCATGTGCATAGAGAATGTATAGAAAAATATGTATATTATATATGATTTAAGTCAGATCAGTTGTTTTGATATTAGGCAGTCTTGAACTGTAAAAATGGATTTTTAATGGAAAAATGAAGTTTTTCATTAATATCTCGAAGGTATTGAGTCCTAGTGACCAAATTCTTGGCATGGTAGGGGATTTTGGAGACATCTAAATGTATGCCAAATTTTAGGAACTGAGAGCTGAAGCTGGGGAGCTGAGCTCTTGCAAACTGCATAACACTAGCTTGATGTAAACAATATGTTACATGGTGTTTGAAAACTTAAATAAAATCTACAGTTTTTGATCAAATGGTTTCAAATTTTTGGTGTTAACAGACAAAGTGCTACCAAAAACATGCTGTGAAAATTAAATCCACAGTACTTACAGAAAAAAAACGTGCCATGGTCAAAGTTGGGCTAAATTTAAGGTACCAATTTTTTATTTTTGTTAATTTTTTAAAAAATTTAAAAGATTTTGATCTAATTTTGGGTATACAATTTAATTTTAATTAATTAAAGTTATATTACTGGAAAAAAAGTCCATAGCTTTAACATGTTTTGTGTTAAGTGATCAAATATCTTTCCTGAATTTTTACAAAATGCATTATGTTTGGGCCCATAACTTTTTTAAATTATATAATACAGACATAATTTCTGGCATGTACATAGGAACTATATAGAGGAATACTTATGGTAAATATGAGGTAAAACAGATGAGTTGTTTTGATATTAGGCAGTCCTGAAGTGTGAAAATAGGTTTTTAATAAAAAATTGAGGTTTTTCCTTAATTTCTCAAAGGAACGAAGTGGCAAAGACCCAGTTTTCGGCTTGGTAAGAGATCTTGGGGACATCTAACATTATGCCGAATTTTGGATTCCTAGGTCTTACGGTTTCAAAACGTGCCACATCTACGGACGGACGGACGGACAGACGGACGGACGACGGACAATGGACCACGACTATAGCTCAGATGACTTATAGTCAGCTGAGCTAAAAACACATTTTTATTATATTTTAACTCATTTTTTGTTATTACAGTACAAAGTACCTTAAAATTTTTATATGTTACATTTTAGTGATAGAAAATCTGCTGTATGATATAGATGGATGTTGTTCAGAAAGATGCCAAATTGTATTAACTGGATGCTGTTCATTTGTACGCTATGAAAATGGACACTGATCATATAGACGGCATCATATTATAGACGCCATCTTATGTTGAGCAGGCCCGTGCACGCTTCATTAAGATGCCTAAATACAAGCCATATAGCCATATTTTGTTTTGTATTATAT
Organism: Sipunculus nudus; assembly: GCA_026874595.1. NCBI lineage: Eukaryota > Metazoa > Annelida > Sipuncula > Golfingiida > Sipunculidae > Sipunculus > Sipunculus nudus. Next base: position 35,893,777 of record CM049317.1, on the reverse strand, counting down.
TTTCTTTACGTGTGTATAACGTGTGAACAAAGATGGACGTCCATCGTATATATCACCATCATATGCTAGGCGGGGCCCATGTGCCCTTCATTTAGGCGCCCACAAAATATTATTTTTTATATTATATTTTGTTTACGTATGTATATTGTTTCCTTAAATTTAAGAACCAATTTAATGAAACAGTTATGAATAATGATGTGACATTTAAGATAATATTTTGGATATTGTGCAAATGACAATGAATGCTGATCATACATAGATGACATTGTTTTATCGACACTGTCGTCTGCATGCACCTTTCAGAAAGATGCCTAATTACAACTTACAAATCATACAGTTCAGATATTTTCTAAATGTTTCCAGAAAAGTGAGACCCTATTTAAATATAACCATGTTCAGTTTTAGATTATATTTTGTTTTCATTTATTTCCTGAGAATGAGGGTCTTTTGTTTCGGTTACCAAACAAATTAAACTTTAAACTGTCCTGTGTAGTTTCAATGAAAGTAATATAAACTTAATTGTAGTTTTCCTTTGTTAATTAGTCTATTGTTTCTTAATGTAAAGTTAAACCATAAGAACTTATATAAATTAATATTATAAGACCAAACATGAAAAGCTTTTTTTTACAAATACAATACATCATATAGAATACTATAATAACAAATGACAAAGCAATTAATTATGTAGATTGTTATTATTTTTTTTATAAAGATCACTTTTATACAAAATAGTATGTTTTTGACACTCCATAATTTTTTTATTAAACAAACACATAAACTTCAGATGCAAAATATAATTACATAACAGGTATGATAATATGTATACACAGTGTGTTAAATAATGTTATGACGATATATATATGGCGATCTTATTTGATATTAAATTATATAATCCTTGATCATATGATAGAATACAATATAATGTATCATTATAATATAATAAACATTTCTGAATAACAAAGCAGATAATCAGCTGACCACTGTGTACTCATCATTTGAGGTCTGGAACCAACTAATTGCCCTTGTAGCCCTGCTTCTATGCCCCCAGTGAGGCACAAGGTCCCATGATTGGCCAGATAAGGGGTAGCACAGTGGCCTGTACTGGTACAGCCCACTGTCCTGTAGAAGTACAAATGTACCAATACAGGACGGGGTAGCACTTCGGCCCGGCCCCTACTCGATGGCTGAGCAAACGCCTGTGGGAAGCGTTGACCCCACTGGCTGTACTTAGTTCAGGGCCGAGGCTCAATCAAAACATTGCATGTCAGTGAAGGTGTGAGAACCAACCTGTGACTACATAACCATGTAATAAGTTTGTTTAGAGAAACTGTCTTGATAAGGGTATCTTACTCCTTTTAATTAAAAAATGAGTTGTAATCACCTGCTCAAACAACAATGGACATATGTAATGCTGGATGTAGCCCCCTTATTGCAGGATCGAAGGTTCATGGTTCTCGCATCAAAGCCAACCGATACTCATATAAATGGGCCCAGTTATTCGCCCTGAATCACTTAAAGTGAGCCAGCCTTGATGGACTTCACTAAGTGGCTGAAGAAGAGACCCCGGACCAAAGCACTGCCTGACCAACATGAGTGTACATCAATTGAGAGTGCACAGATCTGCCGAGCAGCAAAAGATCAGACTGACCTCACCAACTTAATTCCAAACAAAATTGCAGGGAATACAACCACTAAGATGAGAGTATTCTGACTATTAAAAAATATTTGTATACATAAGTACAAACACAGAAAAAGTGTACATTAACTCCTAATATAACAAAGTTGATTTTGAAAAAATCCCAGTTAACGAAGTGGCAGGTGGGATCCTCTTTCTTTATGTTGCATAAATCATAACTGTCACCATCTACTGGCAGCTGCTGAAATTAATGCTCATGATCTGGTATGCATTCAAAACTGCCTGGTTTCAATTTTGTGGTCACAGAGCAACTGTGAATATTGCAATTTTGAAGCCACCGCAAATAGGAAGACAACCATAGTATATGGTAAGATTTGACAATAAAGAAAAAATATAAATCACTTATTAAATTGCATTTGTGGTAACAACAGCCTTTTTTATCAATTCATCTTTAGTATCTAATTTATCATCATACTTGTGACATTCTAAACCCTGAGCTTCAAAGGTTCTACACTCAGATTTTGATACAACAATCATTACATATCTGAGAGTTATTATCCAAAATAATATTTTTCATCAACATTTTTCAGTATGATTCCTGATGCCTGGTGCATGCTTTATTAACAGCTTCATTTCCAAGAGTACATACTGTCATACAGTTCATATATTGGTACAGTGGACCCCACAATTACAACCACCTTGGGGACTGACCAAAGTTGTAATTTTGGGGTGGTCATATTTGTGAAATTCTAAGTTACCTGGATCATATATTAAGGACCAAGAAAAGTAGTTGTAATTGTGGATTGGTTGCAAATGTGGGATGGTCCCAAGGCAGGGTTCCACTGTACTTCCGATAGATAAAACTTTCATGGCTTTGTCATGACTTTAAATTATCACTCTGATCATTCTCTATTGGGTGACAAATTTAATTTGTTTTATATATTTTGCTTTGTACTTAAGTACTAAGTCCAGGCACTTCTCAGTTTAACATAAAAGTGACAATTGTTTTCAAAATGCAAGATAAACAGTGATGAATAAAATATCTTTTAAAAAATCCATGACTTAATATATACTAAGATATCGCATGTATTTCAAATTTTAGGAATCCAATTTTATGAATTAAAGCGTGACTAACCTTATATCAATCAAACAATCATGAACAATAATTAACAGAATGACAATGGCTTTGTTACATCTACACAAAAAGGTTTACTCACAATGCATCATGTTCTATGAACTCAGGATTAAGCATCTCCTTTACAGAGTCCCTGAAACATAAAACAAGAATAATTAGAGTTTTAACTTAATAATCATACAGTACACACCAAGTGAAATCACACTGACCCAGGTCAATGCTTAATGGTTCTGTTACAGTGCTGGTACATCAAATGTCTAGCTTCTTCATTTCAATTATTCCTAACATTCCTGGTTTGTAAACAAACTAGCTATAGGCTTTCTGTTCTGAACAAAGAGTGATTTGATTGCAATGTATTCTGTGTGAGCAGGACAGCATATACACCTCTCTCTCTTTTCAAATGCATAACAAGTGACACAGACAGTAAATGGTACTGAACCATCTTGAGAATACACAATGCACCTGTATCAAATCTTATACCACAGCAAATACACATAAGCTTTTATAACTAATAAACCCCTACCCCTTCCCTAAGACCCCCCACCCCCCAACCAAAAAAAAACACCATCTTAGGTGGAAATGATCTTACCAATAATTATTTTTGGATATACTCTGGATGTATACCCAGAGCTACAGGTTATAGGTGGCATACAGACATTTGCTGCTGCTTATGAAGGAAATGCTTTCATTGTTACCTCTGCCAAAAGCAGTCAAATGATGTCAGAGAATACTGTAAATTTCTTTGAAAGACTTGACACCAGACCAGGTTTCAACAAAATTTCCCTCAAGCTGGAAATTTAACAGGTAAATAATTTACAAATGAAGACAATGACTTGTGACACTATCCACCAAGGACAGGTCTTAGACATATGCAATTTCAGCTATCTATCCTGCAAATTTACATACAGTGCTTGTTTTCTTACATTGCACACCTACCAGTGCACAACAATATTTAGCATTTCAGTTCCTCAAGCATGAACAGAATTTAGTACCAGCTATAATTTAAAGCAATCCTAAATACTCTTAAATGTTATAATGATATTCTATCACCTAGAATTTTTAGCGAAGTGATAATTATCTAGCTATGTAAGGTGAAAATAAAGTCCAATATGTTTGGGTGGAAGAGAGTTCAGACCAGATATTATACATATGAATAAATATTTTTATTTAATGGCAAAATCCATTGTACTTTGCGGAGGGCATAAAGTAATCAGCTATACTAAATACTTTTAAATGGGATGAGAATGATTGTTGTGAACATGCAGAATGGATTTGCTTGATGTGTTTCACCATCTAGTGAATCTAATTATATAAAACATGGGAGAAACTAAACAATTCACCAATGCTCCTGAACACATGAAGTGCAAATACTCTGCGACAACATGCTGTATTAGTATGGTTCTGCTAAGTATGCCTCTTTGAGCTGTTTCTTCAAAAGATATGTCTAGAAGTTCACCCCCACCTCTGGCCATGACAGTCCGACTCTGTAGGCAATGATAATTGGGCTGGTAACCCCACTTGAGTCATGATACAGGCATTATTGAGGAATGCATTGCAGTAGTCTTCAATCATGTTGCATTCACATTGTGGTAAACAGCCCATTATCTTAACAATATGCTACAAATGTTGAATAAACACAAGGGAATACTTAAAATGCTTAAGATAAGTCTGGTTTATGTCAAGTGACAGTGTACTGTCAGAGGGCCGATATGGCGCTACTTCACCTCCACCGAACATTGCTCTATGGAAGCAATATGGAAGCAATAGCTAAACAAGCAGACAACCTTATGATTTTGGAACCCCTGTCCAAATGCTGTCAAGTAAAATGATAAATATACAGCTTCAAATGCAAAAGAAGCACCGGCTGCTCTCACATATATAACCTTTATTGCAGGACAAAAACATATACAGTGGAAGTTTGTTTATCTGAATGTATTAAGTGTCAGCAAATGTTTTCTGTTCCACATCGTGTCTGAAGATTATATTTTACTGGGTCAACATAACCAAAATTTAAAACAGTGACACATGCAGTGTTCCATATTTTAAAAATGAGATATGAATTTTTTTCACTTAGGTCACGAACATATAATTTAGAACCCATAAATATACACAGGTTTACTTCAGGAGTATATGAACAAGGGATGCTTGGCTACACATGAATATGTTCAGATAAATGATGAGCCACTGTACAAAGGAATGACACGTTTTAGATAGAATGCTGCATTTAACCATGCAAAAATACTGAACGATGGGGTGTCATATAGTGAAAGATTAATTATATGCAAACAAACAAAAAATCTTAACATGTGGTCCATCAGTTTTACTCATGGTTAGTGTGTTACTCAACAAAAGAACATGAACCCAATTCAATCAAAACAACAGTAGTTATACACACTCTTTCATTAAGCTGTTCTGTTTGGAAATAAGAACAAGTACGTGGGTAATAGGTTTCTACATCTTTGTATATGGATGTAATTTATTTAAGATTTCTGCACATAAAAAAAGGAATTTTGAAAACTTCTTGCAAATTTCTAAAGACAAGCTTAAATACCTAGAGATAAACCACTTGACATTCAGATTTAGAATTCTGAAAGTCAAGTTTCATATTGGTAGAATTATACAACTGCTGTACTGGAAGTAACATAAAGAATTATGAATCTGCTTGACAATTTTTTCAAGTTTTATCATCATTTATTTTTAGAGAACTATTGGCTAAATTAATTTTCCTAGAGTTTTGAGAATTAATTGTTTCAGAAATATCTGTATATCCAATACAGATATCCTATGTGAGGACAATATCTGTCAGAATGCAGAAGCAATGTTAGTGTTATTAGTGTAAAGCACATCATGATCAAATCTTACAGGGGATAACGTAGAAATTGTTATATAGTCATATTGACAAAAGGAAGAAAATTTATATATAATTTTTCCAAAAGAATGTGAAGAAGGATTTTACATATTACCTGTCTGATCAGAGGGGAAACAATAAAGAATTTTCTTGTGTGCAATTTTGTCCAGAAAAGGAAAATGATAGTACAGTAATTCCCAATTATTTAAATAGAATTACCCAAAAAGTACTTAAAAATCCTAACCAAGGACACAGGTAACACCTGTTTTTTTATGTAACACAGAGGTTACAAATCTCAAGAATCCAGTATTTGTAATAGAAAGGTGCTTTTTGTAATGAGGTGTACATAACAACGACATGACCAAAATACAGAGATGCCTGAATACTGTAAAAAATTCAAGAAAACTGTAACTGAAAACAAAGCATGCCTACATGCTCAATTAAAACTTGCCTTTCATGTGAACATAAACCACTGGAAAGAAATCAACACAACAGGATCACATTCACACCAACATAAACACACAAAAAAAACATCACAAAGTAAATCTATATATGTTTGATCCTGTCCCTGGAGGTTCCATAAAGATTAGTAAAATTCTCAACTCAGGGAGTTACATTGTACGTAGCTGCAGCTTTTGACCATATCAAAGTCATAGTTGCATGCTTGAGGATGTGCTTGACCGCTGGTTATGAACACCAGAGGGACGCCAGACACTGGATGCAGTAGGACTGTGCTAAGATCCAAGAGTCAGATTCAGTCAATGTCAAGAGAAAGGTTAAGGAGGAACTCAGTTTCCCCAACGCCAACAACCTGCACCAAACCGCGACCTGGGCTTGGAACTTCCACAGGTTTACAACCACCTGTTGTCACATGATCCGGCCCTGTGGTCATGTGACTACACCTGAGTCATTGTCAAGCATACCAGTCTGCTGATGATGACCGTGTGATACAGTCGAAAGCTACAGCTATGTACAATGTAAGTCCCTGAGTTGAGAATTTCACTAACCTTTATCACAAAGTGATTTGACTGCCATGACCAGTACTGTGGGACTGTATGAATAAAAGAAAGTCCTCAGGCAGACACTTCACACATTTGCACTGGTCCACAAACAACAGCAAGTGTGAGTTAACTGAACACTGAGACAAATTATACACTACATTATTTTTCATAGTGTAAATAACAAACAAGAAATTGTTCCAAGTGTATGGTTTGTACAACATAACACAAGTTAGGAATATGATACATGAGGAACAAAC